>WFMF01000126.1:126384-166406 GCA_011033025.1 Beroe forskalii
AATTCGAACTCCACCACCACCATTTCAACCCATATGTGTGCACATGCATCGCTCGATGAAGGGATTGATGAAGACGCGCATTTTACAGTACGTGCAATTTACTTTTCATAGAATTTCTGTCGTATTTTTTACGCCTTTTCATCGATCGATCCATGTGCAAACGTATGGGTAATCATGGGGTATACCTTATCAGACAAAATTTTCACTAATGTATCACGGATTTAATTTTCCCGGACATTAATATTCACGCTGAGGTGCTCAGCGTGACTGTACGTGATAATTATATGTCCGCCGTCCAATAAGGTAGTCGCCCTGTACATGATACTCACAGCTCATGACGGCAGTATCGACGGAGCAGTCACAGACATCAGCGAGCCAGGAGGAAGGCCTGTCGATGACGTAGGAATGAGAAATGAGGACTAGGAGGGCGCCTGTTATACACGCGGCTCTCAAGAGATGTGGTACTACTGTAACTCCCATCTCCTTGACATCCTACCTATCAAAGGGGGATGTCGTCAATACATGGGGGGATGTCGTCATCAAGGGGCATAGCGCCATCAAGGGAGTTATACTAATTACTTGTGTTAGTTTATCAAAACCAACCTTTTTATGTCATACTTGAATCGAGCCAGCTTTTCATGGGAAGAGAGTAAATTCACATTTCAAGCCTTCAAACTTTGAAAGGATAAACCGGCCTGTAAACCGGCATGTAAAACCGATAAACATGGAAAAAATGGAAATAGCCCGCTTTTTGATGCTACGGGGGGGGATGGGGTTAAAAGTACAAAAAAGTGGGGTGGCAAAGACCCCGGGGTATCCGTTTAAAAACCTTTCTAGGGGGGCCCAAACAGCCCCCTAGACATTAGACAGGGGTTTTGCCCCCAATCAGGGCCCCCTAGGCAGTGGAGACCACCCTTGGGATAACCCAATTTTTGGGAAAGGATCCCTGGTATGAGGGCCCTTTAAATTTGCGTTTCCTCGGGGACCCCGCCACTAATTAAAGGGTTTTTTCATGATTAAAGGGGCCCCAATAAAAACCGGGAAATACAACTGGAACTAGAACAGAAAATAGAACAGAAAAATGAACAAACAAAGCTGGAACTAGAGCAGGAAAAGAAAAAAATAGAACATGAAATAAAATAAAATAGAACATAACATACAGCTGGAATTAGAACAGGAAATAGTAGACATTTTGCCGTCCCTACATCAGGAAAGAGAAAAAACCCCACCAGAGTGACGAAAATGCGAGGAGACGGCCGCTAAGAGAAGCAATTTCTAAACCCCCAAAGGACTATCTAATCTATTGTTGGGGAGAAGGAAAAAATTCTGTTTGGAATGATTATTTCCGCAGCCCCAAAAACATAGCACCTCACACAGTAGAAACAAAATCAGCTACCAATTTTGATATACGATACACAGTAGCAACAAAATCAGCTCCCCAACTTCGATATCCCGATAAAAGTAGCAACGAACCCGGCTACCAATTTCTGATATACGATACCCCTAGCAACGGAATCAGTTACCAATTTTGGATATACGATACACACTAGCAACAAAATCATCCCAAACCCCGAATACGATAAAAAGTAGAAACAAAATAGCTACCAATTTCTGATATACGTTTCCCAGCAACAAAATCAGCTCCAATTTGATATACGTACACGGTAAAAACAATCAGCTACCAACTTCTGATAAAAGATAAAAGTAGCAACGAATCAGCTCCAACTTCTGAATACGATACACACAGCAAAAACCCAGCTCCAACTTCTGATATACGTCCCCTAGCAACGAATCAGCTCCCAATTTTTGATATACGTACACGGTAGCAACGAATCGCTACCAACTTTGATAATGATAACACTAGCAACGAATCGCTACCAACTTCTGATATACGATACCCCTAGAAACAAAATAAACAACCAATTCTTTATACTTTACACAGTAGAAACAATCGGCTTTAACTTTATACGATACACAGTAGCAACAAATCAGCTCCCAAACCCTTGATATACGATACACAGTAGCAACGAACCCAGCCCAACTTCTGATAAATAACACTAGCAACAAATAAACAACCAATTCTGATATACGTACACAGAAACAACGAATCAGCTACTAACTTCATATTTATACGATACCCCGGAAACAACGAATCAGCTACCAATTTCGATATACGATACACAGTAGAAACGAATCAGCTACTAATTTCGGATATACGATAAAATTAGCAAAAATCGGCACCAACTTCTGATATACAAAAAAAACCAGCAAAAATCAGCTACCAATTTGGGATATACGATACACAGTAGAAACGAATCAAACCAATTTGATATAGGGTACACAGTAGCAACAAAATCAAAAAACCAACTTCTGATATACGATACACACTAGCAACGAATAAATTCCCAACTTCTGATATACGAAAAACACTAGCAACGAATCAGCTAAAAGACGAGCAGTGACTACCATTCAAAATTTCAAGCCTCTATTTTCATGGCAGTAAAATTGGGTACTAGTTTTAATAAAAAGGGCTTTTTACATAAATCGAGGTGATTATGGCAGTTGTCCGATAGGCGTCGTGAATTTTTCAAGTTAGAAGGGGGCTTTTTTGGTGCTTTAGAGTACATAAAAATATCTAGATCGTATTTAAAAAACAGACTGGGGCATTTAGTGTTTAGGGGGCATCGGGGGAACCGATCTTAACCCTTTTTAACCCCAGTGGTTGCATAATATGCAACCACCAAGTTAACCCACTATCCTGATAGTCCCTCTATTATAGTCCTACATGATTACATGATAGCCCCTCTGTTATAGTCCTACATGATTGAATGAAATTCCCACTCCTTGAGAGCAGTCACCACTGACTGACTGCTCACTACACTAAACATTAGTGTCTTCATGTCTGTGATTCTAAACACTACTATGAGCTGTCTTCATGATATATTAGTTCGACATTCACTTCGACATTTAGTATAACATTGGATAAATATGCTGCTTGTTTACTCTCTCAGTTACACCAATTCCTAAACTTAGCCTACATGTTGATAGTTAGAGGTGTTTTCTGTGCTGTTTACACTGTACTATACGGTGTGCACACAAAGACATTGTTAAATAAGCTAATCTCGTCATCCTTTTTGTCTGATCATCCGTGTTTTAACACTTCCAGTATTATTGATTTTAATGAGAAGTCTCGAATTTCCTGGCATGATTACTCTTGTTACCGTTCATGTCATAATCCAATGCCAGGAACCATATAATTAATGATATGCACATGATGACATGGTATATCGCGTTGCCAAACTTCTGCCTTTGTTACCTGTGTAGCGCAGGTTGAGAGTAGTAGCAGTCAATTAATTAACCCAGTTATCCAACATGCGAGGCAGTGATAAGTGGACCCCCATGCAAGGCAGAATATGTTCTAGAGTACAGATGGTGTGTCTCAGTCTCTAGAGGCTGTTCTTCACAAGCAACTCTCAGCACCCCCTAGTGCATTTCTTTTATATGACCAGTGCAGCGTTTATATCAGTCAACAACTAAAAGAATCTTTTTGATATATAAGATGAGAGATATATCTTTTTTATTATTATACCTGGACCATGACTTCGTTTTGTAGTGCTCTGCACGAATCATCACGATGGTATTTTGATCATAGAACGTGTTTTGGTACCGTTTGAAGTAAACATGATTAGCAGTACACACTATATCCAAAAGTTGAAACTTTGAAATCGCATCGTCTATAATGTGTTGTCATTGCTGGAAATAGTTTAACTCTTTAAACGCTCTTTGTAACATAAACAGCCCATACGTTAACGATTGATTCATCAATAATCGAGCACATGTGAGACTTAACAAGATAATGAAACATATGTTAGAATTTTCCAGTTGACAAGTTTTTGCTTGATATTTTTTCAAAGTTTGTTGTTTTAGATGTTTCAAGAGCGAGGTTTTCTCGAAGACAAAGAGCTGAAGAGAGGTACCTGAACGCGGGCTAAGAGCCTGGGCTGCATGTCCACCTGCCCAAACCTGCCAGACACTGCATCGCCCGCACCTTGGACGACAGCCAAATCTTCGATCAGCGAGGAACGCCCCGGAGAAGGTGACGATGGTGCGACCCCAGATAGAACCCAAGAAACCCAAGGCACGTATCCTGACCCCCAGATAGGGAACCCAAGAAACCCAAGGTACTCGTATTCTGACCCCAGATAGAACCCAAGAAACCCAAGGTACGTACCCTGACCCCAGATAGAACCCAAGAAACCCAAGGTATTCTGACCCCAGATAGAACCCAAGAAACCCAAGGTACGTATTCTGACCCCAGATAGAACCTAAGAAACCCAAGGTACGTATCCTGGCCCCAGATAGAACCCAAAAACCCAAGGTACGTATCCTGACCCCAGATAGAACCCAAGAAACCCAAGGCACGTATCCTGACCCCAGATAGAACCCAAGAAACCCAAGGTAATGTATTCTGACCCCAGATAGAACCCAAGAAACCCAAGGTACGTATCCTGACCCCAGATAGAACCCACGAAACCCAAGGTACGTATCCTGACCCCAGATAGAACCTAAGAAACCCAAGGCAATGTATTCGACCCCAGATAGAACCCAAGAAACCCAAGGTACGTATTCTGACCCCAGATAGGACCAAGAAACCCAAGGTATTCTGATGTATTCTGACCCCAGATAGAAACCCAAGGACCTTGGGTTCTTGGGGTTTCATCTGGGGAATGGGGTTCTTATCATGGGTTTCTTGGGTTCTATCTGGGGTCAAGATACGTACCTTGGGCCAAGGTACGTATCTTGACCCCAGATAGAACCCCCAAGAAACCCAAGGTACGTATTGTGACCCCAGATAGAACCCAAGAAACCTAAGGTACGTATTATGACCCCAGATATAACCTAAGAAACCCAAGGTACGTATTCTGACCCCAGATAGAACCCAAGAAACCCAAGGTACTTATCCTCACCCCAGATAGAACCCAAGAAACCCAAGGTACGTATTGTGACCCCAGATAGAACCCAAGAAACCCAAGGTACGTATCATGACCCCAGATATAACCTAAGAAACCCAAGGTACGTATTCTGACCCCAGATAGAACCCAAGAAACCCAAGGTACGTATCCTCACCCCAGATAGAACCCAAGAAACCCAAGGTACGTATTCTGACCCCAGATAGAACCAAAGCAACCCAAGATACGTATTCTGACCCCGGATAGAACCCAAGCAACCCAAGGTACGTATTCTGACCCCAGATAGAACCCAAGCAACCCAAGGTACGCATTCTGACCCCAGAAAGAACCCAAGAAACCCAAGGTACGTATCCTGATCCCAGATAGAACCCAACAAGAAACCCAAGGTATTTATATACTGTCTTCACGTCGTTGAACTTTATCAAACAACTTTATACAATCAAATTTGAGACTTGAAGATGTCGTAGGACGACGAAATTGATTGTCAATAAATCACACGATAGTTTATCGTGTACCAGTACAACCAAGTCAAAAGAGAATTAATTATTTAATTGTAATAATTATAAATATAATAATTAACTGTAATCACTCTTCTCAAGGTGGTGAAGCGGCAGAAGAGCCGGGTGTTCAGTGCCAGAGCGCCGGATATCAGCCACTTCCCTCTCCTCGTCACCACGGCAGGGGAACTGCTGGCGGCTTCCAAACGGACCAGGGCCATGTCAGCACCAGCCAAGGCAGAACAGAGGAGCAGCGGCGCTGAGAGCCAGGGTAAGTTGTGAGCTGGCAGTTTTATGTGTTGTGGAGAGCCGGGGTGAGAGGTGGCGCTGAGACCCAGGGTAGGGGTAAAGGGGTGGTGCATCTCTTGTTGCCGGTAATAATGTAAAAACTGCACCCATTTTTACACCTGTTTTTGCACCTGTAATTTATGAAATGCAGTCCTATGAATCCCTCGCCACTGGTTATGATTAAACGCTCTCCACTCCACAGAAGCAAAGACAAAAGAGGATGCAGCTACAGAGGATGACAGTCCTGCATGCGAGTCTTCCTCAAAGAAACTATTCAGGTGCCTCATTGATTAGTTTGTGTTGAAATCAATTAATAACTATTCCAGGTTTTCCCAGAACAGGTCGGATTTGGTAATAATATCATACAGTGGATATCGTACTGTGGATTAATTGCGCTAGTAATATATATTTTTTAATAGAAAACTTGAAGAATACTATCGTTTATAACAACTGGCTCCGAGAACTGATTGCTGACATTTATATGCCCTCAGTAACGGGATTAAAACGTACCAAGTGGCGGACAGCGCTAATATCAGAGAGCAACGGCAGCTAGAACGACAAATAAAGGTAATGGAATATACGTCAAATTTAACTACCAATATATTACGAAGTCAATATTACTGTGACTTCTATCAAACTAGGCAATTAATAATGGCAGATTTTGACATAAAGTCTAAGAATGGCTTTAAATAACGTTTTCGATGCGCGTTTCTAGTTTTATATAATAATATCCCTTGTCAGGGCATCCAAAGTCTGCAGAAGATGAACATCAGCAGTATTAACAAAGAGAAGTTGTGCATCCTGCAGCGCTCCAAAGCACTCTCCTCAATGCTCTACCCGGACGTCTACACGGGCAAAACCCCCAAATTCAGCAGCAAGAAAACCCCGGAGAGCGACTGCTTCGAGTCCGGCACCTACTTGTGCGACCTGTCCGAACAAACGGCAGGGTTCGGGGAGGGAAGGAAAGGGGACAGTTCCAGGTTCGTTTATTAGCAGGGTTCGGGGAGGGAAGGAGAGGGGACAGTTCCAGGTTCGTTTATTAGCAGGGTTCGGGAAGGGAAGGAGAGGGGACAGCTCCAGGTTCGTTTATTAGCAGGGTTCGGGAAGGGAAGGAGAGGGGACAGTTCCAGGTTCGTTTATTAGCAGGGTTCGGGGAGGGAAGGAGAGGGACAGTTCCAGGTTCGTTTATTAGCAGGGTTCGGGGAGGGAAGGAAAGGGGACAGCTCCAGGTTCGTTTATTAGCAGGGTTCTGGGAGGGAAGGAAAGGGGACAGTTCCAGGTTCGTTTATTAGCAGGGTTCGGGGAGGGAAGGAGAGGGGACAGTTCCAGGTTCGTTTATTAGCAGGGTTCGGGAAGGGAAGGAGAGGGGACAGCTCCAGGTTCGTTTATTAGCAGGGTTCGGGAAGGGAAGGAGAGGGGACAGTTCCAGGTTCGTTTATTAGCAGGGTTCGGGGAGGGAAGGAGAGGGGACAGTTCCAGGTTCGTTTATTAGCAGGGTTCGGGGAGGGAAGGAAAGGGGACAGCTCCAGGTTCGTTTATTAGCAGGGTTCTGGGAGGGAAGGAAAGGGGACAGTTCCAGGTTCGTTTATTAGCAGGGTTCGGGGAGGGAAGGAGAGGGGACAGCTCCAGGTTCGTTTATTAGCAGGGTTCGGGGAGGGAAGGAGAGGGGACAGCTCCAGGTTCGTTTATTAGTAGGGTTCGGGGAGGGAAGGAGAGGGGACAGCTCCAGGTTCGTTTATTAGCAGGGTTCGGGGAGGGAAGGAAAGGGGACAGCTCTAGGTTAGTTTATTAGCAGGGTTCGGGGAGGGAAGGAAAGGGGACAGTTCCAGGTTCGTTTATTAGCAGGGTTCGGGGAGGGAAGGAGAGGGGACAGTTCCAGGTTCGTTTATTAGCAGGGTTCGGGGAGGGAAGGAGAGGGGACAGTTCCAGGTTCGTTTATTAGCAGGGTTCGGGGAGGGAAGGAGAGGGGACAGTTCCAGTTTCTTTTTAACCCCAGAGGGGTACCGCTAAAAGGGCTCCTTACTGTATATGGAAAAGTATTTGATCATTTGCCACAGAGAAAACAACACAATTCACAACCGACAGTCGACACGTATAATAAGCAAAAATGATGAAATTTTAGAAAACTGTACTAATACTATAGTTTTGTATGAATCTTCAGGAGGAAGAACGTCGCGATGAAATGGAACAATGCAGTCAAGTTGCAGAAACTCAGGAAGGGGGAGGGCAGGGTGGCCAAGAGACCATGACTAATATGAGTAGGCATTCTGTAAAACTCAGACACTGGTCATGAGGCGTATAGGTCGTGAGATGAGGGGAGATTCCAGGAGTGCACTACTCTGATGAGAAATATTCAGACAAAGTGTGAAACTTCATGTCGAAGAAGAGCCACAGATGCCTCATAACGCTTAGCGAATGCAGTTATGATCGCTTTATAATTGAGACAATTGAGAGGGTTATCAAGGGCCCAAGCGTAAGGTTGAGAATGAGAGAGGACTTCATGATGATACAGACTAAGGGCTTGGGAATGGCTATTCTTTTCCGAAGAGGGAATAGAAAATATGAACTCCGAAGGAGGATTATTTTATTTGTTTTGTTTATTTCCTTAACATTTTTATCGTGTTTTGATAATGGAAATTTCTTTGAAAACTTAATTCCTGATTTTTTCAGCTTCTGATTCGATCATCTCAAAAATCTTAGTCCAAAAATAATCAATTATAATTATACAACACAATATTAAAAAACAGATTACTGATCGAGTCATTGATGATTAAAACGATGATTAATCCAAATTAACGCAGTTCATTATCGTAACTTTTCAGTGCCCCTTCCTAAGGACTATGATCGATAAGCAAATCATATAAATTGTTTTCTGTCATACCCGAGTACGACATTACGTCTCCTCGGCTGACTGCCAAATTGCCAAAAGTACCAGTAAGCTAAGGATCTTTAAAAGAAAACAAAGCACGACATACCTTTCTCAGTAGGGCCTGCACAAACCCTCATCATCTGACACCTTACGTAAACCTATTTTCTTGAGAAAGGGGCGGCTTGAGGGCTGCGAGGGTGTTGTCAAGCCGTTCCAGGTACTTGTTGATAGACTTGAGATGGGAGGACATCATCTCTATCTTGGTCATGTCCTTCTGGAGGCCGCCAGCTTTGGAGAGGAGCGAGTACACTGTCTTTACCGTCCTGAGAGCAGGGAAAAATGAGTATTTTACATGCCCTTGCATGGCAAATAGAGATGGACTTAACTGTCAAATCCGAATGAGTAATTTGCACATGAGTAACTTATCACGAGTTTTTCGTTTTAGATGGCATATTCTTCGAAATATCAAACAAGCCCTGGAAGTATAAATGCCTTAATTCCTTCTCAGAACTTTTGAAAAATCCTCTTTCACTGTCATAACTCTCGTAATATCTATACTACCTGTCAAGAACTCAGGAATATCACGTTACGTCACTAACGGTGACAGTTCGAACTTCAGTTTGCGCGTCTGTTGTGTGCGCGTGACGTAAGTTTGCGCGGCGTTCAGACATGTTATTCATATGTCTGTAGACTGCGCAAACTTGGGCCGCGCACGCCGCACACAAACGACGCGCAAACTCCATTTCAAACTGCCCGGCTGTTACTCACGTGTCAGTGGAGGCCGTGACATCGTCCACAGTGGCAGAGTGGATGTCTACGAATGAAGTGGTGTGCTGGGACATGGAGCTCATCTCCCCCTCCAGCCAGCCCACCATGCTGTTCAGATCCTTAGCCGAGCGCTCCACACGGAACGCCAGCTCTCGCATGATCTGGAGGAAGTACATATTATTACGAGATAACGGGCCGTGAGATGTCCGTTCCCCGATCTGGGGGCAGAATAGGTGGAGATATTGAAACATGGGGTTATGTATATTGCGGAATTTTAATAGTTTTACATATTGCAAAAGGAACCACCCATTCTAAGTAACGAATCGCCGAATATGAATCAAGGGTGGACTAAGGACTTATCACTGTTTTTTTTATAACAGTCTACACAGGTAAGGTTCTAAACCGGTGTGTTGCGAAATATTGTCATGGTCAGTGGGAGGAGGACTATCGACAGATATTTTGTAGACAGAGATACAAAGAATTGCTGAATGATAAGATACATGATTTGATAGATTAGAATTATGGCACCTGCATCGTTACGCGTCGATCAAATGAACTGATCAAATGAAAATGGCACACAATCGCGCTTGCTTGCTTTTTGCGCGTATGTCTTCATAAAAGTGTATTGTGTGCGTTTTTCATTTGATCAATCCATTTGATCGACGCGGAACGATGAAACCACCTATGAAACAAATGATCTCGAAATACCTATATTATATCATGTAAAGGATTCTTTGATACTTCGTATTCGGAGATAAAATCTGTTTCTTCAGCGACACAGATATATTCTTTCAACCCTGCGCGATTCCTGCCCTTACTTTAGTGTAATGGAAGTGTTTGCTCTTGTCAAGTACGTGAAAAGCATAATATAAGGAGAACACACCAACTGTCAGATATAGTTGGTGGGGACACGCGTCTAAAGTTAGACACACTCCTCATTTTCGGGAAGTGTCTTCTCGAATTTAAAATTTAATAACACTCGCAGCTCGCAAATGATATTGTCGTAATGATCGACCATGTATATATCAGAACAATAAGCATATATGCACTGCTCCAGTGCACCACATACCACATACTTGCAACTCTCGTAGTTACACCACATACATTGCACATGGTCCCTGAGCTGCTGTGAAGGGGGCGACTCACCCACCTTTGTAATATGTTAATTGCAAAAATTATATTTCAAAATTTGAAAAGGGATAATCACACGCCGAGCCGTTTGCAAATCTTATAATGCCGTCACAAAAGGGGTTCAAACTATCGCGGAGATCGATCAAATGAGCCCAGGCCAGGGCAGTAAGCCTCTCCGGGAAAGAAATAGAGGGTCGATCATACCCTCTTAGGACACAAATAGTGGGGCATACGTTCCAGAGAAAATAAGTGGTGAGGCTTCGTTTCTTTATAACGGTGTGGTTTATCACAGGTATGTGTTACTAAAGCAGCTGAGCTGTTTCATTGACATCATCCGTCGAGTGAAGAAGTGTAGAAACACCACTCATTTGGCTCAATTTTAGGATTGATTGACGTGTATACGTGTTTTTACGGGACATGGGCAATCCATGGAAGAGCATTATGTGAAATTGAGAGGGCAAATACTTAATTGAGCTGAAAATTCAAGTCTAATTTTTGTTCATCAGAAAAAAGAATGACAAAAACGTAACTTAGTTATTGTCAAATTTCTGAGCAATGGCAAGGCGGCTAGCGCTGGTGCTAACTTTATTGTCTGAGCTCAAACAAAGACACCGACAAGAAAAAAAGATTCAAAGACGAACAGATCATCTTGTCGTGTCTTATATTTTGAATATTTGAATTAGAACATTAAAATATTTGGTGGAGAAATCTCACTGGTTGTGATAGTATTAAAATCTGACTAGATTCCCAACCAATCTTCCTCATCTCTTAAACATTAAACTTCAACTTTGTGGGATGTTACCCTGCCCTTGCTTGCGCGGCGCAACGTTCCTCATTTGGATATCACCATTGGGCCTTCGGCACCAATTCAGAAGAAAGGGACGGACATCGCCCGTCGAACCTCAACTCACCTCCTATACCCCATTCCAAATCTTATACACCCCACTTCAGCCTTCATCTACCCTACCCCTCTTCCAACCTCTTTGACACCTTGGGACAATATCTAACCTTTAGATTGACTAGATTAACCTGAAAAGCTGAGAGATGAGCTGGACTAACCTCAGGGTTCTTAAGCCCACAGCGCTTCCCGGAGGAAAGAACGCCGCATAACGCGAGTTAAGCACATGGGAATACACGACCCCCCTTAGGGAGGGGGGGGGAGGCCCCTTCTAGTTTTCAAAGGGGCCCTCTATAAATATCTTATGGGGCCTTGGGCCCGACTAAGATTTTCGCAAAAGGAGTTTAAATTTAAGTTCAGCTAGTCAGAAATAAATTGTTCTTGAAATTCTCCTTTTTTAAAGTTAAATCAGTCAATAAAACATGATTTTAGTTGTAAATTTATGCAAAATAGTGAAAATTAGGGTTATGAAAAATGAAAATTTGTTAATGTAAATTTTGGCCGCCCCTAGTTTTCACAAGGCCCCCCTCCCCCCCCCCCCTAGAAACAAATCTAGGGGTGCCTCTGCTCCCACAAGCTCGAAAAAGTGTTTAATGGCATGGTTAAGCAAACCTGAGGGTTGACCGGTGGGATGTGCTGGGGGAGGGAGGTGTAGGAACTCTCTGTTTTCTTCTCCTTGTTGATCACATCTTCCTCCTCAATACTTGACAAAAACTTCAGCAAACTCTCCCTTCTAGAATCCATCACGTAGGTAGATTATATCAAGGGTTTCTGTACCGGGATTTCTGAGTTGATTATATTCTGTAAGAAGTGTCCTGACTGAAGGTGTTGGCACACTGTTTCTCTGGAATCCTCAAGCAGTTCTGCTGACTTAAGATGGCTTTTAAATGGTAAATGGTGTGTGCTTTTCTCTGATGAAGTGTCTGTTTGTCTTCTGATACCCGTCGTACTTCGTAAACTTTGCTGGTCACGCCATATCCTAATCGCTAGAAATAGTTCATGGTTACCTCAGAGAACTTGACCATTGAAGAATTTGATCATTGATCAGTGATAAGGTGTGATAATTTTACATTAAGCATCAAAAGAAAATGAAAACGGCAATTTGTCTGTGAATTTCTAAGCACTAAGGCCTAATGAAAATCACAATCAATCAAATGACAAATACCTTAAAAAGATCTCAATTACCAGCCATCATAAATTAATTAAAAATCCATCAAAACAATAAATAATTAAATCGTATATACCCTCATTTTATCTCAAAGGAATTCATAATAAATCCAATATAAAGGCTGACGACTAATGAATACGAGCACTTGGAAATAAAAACAACACGGCTTTTACGACTGCAAAAGCTCCCATTTACCCACAAATCTTCAATAAATAGAAACTGATAAAGGGATATTCTTTAATCTTTCCATTAACTAAACCCCCTGATCACATCCTTAGACCTGAAAAGCCAGGTGCTATAAGACGGGGATATCACTTTTCTCCACAGCGAAGTGCCTGAGCATGTCCGCTTCTAGGGCGTGTAGTTTACCAACAATGCACAAGCTGTGGAGCGGCTCTCCGAAATCTTCTGACAGTAACCGCCTCAACGTACCTTCGGGTTGGGATGTATAGAGGGATATTGAGGGTTTGTAGGGAGGTATTGAGGGTTTGTAGGGAGGTATTGAGGGTTTGTAGGGAGGTATTGAGGGTTTGTAGGGAGGTATTGAGGGTTTGTAGGGAGGTATTGAGGGTTTGTAGGGAGGTATTGAGGGTTTGTAGGGAGGTATTGAGGGTTTGTAGGGAGGTATTGAGGGTTTGTAGGGAGGTATTGAGGGTTCGCAGATATAAAGGGAAGCGTCAAACGTTCAAAAACACAGTCCTTCAAAGTGTGAAATTGTTCCGTAATGGACTTGCTGTATCTAAGTAGTAACAAGGTAAAAACTAAGATTTATGTTTATTCATCGGGGGTGTAAGGTCGGGGGATATAATGTCGGGGGGGGTCCCTTAACCAAACTATACTAATACCCTCCTGGTCACCTGATTTGATGGTCTGGTTGTCTGTCCCGAGTCTGGCTACCCCACACACAAAGTCACCTGATTTGATGGTCTGGTTGTCTGTCCCGAGTCTGGCTACCCCTACACACAGAGTCTCCTCACTCAAGACAGTCCGTTCCTCTTCCGTCCTATCAGGCAGGATTTCCAGTATTTGTGTTAGGGCAGTGTTAACTGACATGAACTGCGGTGGTTCGTACACCTTCCTTCCCTTCACCATCTCACTCCAGTCAATCTCCTTGACCTGTGATAATTATAGTGTGCCAAGAGAAGGGAACCGAAACGTAGATTGGGAACAGTTCACGAATAAACGAAAATAGTGGCACACTTCGTTACGACAGAAGTTGGATTCTATTATTGTTTCCACTGTCCATCCACCATTTTTGATAGAAATTCTATTTTCAGCTGAGTTCACTCGAATCAAAAGTTTTATCTATCACGGTGTATGAGTTAATGGTACATGCCTAACGCAACCGAACGCAACTTAAATACTGCGCATCGATAAGAATTTTCCATTAAATGTGCCTTTGTTGACCAATTGGCCCGCTTCAAATATCAGGGATTGTGCCATAATTTGGTAAATATCAAATAAACCGAGTTATCAGAATTCGGAATGAAATCATCAGGCAGACTTTAAAAAGGCCGGGTAGCTTTCATTCGATCAATTTAGCTTTTCATAATATACACTGAAATCCACACACCCACAATCTGGAAGCGCCGTGTGCGCGTAATTTTCAGTTCCATAAAGATCGCGTGCTACACATAGTCGAACAAAAATGGCACAATATTATTTAATTTGATTGGCAAAAGTGGCTAGTTTCGGCTATCAGCGAAAGGAATAAAGTATAAACAAACTTAAACAAAATAAACAAACTTAAACAAAATAAACAAACTTAAATGCTTCTTGTTTGTGAAACCATACAAACAGAAAGACTTGGTATTTTTCAGGGGACAGGTTTCTAAAAATGCTCGCTTTTGATTTTGCCACCTGGCCATTCCCCACTAATACTGGGTCACAACATCTAAAAGTTCCGTATTTGAAGGATCTGACAACGACAACTGCAAGCGATAAAATTTTGGCGTCAATCGCATGAAAAACTTCCCACTGTAATTTAGGAAGACCAACAATTCAGCGCCACCTCTTATTTTCACGTTGCGTACTACAATGACAGCTAACAGGAAACCTACAATGTGGTAAACACCACGCAAAACGCCAAGATACTTTTCCCAATAACATTGCACCTAAATACATGGTACAATTCTATAAGGTTTCACATCGCATAAAGAAACAAAGTAAACGTATCAACACACAATGTAACATGAATAGACATTTGGCATCCTATCAGTTATCACCCTAGGGATGACGCCATAACCACGGCACAAAATGATAAGTATTGATGAAATATTAGGGCGTTCGGAAATGATTGTCACTACAGGCATAAAATGACAAATATGACCAAATATGTCAAAATTTCGACATATTCGAGTACAAGGGTCTCTACCAGACTGAATTGCAAATTTTCAGTGTTAAAGAAGATTTTTGAGTGGGTCATCTAGCTAGTTTTTTTTTTATCGCTTTCAGGTGCTCCGCTGTATGGCAAATTCTACATCTTCTAGGCCATGTTTTTATGGTCCGATTTCACTATTCAGGACATATTCAGGGCGTTCAGGTTCAAAACTAAAGAATAGGATGATTGGTTGACTTCCGGGGCAAATTTATGTACAATTTAACCGTGCATGATTGATAAAGATTGGAGCTAAATTTGGCAAGTTTAACAGTTCAGTAACCGATAATGCAGTACACATCTTGCACACACGTTTCTGAAGTTAAGACAATAACTCAAAATCTTAAAAATGGTTGTCCCGTGTACGGAAGGGTCTGAACTAAAAGCCTAACACGATAACCGAACGTATCAAGTTATCTAAATGTTACATTTCTGGGCAATTGTCAGAGCAAAAGTTGTAATTGCCCTATCTGGAGCATATCTTTTTTGAGGTCAAAGCACCCCCTTAAGATTATTTCAACTCGACGAAAAACAGTTCATTTGTTCCAGTAAGCATCAACGTGTGCTGCAACACCCTCATTTTGATTATCTCGCACTTCCTGGGTCCGTTGATATCGTGTTTTCTTTGATTACGAAATTTGTGGTCAGTTTCGTACAGCGGAGCAAAAAAATTAGAAATTTGAATCCGCCGTAGAATGGGCTAAGAAAACTTAGTTATCGGTAAAACCCGATTATCTTAATCCAAAAATGTCTGAAAAAAACGAATATCGCATCAAAAAGTCACTTCCGGCAGCCGTTTCTCCAGGAAATTGCAAGTGACAATCTTTTCCGAACGCACTATTATGAGCGCTATAATAAAAAATGTACAGTAATAAAAACATAAAAAATTTATTAAAAAAGGACAAAATGCTCACCCGTATATCCAGCAGACACAGAACGTGCAGCCCATTCCGTAGGTTGGCGATTATCTTATCGACAAAACTGGTGGGTTTCCATCCTTCCTTCCACAAGCAAACACTGACGGTATCCCCGAAGTTATACAACTGTAGTCCCGTACTGGCGATAGCGTTCATAATGCTGGCGTTGTGTATGACCTTGTACGGAATGCCCTTTTCTACAGCCCGCAGTATCATGTCGGTGTGTGTGGTAGCACCGAGCGGGTCCCCCACTACGAGAAACGCAACGTTCCCTTCGACTGCGGGGTCTAGGATAAGGTGTGACTCTGATTCCACCATTTCCCTGTCCGCTACCCTAATCTTCTTATCGTAATACTCCTCCAAGGAGCTGAGTTCCGAGTTAAGGAGCAGCGAGGTGTAAGCTTCAAGGAACACGGTGTCACAGCGCCGAACTGCTTCTAGTCCTTTGACAGTGATGTCAGTCACATCGCCCAGTCCGAGTCCTATCAGGTACAACATGATGCTTCCTGTGTCATTTGGTAGTGATACTCATGTGCAGGTCACGTGTTACCCGAGAAATTGATTCATGATCTATGACTCTGTATCAAAAACTTGCATAGTACACTAGTACAGACATAGCACATACCAAAGTCCTAAAAGTTGAACAATAATCATAAAAGGGAGAGGCTTTCAGAAGTTTCTATGAACAATTCACAAAGTATTGGTCATTATTTACTTTATTCAGTGAAATAATACCAAATTAAATTCAATTAATAAGGAAACAGGTGCATACAGCATCGATTCATCGACCTCCAGCTGACCCCTTTTTCAAATCCCGACTTTCTGCAAAATGTTTTAACTCTCTAAGATCACCCCTTTTAAAACTTAGCGTTAAAAATTAAAAGATTCGTTCCATTTTCCTATTTCTGTTCGTTCCGTCGACGGGAACATAAATTTCTGGTACGTACACATGAAATACATTTAATCAAGTGTTAGCACAGCATTCCTTTATTCCTCCATAATTATAATCCAATTATCATTGTGAACGTTATGTGGCACACAATAAGAAGTGATTAAGACATTTATCCAGAGTGTCCAGTCTTGCGCAAAGAATTTTCAAGCTTTTGTCAAAAAAAAACGTAGCCACCCGGCACTGACTGGGGTACGAAAAGACATCAGCCAGAGGTCACTGTTTAATACCGTCATGCCACCGGCAAGCACAACGTAGATTAAAACAATAAAATAAATACAATTACTAAAATAGAAACCAAAAGCTGAAACTCTAAAAGTCTGAACTACTGCCTCTGAAACTTAGGAGAAAACATCACAATTTGGATATATAATCCACATTGAAGATCACCGTTTCACCGTGTACTGCACTACCCTAGACATTATCTGACCAATGGTAATCCCCCAAATAACGGGTACAGGCCACGAGTGCCAGGCTTGGTTCCAGTCCAGAAAGAGGGGGAACACCCCCAACCAGGAGAAAAGGAGCAGGACAAATAACTCACTCGGCATTGTTTCCTGTGGGTTCAGTGGGGTTAATATGCGCTCAGGATAAATAGGCAGTAGTAATGACGTCATTTACACTGTGCGCGCTTTCAAATTGTTGAAAATAACGACCTACTATTCGCGCGTAGGGTATACTTTCCATTGATTTCCACATCATCAAACAGTTGATAACATGTTTTTATGTTTATTGATAAAGAATAATAGATTAATGAAGTGAAAGTGAGCAGTTGATATGAAAGTAGTCAATTCATCACCTACTGTGTAAAATATTCTCGATCCTAATCAATTTTTCTTTAATAAACTGGGAACTCACCCTGTTTTTGTAGGTGTGGGGGGAGGTGTAGATGGAGAGCAACAGACTGACTGACATCAAGTCCTCCAACTTAGCATATGGTGCCCCCAAAAACACAACCAAGACACTGATCAGCACCAGACTCAAGCCTGCAATGCAGGGGAGTAATGCTTCAAAAAGGAGCACATTCAAACCTAATGATGCCACATTCGGTGGGGTTAAAACATCGCATTTACGATTTTCATCAATCAAATAACTAAATAATATATAGTAGAATTGAGTTGATCTAGTTGGGAGATTAATTTTAAATGCTCGGGGATGTGAGTACCTGAAAAGACGAGGTATCTGGCAGTAAGTCTACCTCTGAGCTGAGTGAGGTGGAACCCACTAACAAGTGAGGCGAAGACGAGGTAGTCAGAGAACCCATGAGATAGGTGGGACTGGAGGTGGCTCGAAGCAAAGTAACTAACGCTGATAACTATGATATCTATCAGAGCTTCCATCATAGCTATTCAAGGAGTCGTATTATCATGTTTTCATAATTTCACATTTCATAATGATAAATAATTTGCATGTCAAGTTTAAGGCGTATCATTCAATATTTATCAGTCATAACTTGATACAATGATGCATTTAAGCTTATTAGGATTAAAGCATAGTTCATGGTATTCAAATTATTCGACATTAATTTGTTTAACAAATGCATGTCAAATAATAATAGGTCACGTGACTCATATTATTGATATATACCTAGGTATCAAGTAAAAAGTGAAATTTATCAAAAGCGAAATCACTTTTCTTTTTTGAACACTTAACTGAACACTTGAACATTGACTGTATGTGTGTGTAAAGATTTTAATAAGGGTACTTATAACGAGGAAAAATAATACAGTAATACATCGATCAGACAGGTTTGCAAAGATACTTTCATTCATAATAATATCGTTACATCAAACATGATAAAACGGTCCATCTGGTACTGAAATAATTTAAAATTCGTCTTCAAAATATTATGTTCCCATAATCAACATTATTAATTCCACATTATATCCACCCCAGTAGTGTCATTACAAACAAGAATTTTATTACTTCCATCATCATGATGCTCCTTCATTTTGTTTCTAAACAACTTTTTCAATTAAGATCAAACTAAAAACTGATAATACAACCATAATTCGATATTTAAAGTTTTAAACTTAATGAACCAAGCATTGAATTGATAATTCGTCAAATTGTCCAGAATTTGTATAATATATATTGAAACTAGGATAGTCAATAAAATTATCAATATCCGTGACATTGATGCTAAAGTGTGGCGAGATTTAATAATTACAACTTAGCAACTTAGCCTGCGCTGCCAAAGAGCATTTAAAATTATACAAAAAGTAGAAAAACATGGTTATAACATGCTGTGCATTATTGTAATATTTGATGCTTGAATTTTCGCAATACTGTAAGTGTAAAAATATAAATCATAATGAAAATAACTGGGTGACTTGTTTTGAATTGTTCGCTATAAGTTCACTAATAAAGACATTAAAGAAAAATTAATGAAAAGGCGATATATAAAGTGGATCATATAGAATATTAATAATATCATTGACCAGATGTAATGTTTAAACATATCATACAATACTGAGTATCAACTAAATGTACAAGTATAAAGTACTGGAACAGCTGGTCGTAGATGGAGAGTTAACTTAGACAGGCCCATTCATCTCTAATGTAACATCATATTGTGTACACACATTCACATTTTTTTCCTTTTATCTACTAGAAATAAATCATGCAGAAATGACCATAATTTTCAGAAATATTGATGGGTTTGTAATAAAATTAATTGAACTGCTGCAGATAGAGCTCCCAGTCACTGTGTATGAAATGGATAAGGGATCGTTCACATATTTTATGATCAGCTAGGGGGATGGAGGGGTTTCCAAATGATTACGTTTTATGTTATTGTAACAGATAGGTACAACTACTGTGAAATAAAATCCGAAGGGGGGGGGGAGCAAAATCGGCCAAAAAATGTTGACCTACGAAATATGTGAACGGTCCCTAATTTCTATACCAACAGAAAATATAGTTAATAACATGTCACCCATTATATTTTCCAGGTATAGTTTCACAGATTACAGATCTGAATATTTGACGCAGTTTACATGCAAGTGTGCAAGGAATAGGTGGAATGCTTAGTAAGCTGATAGGAGGGGGTGGCCATGCAGCTCCTCAACTACAGGACGATCTGCAGGCTCATGTTCCAGACAGCTCAAAACAAAGGATTTTAGCTGCTCTGGCACCGAGTCAGGAAAGGAAAGCTCGTGCTTCATTCGTTTCTGGGCTATTTTAAACATTGCTGCAAGAGGCTCAATTCCGAAGAAGGGAGGATTTCCCGAGAGGAACTCGAAGACTGTCACCCCAACACCCCATATGTCAACTTTGTAGGTGTAAGCTGAAATTGTAATCTGGTTAGGTACCCAATATGTATATTGTATGATCTACTATCTGTTTATGTAAAGATGTAACGGTCAAGATAATGACACATATGTCTGTTTAGTGTTTCACCATTGGAGGCACAGGTAGCTAGTTCGCTGTGTACATTGTATTAAAGTATTGAATAGCAATGTTAATGATATTAATTCTCTAAATATAATTGGGAAAGCTTGGGATGGCATGTATTGCAGCTATCCAGTAATGTATTCCATGCAGTTTCCAATGAAATTGTGAGGATATTTTGAACAGCATTGTGTATAATATTATGAATATATGTGAAAGTCATTGTTAATGTTGCAATTTAAATACCTAAGCCTGTTAATTCAATCTGCTTTTAACAACTGCAATATATCAAGAAAAGTTAGAATTCTAAGAAAAATCCCATAACTGTATACTGATAAACCTTTATAGATAAGACATTGGATTAGTTCTTTCAAGACAAGAGAAATTTTGAACTATTGTTAGTTGAGTGAGCTGACCATGTACCTAACTCCTAACTACCAAGTACACCTTTTCAATCACAATGAGTTAATTCACATTAGTCACAGCTATTAAACTGCGCCAATAAACTACAATATAAACTCACTCTCAGCTTTGATGACTTCTGGGGCCATCCAGTAGGGTGTGCCAACAACAGTATTTGCTCCATGAATGCTGCGTAAAGCATCAAACTGCTTCGAAGCTCCAAAGTCTGCTATCTTTATATCTCCTTGAGATGTTCTCAGTATATTAGCAGCTTTTAAATCCCTATGAACAATGTTCTTGGAATGAAGATACATCAATCCAGACAGAATATGCCTCAAGCATTTAACAACATATTTAGTTGACAATGGTCCATTGTTTTGGATGAATGATCGCATAGAGCCACCACTCACGTACTCCATGAATATGTTGAAAGAGTCATCGTTATAAATTGATCCGAAATACATGACAATATTTGGATGTTCAAGAGTTTTCAATATTTCAATCTCATTATTCAATGCCTTGAGCTCCCTTTTTGAATGCTTACATTTAGAATCAAATAAAACCTGCTTCAGTGCAATGTCACATCCAGTGTCAACTTCAATACATAGGTAAACTTTCGCAAAACCACCACTTCCAATCATCTGTTTCAAAAGATAACCATCAGGCAGCTGTATGGCTGTTGTATTCAAATCACACTGCAAATCGTCATAAGATGCTCGAGTTGAAGAACTAATTGAGATAGATGAATCAAAGTTGGATCTATCTGTATCAGCTTCAATAGGAAATTCTTCAGTCAAATGACGAGGTATGTCACCATCATATGGAGTTGGAACATGTACAGAAGCACTAGAACCAGATTTAGACTGGTTAAGGATCAAGTGCTTGTTTTCAGGGCTTTGAAAACCTGAGTCAGGTGACCAGCATCTATTTGCAGGTACAAATCTCCCTTCACTGCTATGATTAGGATAACATTGTCTATTTTCATTAGGTCCAATAAAATCCTCGCCATCAACAGGTTCAGGAATATAAAGACTGTAAGTAGCATGTGCTGACTTGGTTCTCCTATGACCTTTCTTACCTTGAGTGGATTTTGATGAATTCTCCTCTTTTATTTGTGATGAAGAAAACACAACACTCAGTGCCTCTAAATCCAGGGGACTTAATGGGGATACTATTTGCTTAGATGATTGTGACAAGGTCCTAGATTTCTTCACATAGATTTCTATTTTCTGGTTACCCTTTTGAACTAAATCTTGGAATTCACTATCTCTTCTGAGTTTCCTTAGAGTTCCAGTTCCCCTGAGTATGTAACATCTATATGTATCACCACACTTCTGCTGTACATAATTATTAAGATCTTCCAATGATATTCTTTGGTCAGGGATGATTTCAAAATCTGTCTCACTTTCAGCAGTGTAACATTTTATAATACACCAAGGTTCACATGGATACAGTGCCATGTTGTAGTGGTGCAACTATAATACATTTCTCTCAAAGAAAATGTTTTCAAAGTCCTAAAAAAGTTTAGTGATCTTATCAATAATTCAGGGGCAATGACCCATGACTTATAGCCCATGAGCTATGCCCACGAGTTATGCCCATGAGCTATAGCCTATAAAGCTATAAATCATACACTAACATGAAATACTATCATCAATATTCAAAATCAAATTGACTGCTTAGTGCAAAAACAAGTAGCAAGAAATGATTGAAACTTTCTGGCCAGGGCGGTAACAATAAGAAAAGGGTATATATTAGACGAACGGTAATACAGGGTGATATTGAGTGTCAAAAACAAGCAATTAAAAATGGAAAGCCGAGGATGTCAGAACTTGAAATGGTAGAGCCATGATCGAGGTGGATACACGGACGTCTTGTAGAAATTAGGGGTTTAAAGAAATTGATGTTTACTGGCTTGATTATGTTGAAATGATTGTTTACTTTTATGAAACTTTGAGACAATTGGGACAACTAGGACATATAGGACAAACAGAAATTGGAAAAATTCAGCAATTTTCTAAATTGATTCAAGTTTTTGCCACCAAAACCACGGATTTGGTTTAATAACCCGGTTTGGATTGAACACTAAAATAGCAAAATTGATCACATCCAAACCAGTGGGGGGTTACTAGACCAACCGTCCAACGGTTTTGGTGGTGTAGGACAAACAGAAATTGGAAAAAATCAGCAATTTTCTAAATTGATTCAAGTTTTTTTGTTTAACTTGATTGCTTATAGCATTGACTGAGGGGGACCTCATAGTGAAACACTAAAAATGCAATAATGGATTCAAATCAGATCTACTTTTCACCACTGATTTACTGCCAGTTTCGAGAATACAACATTTAAAATGATTATATTATCTCTCGTCTTCAAGTTTTTTATCGTACAAATTCATTTTGAAAATTTCAGCCTGTAATTCATGCTGTGTTTGTTTGCAGTGATTCAGCACTTCTTTATCTCGAAACCTATGATAGGAAAAGAACCCAACTGATACACTGCAACTTTTGCTTTTAAAAAGTACAGACATGAAGTTACATGTTAACATTGCAGCAGTTTCAGCATAGAAACTGCCTTGTTCTATCTCATATCATAGGTTGTGAGGTGAAAAATACAAAACTATATTTAAATACTGCTCACAAACACAACTATTTGAGCCTCAGTTGTCTCTGCCACTTTAGCCCCAATTGTTCCAAGTGTCCCATTTGTCCCTATCCCAATACAATTCAATTTTAGACTCCCACTTATCTCTGTCTCATTTGTCCCATTTGTCCCAATTTTCCCAATTGTCCCAGTCTAAATTTACTTATTTGAGTCTCATTTGTCCAATTTTTCTGTCCCAATTGTCCCATTTGTCTCTGTACTAATCCACTTTTGTCTTTTTTCATGATTGGGATGATTGGGACAATGGCACCCCCATTATAAAACAAAGAGGTAGTTTGGTGGACATAAACAAATATCTATTATCAACAGAAGTATCCTGATTTCCATAGAAGTCAGAAGATCTATCTACAAAGAAAATACATCAAAATAAAATAAAATAAACAATTTTGATAAATAAATAAATAAATAAATATCAAAAATTTATAAATCGCTTTAAAGCTCTAAGAGATTCAAAACTTAAGATGCAATATCAAAAGAAAAGTTCTCACCATCAAAAGCGACTCATATTTCATTGTGGCAATAATTTAAAAGTGAAATATGAAAAGGCAACATTAAAGAAATGAGTCTTGAGCTTTCTTAAAATCATGAATATCACTACTAGAACGTATATCATAGGGAAGTTTATTCCAGACATTAGGGGCAGCAAAACTGAAAGCCCGTTCAGTTACCTTATAGTTAGGGACATTAGGTCTATGGGGGGGGGGCAACGTCCCGGTTTGTCCCGCTTTGTCCCGGTTTGTCCTGCTCCAAAAATGTCCCGCTCCAAGATTTGGGTGAGCAATGGGACAAAGCGGGACAAAGCGGGACGTTGCCCCCCCCCCCCAGGTCTATTTAGCAAGAAATAATCATCTTCGTTTCTTAATGAAAAATTCAATTCTTGCCTCATACTTAAGAGATTCTGAAGATATATTGGTGCCAAATTGTTCACACATTTAAATGTTAAAAGTGCTATTTTATAGGTAGTCAATACGTTGTTGCACTGGGAGAAAATGAGCTTCCTTGAGAAATGGAGTAATGTGATCTCTATAACCAATCCTGCCAAACAAAAAACCTAACACATGCATTCTGAAGTTTTTGAAGTTTTTTGATTACATAGTCAGGGAGACCTACATAAAGTCCATTGCAGTAATCAATTTTGGAGAATATCAAACAGTGTATCAGTTGCTTCTTCATATTTAAATTCAACTTAGATGCTATTGCACGAAGATACATCAACACTGTTCTCAGAACTCAAATATCTTCAACTTTCCACCTCTTACTGGATCTTCCAGCCTCTTATAACATTGAAATTTGAAATAGAGAAGTAAATAATTTAAAAGGATTGTTCATTTCAAATTAAATCAAAAAAAAACTTATGATTAACTTGGCAGTTTATATTAAAATAAATAATTGATTCAAATAAGTGAACAAATACCTCACTCAAGTATGACTGCCTACCCAACAAAAATAAGTTACTGCAACTGAATATAATAATTTAAACTGAACAATATGATAAAAACTGAATATAATAATTTAAATTCGGAAGTATACTGATAGTCAGTATGAAAAATAAATTTATTTGAAGTTATAGAACAAAAACAATAAATTAATACCTTAAATTAAAAAACCGTTTCTTAGCCAAGAATGGTCTTGTCTTAAGGTAATCCACTTGTGCTCGTCTATTTTCTAAATAACTACTGGTTTCTATTTTTGAGAGTATAAAAGACTCCAATTTGCATTTGAATTCATCTACTGTACTAGAGTCCCGTACATCAATTGGCAGTTTATTCCATATTTCTCTAACACGTTCAGTTATAAATCTTCGGTGAAGTTTCTGAATACTTTTAGGTATGTTGCCCTTTATCTTAAGATTTGAGATTAAGTTGTGCCTATTTTTACTGAAATTAAAGATATTATGTTGTAACCCATTAATACCTCTAAAAGCCTTAAAAGTTTCGATTAGATCACCACGGTAACGTCTTGCAGCTAAAGTGGTAAGCTGCAGGTACCCCGATCTCTCAGAGTAGGGAAGTTGGCCCATCCTGTCAATCAAACGAGTAAAGCGCCTCTGGACACTCTCTAAACTAAGAATTAGAGACCAATTCCCATGCTCTGGAGATGGGTTCCACAGCTGAACTCCATATTCTAAATGTGGTCTTATCAAAGCTTTATAAACTCTTAACATAACAGATTTCTCTCTTAAAGTGTAATTTCTTAGTATCCAACAAATCATTTGGTTGGCCTTTGTAACACACTGTTTGATCTGGTCATTCCAAAGTAGAGTATCCGAGATGATAATACCCAAATCTTTTTCCTGCCCAGATACCTCCAAAACATTATTGTTAAGTGTATATTCATTTAACCTAAGGTGCAAAACTTTACATTTACTTTCATTAAACTTGAGTAACCAGGTCTTCTCCCATTTTTCCAACTGTTCTAAATCATCTTTAATATTTCCACAGCTACTAGCATTTCCTATTAGTTTGAAATCATCAGCAAAGAGTTTAATCTTACTTTTTATGTTACTGGGCAAATCATTTATGAATAGTATGAACAATAGTGGCCCTAGCACTGACCCTTGAGGTACTCCTGATAGAACATGTCTCAAGGAAGAAAAAGAGCCATCTAGCTAAACCTTCATACTTCTATCTTTAAGAAAATCTCTTATCATCGGAAACATCACTGTTTCCAACTTTGATGTTTAGATCAATTCATCCTATCTCCAGGTACTGATTCTATTGGTCAGATCAATGGAATTTGCCCTACATAGTAGACCGCCTCATAAATGACCAAAAATCAACTTTTTTGAGTAAATCAACTTGGGGGTATTTAATTATCCCCCATTTGCCATAAAATGAGGTGCAGTGACTTAATTTTTGATCATAATCGAAATTTCACATTTGCAGTGACCACACCCTCTTAATGAGCTGGAAAAAGCATTAGAATATAGGCTATGAACTTCCCATAACCAGGGGTGTCGCGAAAAACTAGGGATGTCGCGTAAAACTAGGGATCTGGTTAGAGCAAGCTATGAACTAAACACTCAAATTTGGCATTTGGAAGCCTAAAACATGATTTGAAGTGCTGATATGTTCTGCATCGTCTTCCCCATCCTAGAAAATGGTGTGGAAGAAGGAATTAGATAAAAATTGTGTTACGAAGCCAAGTTATAATGGTTCAACGCTGAAAACAACTCCTCCCATGTTATTTATGATAATAACTTTGTTGTCTGACGTTGACAGACCCTCTCGAGAATCAGCGCCGCAGGTCATACATCGTACGACAATGCTAATGCCGATCGGCGATGTTCGAGGAGTTCCTAAGCCCGCATAGGTGCGTGTACGCGCTGCGCTTCCCTACGCGCCGGTGCGCTTCCCTACGCGCCGCGCGAGCCGACACAGGGATATATGTGTTTAGCAATTCGAGGAGTGAAACGACGGCGCGCAAAAAAGGCTCTGGTTAGAGTAACAAACAGGGGTATACGGTGGTCTTAGTCTTAGTAAAACGGCCACAGTCGGTTTAATCAACCAGGCCGGTGGCAGCCATGCTGAGCATGGAGACTATCCCTAGTACACTAGGCGAAGCTTTGGTGAACTCCTGCGTTTTTTCAGGCCACCGACTGCCGGAGATATCCTGTATTGAGTAGTCTACCCGTCCAGGACCACTGGACCAGCAAGCCACCAACGCCCTGGCCAAAAACAGTTGGCCTAAAACAAGTAAGATGGCCATTTTGGCCACATTTTTGGAGATATGAGCTTCAAACTTGTTTTGTACCACCATCATTTGGGTCAAAATTGATGGGCAAACCAATTTTAAGTGAATTGGTCTGACCATTTAAGCCCATAAAGACTTCAAAAATAAACTTAATATTCCCATCTCAGTTGGAGCTTTTGCCCTGGGATGCCAATGGGCCAAAATCCCCAACTATTTTGGCTCTACCTGGAAAAAGAAGAGGGAACTAATTGTTAGTTTGGTGATATTTTTAAGTGTGATTAAGTTTTGGTGATTCTGAAAATTGTTCATGAAACATTGAAAAATGTTGCTAAATTGCCAATTTTGACCTAAATGATGGGCAAAACAAGTTTGAAGCTCATATCTACAAAAATGTGGCCAAAATGGCCATCTTAAGGCCCAAAATAGGCCAACTGCCACTTTGGCGCGCGCTTCGCATGGGCATAACTTGGCCATTTTTCATCCGATTTTGACAAACAAATACACTAAAATGATCGGTCAGTCTCCCATATAAACGGGAGCCTTCATTATCTATGACAATGACGTCACTCAGAAAAATATAATTAAGCGCATCTAGCGCTTTAAGCAGTAAGGTTAGGGTTCTGATTAGGGTCAGGATTTGTTAGGCTTAGGATAAGGATTAAGGTTAGGGTTTTGGTAAGGGCAATGGTTAGGTTTAGGATACAGAAAAATTGACGTTTAGATCTGTGACGTCATGGTATGTGTCCCATATAACGCTGGCTGAGTGACGTCACAGACCTAAAGGTCAATTTTTCTGTATCCTAAACCTAACCATGACCCTAACCAAAACCCTAACCTTAATCCTAACCCTAACCCTAACAAATCGTGACCCTAATCGTGACCCTAACCCAAGTCCTTAAAGCGCTAGGTGCGCTTAACTATATTTTTCTGACTGACCCAGAGTTATATGGGACACTAGCCTATATATGAGTATATGGGAGACATACCAAATGATCAGCTCGTCGAATCGAATGCAACCAAAAGCTAAGCTCTATCTCCATCAGAAAAAATTTCGATTTTTGGACGCCATTTTTGCTCCGAGGCCTCACAGGGGCAATGTTGGACCTATGGACTCAAGACCACCGTCAAAATGTTGGTACACGCCCTGGCCATCCTGGCCAACTCATATCTCAAATTCGTGTTTTCCAAAATGTGAGGGGTGAACCCCCCCCCCCCCCCCTTAACTCTGCTTTCTACCGACCACGCCCCTCTTTTATCATTGGAAATATGGGCGGAAATTCCGGGAAATTGCAGAATTTTTTAACGAAAAACTTAAAAATTTTCAGGATGTAAAGTAGTAGAGCACCCTACAGTCGATACGAATGAAGTAAAACGTCGTTACCTTCAAGTTGATACCACTGCCCAACTAAATACCACCGAATGTTAATGGCATAAAAGTTTAGAAATCAAATAATAAAACGGCTTTTGAATGGTCAGTTACCATCACACAAGTTACTTTCGATACATAGTGATTCACTTTCTGTAGTTCATGTTCAAGGTAATGAATTGGTCATTCGACCATGCATCGCATGATCATAGCTCTATACTGATTATAGTATGTATTTTGGAAAATGTATATATTTTGTTGTACACCAGCTGTATATCAATTCAAAGCCCTGCCTATTATTAAAATCCGCTGAATTAAAATAATTCTGCAATTTCGCAGTATCAGCTCAGGTAAGAGCAGTCCCAGCCTCACTGGCAACAGCTCTGCAGCCGTTATTGCTAAGTCGTGGAATACGGCTGGTAACGGAATGTTTG
This sequence comes from Beroe forskalii, assembly GCA_011033025.1. NCBI lineage: Eukaryota > Metazoa > Ctenophora > Nuda > Beroida > Beroidae > Beroe > Beroe forskalii. The sequence goes on from WFMF01000126.1 coordinate 155,169, forward strand.
GGGAAATATGTCTTCCCTACGTTTCCAACGAATTGGGATAAACTCGATGGGAGTAAACCAATTTTTATTGTTGAATGTTCGGCTGTTTAGAATGAAGTAAATCGCAAGGTGAGTAGAAAAGTTGCCATGCAGCCGTCACGATTATTCAATGTTAGTCGAAGATACCAGCCTTGCATTAGCATTATTTGCATTCTTTTGTAATTTAGTTTGTTACGATTAACCGAAGCAATACTTGGTGCATTTCCTATACCTATTCTCACAATTGAAAACATTGCAGTATGGATCAATCCGTACCAGTTTTTTAAGCTTTAATTCCCGACAATAAAAGTGCCCCTCCCACCCCGCTCGTACGTGTACCATATTGGCATAATACGCAATAGTCTCCAGCAATCCAGCAAACTTCACTGAAATCATCCACTAAACCGTGTTTAATTGTTCAAAAGTTAACGTTCCCGATTATATAAGTCAATCTGTCGCCATAAATCATAAGAATAATGGGGGAGGGCAACCCCTCAAACCCCCCAAAATTAAGCCCCCTATTGGCAATTTGTTATATCCACCTGTGCGCTTCAAAGAAAAATGAAAATTATAACTTTAGAACTGATGCGTCATTATTGTTCCGCAGTAACCCAAAACCTTATCTTAAATTCTCTGTTCTTTACTTCATAGAATTTAGCATGATTCAGATGGTTTAGGAAATAGGGATAGGTGAAAACAAGAAGTGAAGTCAAAAACTTGATAACTGATCTTTTAGACATCAGAAATGACACATTACAACTAATAGACAACTCATGGACTGAACCATTCCAAACCTGACATCGTATTCACCAAGCACAAATTCCACTCTGATCACTAAGCATTTAATAAAAATATTCGTTCAATGTCGCATGATTTTCACACCTAAGCACCTATTAAGACTCAAATTCTACTGATAATCATATCCAATAATCCGTCTAGTAGTGAGCTAAAACAGGAAATCTTGACTACCTATGAATTTGCATTGGTTGAATTATGATTCGGGAAAGGGCACTGGCAACAATACAGATGAATGCATATCGCTAACGTTGAAGATTGCTAACGTCTCCCCCATCGCTTAATATAAGCTACTGCAGAGTGGGGGATTTCCACTGCAGGGTTCCAGAGGACGGGTAGGAAATGATCTCTCTATACTGTTCAAGTTTATTTTACCTGCTGGCTGCTTATGTTACTCTATTACCAGTATTATCAGTGCTTTAGTGTAGTCTAGATGTGGCGGGGTGCAGACTATTGATCATCGCGATGTTATCAGAAGTTGGCAAGTTGGAGATATTTAGTTGTGTGGCCGCTGGCTTATGTCAAGAATGAAGTTAATCACGTATTATATATTTAGAAGCCCTTTGCAGTTACAATCAATCGATGCACAAGGAGTGACAAAGCTACGTTCTGTCGTTAGAAATTGCCATAGAAAGTCCCCCTATATCCTTCCTTTTCTTACTTTCTTAACTCCATATGTACAAATCCCCTCTCGGCCATTTTGTGGACTGCACAAAATCTAAGACCATAAATTTAATACTGTACGACGAGCTTATAAATCCATGCGAATTTCAATATTATTAACTTATTTTAGTATTAAACTAAGGTATATTCTTACTCAAATTTATTGATTACTGTACTCTTTATCTAAGTAAGATACAAACATTACTAAGGCAACGAAAAATATAGTTTGTTTTTTATCTTAACAGCAACCAAAGACTGATTCAACCAGTAAGCACGCTAAATTTCCCTATGAATTGATGCCCCCATCACACCATAATAAAATATAAATCTCCATAAAGCATATTAACATGTTCTGGCAGGAATCTCAAAAGCCTAATCATTGAATGCATGGCACTATTTCAGGTTATGTCAACACCCAAAAAGTCCCATCAGCACAGTCAAGAATATGAAGAAGATCGCAAAGGTAAGAAACATGATCTACTGCATAAGATATGTCTCGATTTATTCACTGCCGACGTGGAAAAGTACACTACCCTTGGCAATGAGAAAATAGAGACCCTGAAGAACCTGGATCTGTTTGTGCTGGACAACTCGATCCGGGAAACCACAGTGGGATCCCTCCGGGGCCATACTCTGGACGACAAACGTGCTATCCTCAAAGAAATCAAGAAATGCGGGTTCAAGCATTACGTGATCGAGTCTTTCAACAACGAGACAAGAGTCGGAGATATGCTGTTGGAGACACTAAATGATGCTAACGAAGATTTAAGCGGAGCATTTGCCTTTTCTGAAACCTGGGATGTCGTGAAAAAGGAGATCCCTCAAGAGGAGCCTATTCCAGTGGGCATGAGAAAGTGCAAGCAGTTTGGGGTGCCTAATGTCATAATAGAGGTAGATCTGGCCTACTACAAGGTGAACTACGAAAAATTTGATGCAGCAGATGTGTGCAAAATGGTGCAAAAAAGGATTGAATGGATGCGAGAGAACGTATCAAAAGACTCGCTGATCCTCGTGAACCTGAGGGACATGTCAGAAGCAATGGCTCAACAACCCGAAAGGGTCTGGAAGGTAGTTAACTTCCTGTCCACTCTTTCACCCGGAGACCGGATAATGGGAATACTCCTGGAGGATCTGGGGAAGTACGACAAGGACCACCTCGGAGGGTGGACTAAAGCCATCAGGAATGAGATGATGCGATGTGGGTGGGAGGAGGGGCAGCTACTGGTCCATGTGCATGAGCAGTGGGGGCTCATGCAAGGCAATGTCCTGGAGATGCTGGCCATGGGAGGAACTGGCATCTGGAGTGGGGTCTGCACTGAGGGGGCAGCCATGGGGCATGCTGACTCCTGCACCACCATCATCAACCTCATCAGGCTGGGAAACACCAAGGTGCTGAAGAGCATGAACTGCAAGTACTTGCGGGAGGCTGCTATCAATGTCACTAAGATAGTCACCACTAAGAAGCCATACGAAAGACAGCCGATTTACGGAGAAAGGGCAACCGACATGGTCTTTGGGTTCGTTTTTCTCACAAATGGCTGAAAGCCAAGCCTCTGCAGAAGTGCCGGAGTTTAACTTGAGTGAGTTCTTGGGACTCACATCGGAGATGCGTATAACAACCATTGCTTCTCCAGAAATGATTCTTACGAAGTTGATAAGAGTATTTGGAGATGACCAACGCTTTACTCTAAGTATAGCTGAGGATATGAAGAATGAGATGTTGAGCAACATGGGCGCCGGAAGGAAAGAGGAGTACAACAGCCCATCGGGTCTTGCCATGTTGTTTGATCAATCTGGTGGCAAAATAACTCCTGCAATGGCTGAAACCATCATATCTGCAAAGAAAAACAGCCCTTACATAGACGTGCTGATCGAAGAAGTAAAAGAAAAGTGGGACTTATATGACGCAAAAGATGGTAAAGCTGATGACTGTGTTTCGTTTGAAAACTTCCACAACGGCTTCATGGCCCCCTACTTTGGATGCTACAGGTGTGAGGATAGCCAGGCTGGTCTCAGAGCTCTGGATATGGACTCTGACGGAACAGTGGATTGGGTGGAGTTCAAATACTTCCTGATCTGGGCAGGCAGACAGTATCCCCAGGTGAAGACCTCTCAGGAGCTGGTGGACCTGGCATTCAGACATGGACTCATCCCCGCCATGATAGACGAACTTAACTTGAATAAGCAGATTTGAGCTTATAGAAAGATAGAAAATTAGGTAGTTGGGTAAGAACTCAAGTGACTAGTCAGCATGAGTGTGGGATGAAAATACACACGATGCTTTCAAAAATACTTTACAAGTGAAGCTGTAATCTTTATTTTGAATAAAAATAATACCTTTTGAATTATCTTATGAGCCTATATTAGTTTATATCTGTAATAATAACATTGAATTTTTCATTTTAAAATTGTAGGAATGTTCCAGTTATCCCAGTTAAAGGGGATGATGTCATAGTGAAATCAGACATGAAACACTCTGCGCATCATACATCATACAGTGATTTAATGAGATTGAGGGATTCTTTATTAAACAATTTTTCCAAAAACCAAAATGGATTTGGTTGTGTTGGGTGTGGCGTTTTTTCTGAAAAGCCAATGATACGAGAAAAAAGTGACTGTTTAAATGGCTACAACTCACTTCGAAGTGCTTTTTGTTGCTTTAAAACAAAACTGGGCACTTGAAGAGACATTGCGGCCCTTTAAATGGTTGCTTTTTTCTCATATTGGTTTTTCAGCAAAAAACGCTGTGCCCAACACAACCAAATCCATTGTGGTTTTTGGAAAAAATATCACCCTACACTCAGCTTCATTTTTAATCATGCACTCTTTATATCTTTCAATATCTTTCAACATCTTATTAAATATGGTACACTTTAATCTTGACACTTTCAATATAAAAATACTAATATCATGTTTGTTTGGCAAGGGAGGAAGTTATATAATATCAGTTGATTTATTAATGTTACAAATATTAAATTTTGTCTTTTACTAAAATTTTGTCTTTTACTAATTTGAAGCACTCATGCTCAAATGAATGCTTAGTCTAGCTTTAAAAATGCAACTAAAGCTGCTGTTGTAATGTATGTGAATTTGTGATTACTGCATACCACTGATGACATCATCAATACGTCATAATATTGTAGCAACCACATCAGACCCATTTTACAGCACAAAATACGTTTTTAATTAAATTATTACAAATTATTTTTGCAGTATAAATTATTATTTTACACTATGTACCAGTTTTGAAGGTATACCTTTATGTTTTTACCCAATTTATTTACAAAATTGCAGCAAAACCAAACAATATGATAACATATATGATAATATTTAGTCCTTAATGGGTGGCCCTATTAACAGATTTTTAATTTGGCTTGGTGCCTGCCCTCAGCACGACCCAGCAGCCTCTTACTATATACAAATCCAATAGAAATGGAGAGAGAGTATATTTCAATAATTGTGCTGTAAAATCTTATAATTGAATTAAATTGCAATTAAAGTCCATATCACCATTTGACCAGGTGACCAGCATTTATTTGTAGGTACAAATCTCCCTTCACTGCTATGATTAGGATAACATTGCCTATTTTCATAAGGTCCAATAAAATCCTAGTCATCAACAGGTTCAGGGATATAAAGACTGTAAGTAGCATGTGCTGACTTTGTTCTCTTATAGTCTTATGACCTTTCTTACCTTAAGTGGATTTTGATGAATTCTCCTCTTTTATTTGTGATGAAGAAAACACAACACTCAGCGCCTCTAAATCCAGGGGACTTAATGGGGATGCTATTGTGACAATGTCCTAGATTTCTTCACATAGATTTCTATTTTCTGGTTACCCTTTTGAACTAAATCTTGGAATTCACTATCTCTTCTGATTTTTCTGAGAGTTCCAGTTCCTCTGAGTATGTAACATCTATCTATGTTTCACCACACTTTTTGCTGTACATATTATTTAGATCTTCCAATGATATTCTTTCTCAGGGATGATTTCCAAAATCTGTCTCACATTTTCAGCAGTGTAACATTTTATAATACACCAAGGTTCCCCATGGATACAGTGCCATGTTGTAGTGGTGCAACTATGTACATTTCTCTGAAAGATAATGTTTAGTGATCTTATCAATAATTCAGGGGCAGAAAAAAGGTTTTTAAAAAAATTTTTTTTTTTTTTCCCCTTTTTCCTTTTTTTAAATTTTTTTTTTTTAAAAAAAGGGGGAAAATTTTTTTAAAAAAGGGGGTTAAAAAAAACCCCCCCCCCCTTTTTTCCCCTTTGTTTCTTTTTTGGGGGTTTTTAAAAAATTTTTGGCCCTTTTTTTTTTTAAATTTCCCCTTTTTTTAAATTACCCCCAAAAAACCCCTTTTTTTTTAAAAATTTTTTTTTTAAAAAAACCCCCCGGGAATTTTCCAAAATCTGAAAAAAAATTTTAAATTTAAAAAAACCCCCCCAAAAAAGGGGGTTTTTTAAAAAAAATTTCTTTTTTTAAAAATTTTTTTTTAAAAAATTTTTTTAAATTCAAAAAAAAAATTTTTCCCCTTGGTTTTAAAAAGGGGGGCCCCCAAATTTAGTTTTTTTTCCCCCAAACCCCCCCCCAAAAAAAAACCCCCCCCCCTTTTCCCCAAAATTTTAAAAAAAGTAATAATATATAATATAACAATTTTACTATCCAAATGTACGATTCATTCTATAAAATTAGCTAACAAAACTTCATCGCTTCGATTCCACACCTTATATCCAAGGTGTCCAAAAATGTAATAAAAATCCTTGATCAAAATACTTCACTAATTATTACATACCTTCTGGTAATTTTAATCTAAAAAGTCAAATTATAAAAATATAATTGAAAGAATGAAAAATGTAGTAAAATTAATAGAACCTGCTTAAAAATAAGATAATAAGTAGGTATGATAAATAAATAAGACTGAAATAAATAACTGATGGACATAGTTAGAATCCAAGATAATAACGAAACTGAATTTAAAATAAATTAAAACTACTGTCAATAAACAATTATAAAAACACCTGCTAACTATTCAACACTATTTGGTCTGACATAGGTGTTAATACCTTTCTATTTGCAATAAAAATATTTTGCATTAAAAAGTTATTAAACTTTGATTTGTTTTCTAGATAATCTTTTCCTTCAATCTTATCTAATATAAGTTTTGAAACATGCCAATAATTATTATCATTCTCATGCAAACATTCATTCTTAAAAAATTCCAAATTAAAATTCCAAATGTAAAGCAAAATTTAACATTTACTTTAATGAAAAAAAAGTACAATTAATTACATAACAATGCTTAAGGTTTGACCTCCTCAAGACTTCACTCCGAGGTTTCAGAGGGAAACCTAACACCAAAACAGCAGAAGTGGAATCAATTGACTTAAATCTGATACCAAAAGCAGAGTATTAGATGGGTGATGAACCTTATGTGTCAGAAAAGTTATCTCTTTATATATGAATTTTATATCAACTAGAATTTTGATGTGATGCTGAGACTTAAATTTATGCTGATAAAATAAGAAACAAAATCAGTCAAATGACTCAAATGTTCCCCTAACCAGGGGTGTCGCGAAAGGAGCAAGGCGCGGCGCGCGCGCGTAAAACTAGGGATCTGGTTACAAACTCAAATGTAAAAACGAACAATTAAACGGAGCGCGCGGCGTATAAACCATAAACGCTTTAAAATAGGGGGTAGGGTTGACACCAAAAATTTTGGTGTGAACTCAGCCAATTCTGGGCCCTGAATCTAATATATCCCTGTTCAATTCTGAGGAAGCGTGCCGCGCGACGATATATAACAGGGGTATACGTGTTTAGTTGTCGTACGATGTATGACCCGCTGACGCCAGCCGCGAAGCGGCTGGCGTCAGTAGCCGCCGCGCGTGCGGCGCTGATTCTCGAGAGGGCCAGGGTCTGTCAACGTCAGACAACGTGTTTAGCACTCGCTGAACACCTATGCGGGCCTTGTGCTTGCCCTAACCAGCGCCCTGGTTTCGCGCACGGAGTGCGCGGCGCGGCAAGCCGCGGTTAGGAGAAGCCTTGTGCCTACGCGCGCTTTATATTTAATTTATTTAGTAATGAATTTGGTGATTGCTATAATTATGCTGCACAAACACTTGTTTAAAAGGTATGCCATTGAAATGCAAAATTCCTAGCGTTAGAGTGAATGGGTAGAATTTCCTGCCATTTACCTTCAGATGATGATAGATGGGTGGGTGGGATGTTGTAGGGAGGGAGGGAGGTGTTATATGTTGATGTGATGAGGCTGCCATTTGGGGCAGGCAGCACCGATGAGTTGAAGTATTCCTGTTGCAGCCATCAAGGGATTAGATGCCTTCCATGCCCAGTAGAATCATATCTCAATGAAGTGGATAAAGTGGGAAGCACCATGAAATATGGGAGTGTCCTGGCTTCTTGTAGTACTGATAGATGATCACTGATCAGCATCTACACAGCATAGGTTGCACACCCGGACTTATGCACGCATGCAGTAAGCCCTGTTCCATCTTCAGAGTTGTTCAGGAGGGTTATGTTAAACATCTGTTCTCTTTGTCTGCTTCATGTCTCAGATGACATGTAACCAGGTAGGGAAGAGTGGGGATCGAATGTGTATTCGATTGAAACGTCAGGGTTTTGGTGGGTAGATGGCACAATCTAGGTGCTCAGTGGCCCTATGCGTCCTAAATTGTTTTCCAGAGCTCACAGTGACGTCCCTGCATAGGGAACTCTGGTTCCATCTACTAGTATACATCTGGAAATACATCTTTATAACAAGTATATGTATGTACATTGAAGCCGTCTTTTAATCTACAACCTTGGACGGTTGTATCCATTCTTTGTTCTCTCTGTTTAGCCAGATAAAGTAACTTGACCTTATTGCTATCGTTCGTAAATTCGAAATTCAGCGCGAAAACCATATTCATAAAATGTTCGCGCCTTACGTACTGTAGGCCGAACAGACGTTTTTCAGTAGACCTTACGACCCTTGCCACACTGCCACAGAGCCACACTGCCACACTCGAGAGTGTGGCAAATATAGTGTGGCACTGTGGCAGTGTGGCAGATTTTCGAGTTCTGCCACACTATTTTACGCTTTTTGCCACACTGCCGCACTGCCACACGCGAAATCAGTGTGGCAGCCACACTGCCACACTCCGTTATCCGACCTTACGAAGAGTGTGGCAGCCACACTTATCCAAAAGAAGAAAATTATCTGATTGATTATTTTATTTCATTACTACGGTTAAGAGTTATCTGTTGAGATGAACCAGTGGCTGAACTTATCATCCTATGACTACCCCTTGCCTGAAGATAAAAGCACATGTGTTTCAGTAATCAGTTGCTTTCTGCTCACCCTGGACTAACATGTAGCCAATCTTTGATTGAGAATGCGAGATGATAATAGAGTCAATGTGCATCAAAATTTAAGCGTTATACAAATTGCATAACAATTTACAATTGCATTTACAACACCTGACAATCACGTGTGAAATGTAATCCTAAACAAACACTACAGAATAGAGTTCATTCACATTCCATGATGGCACAGCTTACCAAATATCAAATGATTGATTCGATAGAATCCTACATAGTTCATATCATTATTGCGGTATGACAACAAATTAAGTATATGTAAGCTGAAGTGCATATTCACGATGTCAAATCCTAATTCAATAAACCCGCCTATTGCAATATAAATTTAGTTACTACTCTTCAGATTACAGGAAAACTGAATTACGTGCAAATAACAAGTACCACGTTCGTTTGTACAATTAACTTCCTAGTAGGTTCATATCTTGTAACTTGTTTAAGGATGAGGACTATACATTTGACGTCGCCAGTATTAGTGTTATTATTCAAGGTTGGCACTTGGTGGGCTAAAAGGTGCAACTTGTAAGCACTATACGTCAACATACTTGAATAGCCATGGAAACATGAATACCGAGACGCGGTATTGATTAAAACGGATTAATCAATACTTCAATATTGCTATTCAATCAGTTATTATTTTTAATCATTGATATAATTTGTTTCACCTCGCTTTCCAAATCTAATAGGCCAATACAATACAATTACGGTACGTAATTTCATCAAAAGTACTAACATGTACGGTTATAAATCTAATCATTATGTGGCAGTCATGACTCGTAAGGTCAACATTGCCACACTATCCCATTAGGCGTGCTGACCTTACAGCGAGTGTGGCAGTGTGGCAATAAAAAGGTTGCCACACAGTGTGGCAATGCGGCATTGTGGCAAATGAGTGTGGCAGTGTGGCAAACGAGTGTGGCAGTGTGGCTGCCACACTGCTCGTAAGGTCTACTCACGTTTTTTTGTCGATATTTTTTTATCAAAGGATGCTAATTGAGAAACCACAGAGTCTGCATTTTCTACTAAATGCAGCATATGGCAGAAACACGAATGCTCCTAAATAACAATTCAAGATGATCATATTCGACTATAATTACAGATTTACAGATGCAGTTATAGGCACCGTTGCACCAACTACTGCATTTCATGTGTGAAAATATACCACACAGACTTGTATAGTACAGAGAATTCATTCATCTAAAAGACTGCTGACAGTACGGGACAGGAGCCTTTGTCGTTTTATTAGCCAATTTTGAGGTTACTTGTAGGTGTGCAATAATAAGTAGTATTGCACTCCTCACATTGGCTAATACACTAAGAGCATGGCAAATGGTCATGACGCTAATAAAATTATTGCACTCGGCTTCGCCTCGTGCAATAATTTGGTATTGTCGCACTCGGCCTGCTCCTCGTGCGAAAATACAAATTATTGCACTCGGCTACGCCTCGTGCAATAATTTCCATTATTACCCTCCCGTGGCTCAAACTCCAGTGTGATAATTATCGATATATCAGTCCTTTATAGGACTACTGAACAGTGGCGGAATAATAGAGCAGAATATCGTTAAATAAATTGTTGATTTTATGAAGGAGCACTCGAAAATCTATAAAAGCGTTGAATTCAGACGAGGGTCGTCAGACCCGAGTCGTAGGGAGTACTGTTTTGTCGGGTAATAATACAATTAACAAACTCATGGATCGTGTGATATCGAAAATTGTCAAACTCGGCTGACGCCTCGTGTGATAATTTTCGATATAACACTCCCATTCGTTTGTTAATCGTACATTAGCCAATTTTGAGGGTACTTGTAGGCGTGCAATAATAAGTAATATTGCACTCCTCACATTGGCTAATACACTAAGAGCATGGCAAATGGTCATGACGCTAATAAAATTATTGCACTCGGCTTCGCCTCGTGCATATTTGTTGTCGCACTCGGCCTGCCTCGTGCGACAATATACGCTTAGAGCATGGCTGGGAATGCGCTATAAATTATTGCACGAGGTGTGCCGAGTGCATACTTGTATTGTCGCACGAGGAGCAGGCCGAGTGCGATAATACTACAAATTATTGCACGAGGCGAAGCCGAGTGCAATTTATTAGCGTCATGACCATTTGCCATGCTCTTAGTGTATTAGCCAATGAGAGTGCAATACTATTATTGCACGCCATAGTGCCTCAAAATTGCTAATACAAATTATTAGGCTTCGCCTCGTGCAATAATTTCTATTAGCCAATTTTGAGGGTACTTATAAGCGTGCAATAATTTGTAACAGTGCATGACCGATTTGATTGTTTGTTTTGGCATCATTTCTGCTCATCGTGCAATAACTAATGATAGTGCATTTTGCAATTAAAATGGTCATGCAAATAAGTTGTTC
>WFMF01000126.1:166506-203556 GCA_011033025.1 Beroe forskalii
AAATGGGCAGTCGGAAAGTGGGCAGAAATAGGGAAAAGTGGGCACCCCAAATTTTCACTGATAATTCACTGATATTATATATGGGAAAAAAGTGGGCACTTGAACAGAGAATACCAAATTCAATAAAATAAATAATGTGAAATGCATACTTTAAAATTCACTGAACCTATGACCTAATCGTTTGCAACTAATGATCAAAAATAATTCACTTCCTATTTATATCAGATCTAGCAAACCCAATTTTCCAAACGCCTGAAAGGTTTGATTTGTCATTAATTATCCGGTAAAGTGGGAATAATAGTAAATTTTAATTGATCATAACTGGATGACAATGTACACTAGAAACTTCAAAAAATGTCCCAATCGATAGCCAAAAGGCTGAATGGAAAGAATATATAACTTTTATAAGGATTTGATTTTAAGTGATTATAGGAAATAGGTTTTACTGCAAAAGTATGCCCACTTTACCCCACCATACCCTATCTGACCAAGAAATGAAATCCTCTTCTGAGCCAGTCCATAGTCCAGTAAGATCATCTACAAACCTCTTCAAACTCAAAAGCTCACTGGGTTTATTATCTGAGTCAAATATTGTACACCTCAGTGCGTAGTAAACAGCTATATTTGCTAGGGAGACTGACAGAGATCCTCAGTAGCTATACCAGACTTATTCAAGTACCAAGAGTCACCAAATTTCCCAAAGCTAGAAGACAAACTAAGCTCCACCAACTTGATTAGCCAACCCACAAACTCATCAGACCAGTCAGGTCTCAATTCAGCAATAGCAAGGTAAGAGCCTCTATAACAAATTCTGGGGATAAGCTGTGTCGTATAAGGAGGAGAAATCCCATGAAAAACTACTTAAACCAACAGAGTTTGCTTCAGCAATATCCTCAAGCCATTTAAGGGCTTCAGTTGAGTCCTGAACAAGATCATTGCAGAATTCGTTTTGGAGAGGTTGCAAAAACTTCCAATTCAAAACTTATCAGATCTGACAGTAGGGGCCTGACTTAAATTGACAAGTCTGAGGGGTATCTTGTTTCCATGAACTAAATCAGTTGGACTCAGCTTATGAATCTTTAACAAGCCATGAAATATGGCACACCAGGCTTGAAAAGGCTAAGTGTACTAGGTCTTCCACTGTCACATAAGCCAACAACATTATATGACTCCTCTCTACTGACATGACCCATAGTTTCTCCTAATCTCCATTGGTCAAGCAGAGAATTAAAATATATCTGGGATGGGGTCAGCCTCTCAATGCAAGTAAACTGTGAGGTGTCATTCAACATGTTAAATTCAGAGTTTTCATAGCTGAACGTTCTATGATGCATAGGGCACCACCTTTATCAGCAGCCTTGACGAATTGTAACTCACCTTTATTGGCTTCCAGCAAGTATCCAATCAAGTCCTAACCTTTCATACTTATTAAGGTTAGATTTAGATGGCATTGGCTTTAAATTATCAACCACTGACAATATATCCTCACAAACCCCATCAACCAGGGCATCTTCACTGCTCTCTGGAGTGGTGAGATACTTTCGTTTAAGACAAGGGGGAAGTTCCAAATCATTCACTTGCTCTTCAACAGGTTCCAATGATGTAGATACTTCAGGGTCAAAAGTTTTCACCAAACCTCTTGTCTTTCTACATAGTTTTGCTAAAGCTGCATGAGCATCAATTTTTGCCTGAAAATTATTGTGAGTTGATGTTGGGATGAACCCTATTCTTTTAGCCAAAACCACAATAGCTTCATGTGGGATATCCAAACTTGTTAGATTAACAACTGACCCACTTCTAATGGCATTTTCTGCTTGTCTTCTGATTTTATTACGAGCTCTCTTTTCTCTCTTCTTGGAATTCCTAGTTCTTTTAGATGACTGCTGATGATGTTTATTAGGGGGTATTTCTGAAACCAAATGTGGTTGGGGACTTGAAACTTTATCTGGCCAGTCCTTCCAATGAGTAAGGTCTTGTTTTTTGAGCCAATTGAACTTTCTGTCTAAGGCTTTTTGCACATTGCTAATCTCTCTATCATTATGATCTAGTAGATAGTTAGTGTCTGACAGTGCCAAACATTTCTTTAGATGATGAATTTCTTCTTGCTTGGAGGCTATAGCATTGTCTAAAATCTTTGCTTCAGCTACCTGAGCTGCATCTATGAGTGATTTCAATGGTGTTAACTTTGATGTTCTTATTCTGAAAACCTGAGGTGGTCTTTTCAAAAGTCTGCATTTCTTTAAGAAGGATAATCTCAGAAGTGAAGTGCTCACTTTTGTGCGGAGGCGGGGGTAATTGACATATAAATCATAGCACCTAGATTTATTTTGTGTTATTTAAAACTGCTTCACCATGGGTGTGAGATGGTGTTCTATGGTCTATGTCAACAACCAGTGATGTGGGTGAATCATCCCGTGCTTGCACGGTTCTAACATGTTTGAAGTGATTGATCATTGATGCAGTGAAACACAATCGAAATCCTCAAAAATGATATCAAACCCCACACTATGTATACCACTAATTGACTGACAGTCTCGAAACTAAATATTTTTTCGTCAGGATCTCCACATAGTGTAACACAACATCCTGAGATTAAGATGTTAAAACCAATGCTATGATTTATAAGGTGAAACAAAATCAAAATGAATATCAAAATACCAAGTTGAACCAATGTTATGAGAGAAAGTATATATGTTATTAAAAATTCAAGCCCTAAAATGTGGTGAAAACTAAACATTCAAATATATACATAAGAATTTCAAAGAAAACAGATCTAAAATGGAATTAATAAACCCTAAGTATAAGCAAAAGACTATGAATAATAAAATATGATTACATATATGATTACATATATGATAATATTTAGTCCTTAATGGGTGGCCCTATTAACAGATTTTTAATTTGGCTTGGTGCCTGCCCTCAGCACGACCCAGCAGCCTCTTACTATATACAAATCCAATAGAAATGGAGAGAGAGTATATTTCAATAATTGTGCTGTAAAATCTTATAATTGAATTAAATTGCAATTAAAGTCCATATCACCATTTGACCAGGTGACCAGCATTTATTTGTAGGTACAAATCTCCCTTCACTGCTATGATTAGGATAACATTGCCTATTTTCATAAGGTCCAATAAAATCCTAGCCATCAACAGGTTCAGGGATATAAAGACTGTAAGTAGCATGTGCTGACTTTGTTCTCTTATAGTCTTATGACCTTTCTTACCTTAAGTGGATTTTGATGAATTCTCCTCTTTTATTTGTGATGAAGAAAACACAACACTCAGTGCCTCTAAATCCAGGGGACTTAATGGGGATGCTATTGTGACAATGTCCTAGATTTCTTCACATAGATTTCTATTTTCTGGTTACCCTTTTGAACTAAATCTTGGAATTCACTATCTCTTCTGATTTTTCTGAGAGTTCCAGTTCCTCTGAGTATGTAACATCTATCTATGTTTCACCACACTTTTGCTGTACATAATTATTTAGATCTTCCAATGATATTCTTTCTCAGGGATGATTTCAAAATCTGTCTCATTTTCAGCAGTGTAACATTTTATAATACACCAAGGTTCCCATGGATACAGTGCCATGTTGTATTGGTGCAACTATAATACATTTCTCTCAAAGATAATGTTTAGTGATCTTATCAATAATTCAGGGGCAATAAATTCTTGAGTTATTGCACTTGAATCATACTCAAACATGAAATATTATCATCATTAGTGATTTGAGTTAAGTGAAAGACTGCATATTGCAATTCATTAATTCAAACACCTGAGTGAGTCTGAATATAGCGGTGGAAGGCTGGGCTTAAAAACACGAAATATAACATGAAAGTGAGAGACAAACAAGCAGTTAAGATGTAAAGCAAAATTTAACATTTACTTTAATAAAAAAAAAAGTACAATTAATTACATAACAATGCTTAAGGTTTGACCTCCTCAAGACTTCACTCCGAGGTTTCAGAGGGAAACCTAACACCAAAACAGCAGAAGTGGAATCAATTGACTTAAATCTGATACCAAAAGCAGAGTATTAGATGGGTGATGAACCTTATGTATCAGAAAAGTTATCTCTTTATATATGAATTTTATATCAACTAGAATTTTGATGTGATGCTGAGACTTAAATTTATGCTGATAAAATAAGAAACAAAATCAGTCAAATGACTCAAATGTTCCCCTAACCAGGGGTGTCGCGAAAGGAGCAAGGCGCGGCGCGCGCGCAAAACTAGGGATCTGGTTACAAACTCAAATGTAAAAACGAACAATTAAACGGAGCGCGCGGCGTATAAACGCTTTAAAATAGGGGGTAGGGTTGCCACCAAAAATCTTGGTGTGAACTCAGCCAATTTTGGGCCCTGAATCTAACATATCCCTGTTCTGAGGAAGCGTGCCGCGCGACGATATATAACAGGGGTATACGTGTTTAGTTGTCGTACGATGTATGACCCGCTGACGCCAGCCGCGAAGCGGCTGGCGTCAGTAGCCGCCGCGCGCGCGGCGCTGATTCTCGAGAGGGTCTGTCAACGTCAGACAACGTGTTTAGCAATCGCTGAACACCTATGCGGGCCTTGTGCCTACGCGCGCTTTATATTTAATTTATTTATTTGTAAATTCGAAATTCAGCGCGAAAACCATATTCATAAAATGTTCGCGCCTTACGTACTGTAGGCCGAACAGACGTTTTTTTGTCGATATTTTTTATCAAAGGATGCTAATTGAGAAACCACAGAGTCTGCATTTTCTACTAAATGCAGCATATGGCAGAAACACGAATGCTCCTAAATAACAATTCAAGATGATCATATTCGACTATAATTACAGATTTACAGATGCAGTTATAGGCACCGTTGCACCAACTACTGCATTTCATGTGTGAAAATATACCACACAGACTTGTATAGTACAGAGAATTCATTCATCTAAAAGACTGCTGACAGTACGGGACAGGAGCCTTTGTCGTTTTATTATCTTCTGGACAGTGGACTGTACACATACACAGTTCAAAGTTTCTGTAGCCATTATTGAAATGTTGGCAATCTCTGACATCACAATGCAATAAAAGTATGTGTAACTCACATCAAGAAAGTGAACAATAACAAACACACAATACTGGCATATTATGTTTGTGTGTGGTGGTTCACACACACACAAACTAACACTGTGGGTGGCTTTAACACTGCCGCTGAAAGATATATCCCTTCCAGATATTGTAATTATAGAATGCCCTTCATAAAGCAAATATGCTTATCCGGTATGTGAATAATTGAGAATTCACCAAGTTACGTATCGCAGAACGCGTTCCAACTAATCGGTACATACTCCGGTACGTATCACGGTACATGTATAATATGTACGTGATACCGAGGTCCGGGTAATCTATGTAACGATTAGTTGGGATCTTACTTTTTACTCAATACTCTTCTTTAACTGCTGCTGGGTAGACATGAAAACACACGTATATTACGGTCACGGCGGTACAATAAACTAACTTCATTTCATTTAATTATATCAGGTAACACAAATCTCTTGATTTTAAATAAACGGTGGTTTTGATTGCGAAAAAATTGTCCTATTCTTGTTATAATTCAAAGTTTTATTGCGGACCCCTAAATATATGCTAGTATCAACGATTTTGAATATAAAATGAGGAAAAATAACAATATTAGTATCGACGGTTCCCGAATTCAATCTGCTGTGAAAGTTCAGATAGGATCAGATCAGAACTAAAATCATTTTCCTTGATTTCTAAGAAGTTCTAATGGTGTTCGTTTAAAAATAAACTACCACTTTAAAGCAACTTAAAATACATAATTATTGGTCTAAAAATCTATTTAAAAATATGAAAATAAAAGTAAAATTTAGCACCGTTGTTATAGCAAGTGTTAATCAATGGGACAAAACATAACAATAAAATCAATACACAAACTCAACGCTCGATCAGAGACACAAAACATAAAACACCGAAGAGCAAATGTTTTCAGTAATATTCATAATATTGTTATTTTCTAATATTAAACACAAGAGCCTATATTGATAACAAGTTAGCAAAGAGAATTATTGCTGAAAGAAAAGCAAGTTATTAATTAGCTAATCAAAATCAAACAACAACCAAAATAGAGAGGTCTTATAATAGAAACTATTTGCGGTAATACAGAAAATGGCTCAGGGCTGCAAATAAGCATCTCATTGTTGCATACTGATATACTAAAATACTAGTACAGAACGAAGATGGCATGACATTTGGTGCTATGAAAGAAAAATTACGTTTGATTAAGTCTAACTGAAGTTATTAAGATGAATAAAATCTCTATTAAAATAGAAAAGTTGCATAGTTTTACAGCTCATAAGGGCAGCACAATGGAGAGAGATAGTTTGGTACGAGATTAAATCTAGAGAAGTAGAGAAGATATTATGATGTGATAAGTGAAATAATGTATCCCTTGATAATAAAGTAATAAAATGTAGCGAAAATGTCCCCATGTAATACCATAAAGTAGCTAAATAAACGGATCATACAAAACTATCCTTGAGCGTACGTACTACTGGATGCAAGAATGGGTGTGTGTGAGTGTGTGAGATAGGAATGAGGTATTTACAAAAAGAGGCTTTCAGCCTGTTCTAGCAAACGTCTGATGTTACCCGTTGCTATTTGGATTGTACTTAAGACACTTCCCATATTATGCCATATAAGGAATAACCAGGCAGCCCCTCCTCCCCGGACATCATTACAAGGGGTTCACTACCTCCACGTAGTTAGTAGGGAACACCCCCCGTCTTCCTCTCAGCTCCCCCTCGTACCAGTTCTCATCCACCTGCCGTATCAACGTCACCATGTCGCCTTCCTTCAGTTCTAGTTCAGACTCACCTTCCGGCTCAAAGTCAAACATCGCTGAAATGAATAGGAAGGGTTACGATAAAATGTTTGGAAATCAAACATCGCTGAAATGAATAGGAAGGGTTAGGATAAAATGTTTGGAAATCAAACATCGCTGAAATGACTGTTCAGTGACCAGTCACCCGATGCACCCTATCTGCACCCTAGATGCACCCTAAATGCCCCCTAAGCTCACCCTAAGTGCACCTTTAGCGCCCTTATTTTGCACCCCAAATGTACCCTATTTGCCTGCTTATGAATCTGCATTTGTAGATATATTATGCACCTTATTTGCACCCTAAATGCATCCTAAATGCCCATCTGTCAACAAACGCCATATGCCCAATTTGCAACCCCATATGCACAGCTCCATGTAAGCATGTAACGGGATACTAGAATTCAAATGAACGCAAATTTTTGCGCTCATTTGCGCTCATTAGCTCTAACACTTTGGAGCATTATTGGACTGAGTCAGAAAGTGAGTTGCCGCCTTTGGGACATGAAAAATAACACAATAGATGCAGAGGTTTCAATTCCCATAATAACAAGTTAGAGGCTATTAAAGTATTAATAGGGGCTCACCAACATTAAATTGTACAGTGCCGGTCTAAACTCGTCTTACAAATTTACAACTATCGTAGTATAGTCCTCCCCAATGTATCATATTAATGCTCAGTTGTTTAGCTTGATTTATGCTTGTGTAAGTCATGAAACACCACGGTTTACGTTGCTTTTATGTTGCTTTCATGTTGCTTTCAGGACACATACGCAGGAGCGATTATTCGATTACACTTGTCTCATGGGAATGAGTCCCTTTAGAGAAGCGCCAGCACCAGATACCAATAATACAGCTTTATTCCTTATTTCCACTGCAGGGTGAAGCTCAAGTTTATTTTACCTTCTTATCGCATTTCTTTTATCAGTACTAGTCGTGTACCCGTCCTACGGACGGTAAGTAAATGATGGAAGGCGTATTAGCTTACGACCACAGGTTTATTTGATTGTAATTTTACCGTGCGAGTTTGCAGTTGAAATCAATTTTGAATAATGATTCGATTTTTGCGAAAACAGGGCGACGTCTCCCACGCTCCTCAGGGTGACCCAATGTCGCGGACAAAATTCTGAAATTTTTTATTCATAATGAGCAACTCGATGGCGAAAGTATTTTGAAAAAATACGAAAGTTAAATTTTTGCAAAAAAAAAGGCGTAGCCCCCCACGGGCCCACGACCGTCAGGGTGATACCACATTGCGGACAAAATTCTCAAAATTTTTATTCATCATTTAAGCAACTCGTTGGCGAAGAAATCTTGAAAAAATTCGAAACTTCAATTTTGGGGAAAAAAGGGCATGGCCCCCACGACTCTCGGTACTTTAGTACAGGGTGGGTAAAAAGTCTGGACCCCCCTCTCCAGCCAAAACGGTAAAAGATACGGACTTGTCCTTTTGATCAAAAAAATCAAAAAAATTATGAAGGAGCAATTTTACAAAACTTGCATTTTTGGGCCTCTCAGTCGCTTATTTTCTCCCAAGTCACTGTTAAACTCAGCAAACTTGTCTTGAACCAACTTAATTTTCTTTGTATACTCATTTTGAATCAATTTTGTCTAGGTGTAGCGGGGTGTAGACTATTGATCATCGTGATGTTACCAGAAGTTGGCAAGTTAGAGATATTTATATTTGTGTGGTCACTGGCCAATGTCAAGAATGAAGTTAATCAGGAATTATATATTTAGAAGCCCTTTGCAGTTTCAATCAATCGATGCACAGGAGTGACAAAGCTACGTTCTGTCGTTAGAAATTGCCATAGAAAGTCCCCCAAAATCCTTCCTCTTCTTACCAAATAGGGTTGTTGGTGTCTGGAACAAACTTCCCAATGACGTTAAGCTATCGAAATCAGTTAACGATTTTAAAGTTGGCTTAGAGGAATTTAAACAGAAGAATAAAGATAGAATGGGAAGTGGGAATTTTTGGGAAGTGTCTGATGAAGTATTGTCAAAAATAGAGGGTCCAAGCTATTTAGAAAATAAAGCCCTACAGAATAAGTATCTAATGGATAATCCTTTCGATGCAAAGAAAAAGTTCATAAATTTATTTCGACAGGGCTTTATACTGGATAGTAAAAAAAGTAAATAATTTGGACGTTATTAATTGAGATAAGTTGATTTTTCGTAAAACTAAAGGAGATGATTATTTTAGATGATCATTGTCATTATATATTTGATTTGATTTGATTTGTACAAATCCCCTCATGGCCATTTTGTGGACTGCACAAAATCTAATATTGTCTTAGATTTTGTGCAGTCCACAAAATGGCCAAGAGGGGATTTGTACAAATGGAGTTAAGAAGAGGAAGGATAAAGGGGGACTTTCAGTACTGTACGACGAGCTTAGAAATCCATACGAATTTCAATATTAACTTATTCTAGTTACACTAAAGTATATTCTTACTCAAATTTACTGATTACACTTCAACTAAGTAAGATACAAACATTACTAAGGTAACGAAAAATATAGTTTGTTTTCCATTTTAACAGTAACCAGTGACTGATTTAACCAGCAACCACGCAAAATTTCCCTATGAATTGATGCCCCCATCACACCATAATAAATCTCCATAAATCATTTTAACATGTTCTGGCAGGAATCTCAAAAGCCTAATTATTGAATGCATGGCACTATTTGAGGTTATGTCAACACGCAAAAAGTCCCGACAGCGCAGTCCAGAATGTAAAGAAGGTCGCAAAGACAAGAAACATGATCTGCTGCATGAGATTTGTCTTGATTTGTTCACCGCCGACGTGGAAAAGTACACTACCCTTGGCAATGAGAAAATAGAGACCCTGAAGAACCTGGATCTGTTTGTGCTGGACAACTCGATCCGGGAAACCACAGTGGGATCCCTCCGGGGCCATACTCTGGACGACAAACGGGCTATCCTCAAAGAAATCAAGAAATGCGGGTTCAAGCATTACGTGATCGAGTCCTTTAACAACGAGACAAGAGTCGGAGATATGCTGTTGGAGACACTAAATGATGATAACGAAGATTTAAGCGGAGCATTTGCCTTTTCTGAAACCTGGGATGTCGTGAAAAAGGAGATCCCTCAAGAGGAGCCTATTCCAGTGGGCATGAGAAAGTGCAAGCAGTTTGGGGTGCCTAATGTCATAATAGAGGTAGATCTGGCCTACTACAAGGTGAATTACGAAAAATTTGATGCAGCAGATGTGTGCGAAATGGTGCAGAAAAGGATTGAATGGATGCGAGAGAACGTATCAAAAGACTCGCTGATCCTCGTGAACCTGAGAGACGTGTCAGAAGCAATGGCTCAACACCCCGAAAGGGTCTGGAAGGTAGTTAACTTCCTGTCCACTCTTTCACCCGGAGACCGGATAATGGGAATACTCCTGGAGGATCTGGGGAAGTACGACAAGGACCACCTCGGAGGGTGGACTAAAGCCATCAGGAATGAGATGGTCCGGTGTGGGTGGGAGGAGGGGCAGCTACTGGTCCATGTGCATGAGCAGTGGGGGCTCATGCAAGGCAATGTCCTGGAGATGCTGGCCATGGGAGGAACTGGCATCTGGAGTGGGGTCTGCACTGAGGGGGCAGCCATGGGGCATGCTGACTCCTGCACCACCATCATCAACCTCATCAGGCTGGGAAACACCAAGGTGCTGAAGAGCATGAACTGCAAGTACTTGCGGGAGGCTGCTATCAATGTCACTAAGATAGTCACCACTAAGAAGCCATACGAAAGACAGCCGATTTACGGAGAAAGGGCAACCGACATGGTCTTTGGGTTCGTTTTCTCACAAATGGCTGAAAGCCAAGCCTCTGCAGAAGTGCCGGAGTTTAACTTGAGTGAGTTCTTGGGACTCACATCGGAGATGCGTATAACAACCATGGCTTCTCCAGAAATGATTCTTACGAAGTTGATAAGAGTATTTGGAGATGACCGACGGTTCACTCTAAGTATAGCTGAGGCTATGAAGAGTGAGATGTTGAGCAACATGGGCGATGGACGAAAAGAAGAGTACAACAGCCCATCGGGTCTTGCCATGTTGTTTGATCAAGCTGGTGGCAAAATAACTCCTGCAATGGCTGAAACCATCATATCTGCAAAGAAAAACAGCCCTTACATAGACGTGCTTATCGAAGAAGTAAAAGAAAAGTGGGACTTATACGACGCAAAAGATGGTGAAGCTGATGACTGTGTTTCGTTTGAAAACTTCTACAACGGCTTCATGGCCCCCTACTTTGGATGCTACAGGTGTGAGGATAGCCAGGCTGGTCTCAGAGCTCTGGACATGGACTCTGACGGAACAGTGGATTGGGTTGAGTTCAAATACTTCCTGATCTGGGCAGGCAGACAGTATCCCCAGGTGAAGACCTCGCAGGAGCTGGTGGACCTGGCATTCAGACATGGACTCATCCCCGCCATGATAGACGAACTTAACTTGAATAAGCAGATTTGAGCTTATAGAAAGCACTGATAGAAGCCAGAGTGTAAGAAATTTGTGACATTGGCTTATTTATACATCATCGTTCAAAAAGATTATATTGCCAATTTTTTCACATAAAAAGTTAGTTTGGACATCTGTAGTGACCAAAAAGTTTTTTTGAACATGATATTACCTTATTTGTGGCAACTGTGAGGTTAGATATGAGGCTGATTGGAGCAAAAAATGCCCTATTTCGCAGCTCTCTTTGACCAGACCACGGAAAAATTAAAGCAGGTAGTCAGGATCTATCCATGTCAACTTGTAGCAGCCATGGGTACTACAGTTTGGTGTAGGATTGGTTTCTTTTCTGTGTTGGATATTGAGGTTAAGAAGGCCGGTCTATGCGCGCACGCGTACACCGCCTTCGATAACCTCAACCGGGCCAAAAAGGACTTGACTTTTCCAGTGAAGACTCTTCTGATGTAATAATATCTCATCAAATTTTTGAGATAGGTCCCAAGGCTGTATCTCTTTTAGTTTTTGAGTTATGAGCTCTTTTGTGAGGGAAATCGGAGTCACATAGTTAAAGATCAAATGGAATCCCGTGCATATGGAATGTTAATACGAAGTTTGGAGTGGTTTTGGCCACTTTGGACTATTTAGAAACTATTTAGACGTGGCGACAATTTTTATTTCAATGTCGCCACCCATTTTGGGCCACGCCCATTTTTGGCACTTTGCGCATGGCCCAAAAATCGAAAAACTAGAATGAATCCCTATATAGCCCATGTGTTACATCGATTTTATGGTAAATTGACCCGAGAAACACGATGCAACCAACGTTTTTGCTCTCCGAGGTTCCTGTCAGGAGATAAGGTGACCACACCCACTTTTTGGCCTAGCGCGAAGGCTGATTTTCGAGAGGTATAACTTTCATGGAATAAGTATCATGTGATACATCAAACTTGTAGTAAATTGACCCGAGAAACACGATGCAACCCACTTTTTTGCTCTCTGTCAGGAGATAGGTGAGGCTTTTTCAGAAGGCTGATTTTCGTAGTTAATTGACCGAGAAACACGATGCAACCACTATTTTGCTCTCCGAGGCTCCTGTCAGCGGATAAGGTGAAGGCTTTTTTGGCCTTTTGAGAGATATAACTTTCATGGAATGAGTGGTATGCGATCATCAAATTTAAGGTAAATCGACCTGAGAAACACGATGCAACCAACGATTTTTTACTCCTCGAGGCTCCTTTCAGGAAATAAGATGACCACACCCACTTGCACTCTCCTGAACGACCCTTTCGCAGTCCTGAACGACCCTTTCGCAGTCCTGAACGACCCAATCACACTCCTGAACGACCCTTTCGCAGTCCTGAACGACCCCATCACACTCCTGAACGACCCTTTCGCAGTCCTGAATGACCCTTTCGAGGTCCTGAACGACCCAATCACACTCCTGAACGACCCTTTCGCAGTCCTGAACGACCCTTTCGCAGTCCTGAACGACCCAATCACACTCCTGAACGACCCTTTCGCAGTCCTGAACGACCCTTTCGCAGTCCTGAACGACCCAATCACACTCCTGAACGACCCTTTCACAGTTCTGAATGACCCAATCACACTCCTGAACATAGGTGCAGATAATATTTTTTTGCAGTTCCCGAGAAATTTCTTGCAGTTTGGTTTCATTGTAGCTCAGTCGGCGGCACCTCGTTCGCAGATAGTAGCAGCAGGTTGGGCATTATCTACAGGGCAGGGGTCTTGGGGTGCAGCCCCAGAAGCCAGAGGTTCCAAACATTTAGAAGTTTCGTGGAAGTGATATTTCTGCAAGAGAAAACTTTTTCAGTTTACATTTAAAATTCATATCGTTACTGAATTTCATTCGCAGCCCCCAGGAGCCAGAGGTCCTGAAAGAACCAACTAATTGGAACCATAATTTTTTACAACAAACCAAAGACCCCAGAAATGCCTGCAAAAGCAGATTTTCTTGTGAAGATGAAGAAACAAACTGTAGTTTGGACCACAACTTTATCGAAAGGTTTGTCTTGAATGCAATTCTCCTAGACAAACTGCAACTCACAGTCCTGAATTTCATGCAACATCAATGAAATTTGCTCTGCAATCTGAATAATTTTGCAGTTTGCTCAGGGAATTTGCAGTTCCCGTCAGGACCTCCAGTCACCATATCTGCAGTGGTGCTCCTGAACGACCCTTTCGCAGTCCTGAACGACCCTTTTGCAGTCCTGAACGACCCTTTCGCAGTCCTGAACGACCCAATCACACTCCTGAACGACCCTTTCGCAGTCCTGAACGACCCTTTTGCAGTCCTGAACGACCCTTTCGCAGTCCTGAACGACCCAATCACACTCCTGAACGACCCTTGCACTCTCCTGAATGACCCTCTTACGCTTCTGAACGACCCTCTCACAGTCCTGAAAGACCTTATCACGGTCCTGAACAACCCTTTCACAATCCTGAACGACCCAATCACACTCCTGAACGACCCTTGCACTCTCCTGAACGACCCTTTCGCAGTCCTGAACGACCCAATCACACTCCTGAACGACCCTTTCACAGTCCTGAACGACTCAATCACACTCCTGAACGACCCTTGCACTCTCCTGAACGACCCTCTTACGCTCCTGAACGACCCTCTCACAGTCCTGAAAGACCCTATCACGGTCCTGAACGACCCTTTCACAGTCCTGAGCGACCTACTCACAGTCCTGAACGACCCTTGCACTCTCCTGAACGACCCTTTCGCAGTCCTGAACGACCCAATCACACTCCTGAACGACCCTTTCACAGTCCTGAACGACCCAATCACACTCCTGAACGACCCTTGCATAACAGTTTTCACGTCACATTTCGATGAGAATCATGGATTTCTTGCAGCCAAATCCTGTAACCCGAGCAAAGCTGGCAACACAAGCTCAGTACGCCAGAGCTCGAGGTACTGCTGCAGAGATGCAGTACCCTCAGACTGAGAGACAAGTGGGGGAGATCGTGACGAAAAGTGCTCTGGAGATAGGGGAATACTCCAGCTATGGTAAGTGAGCTGTTGGAGGGTGTCTTGCTCGTATCTGTCATGCTTTTGATTGTTTTAATGCTTTTATGTTCAGTGTAGGTAGTCTCCATTACTTACAAGGTTAGAAGGTTACAAATGATTGTTGACGTATAGACTATAGGCATGTGGTAACAATGTGCAATTTATCATGATAACCTCATCAGCACCATGTTAGCACCTCATTAACAAGCCAAAACCCCATCAGGAGCAGCTGTTGTTGAGTTGGGGGACGGCTTCATGAAACTAGCAGACATCAAAGATGCTTTGGTGAGTAACACAAGCCTTTGGATGAAGTTGCTTTGTACAGCACTGAATTACTGAAGAATTCAACGGAGAATTTTCAATGCAGTCATTAAAATTGTTGATGTCAAAACTTGGATTATATTTTCAGGACTGTGACATAAAACAGAATTTTATTGATCCTATGGAGCAAACCATCAAAGCAGACTACAAAGAAAGCATACAGGTACTTTAGCTGATGCTCAGTGCCTCTCTTACTTAATGCTGCTTATACCAAAATTGAAGGATGTCTGTTATCAATTTCAGTCAATTAAGCCGAATTAAGCATTCTTGTATTCGTTGCATACGAAGAATGTTTGAGCTTTAAGCTGATAAGTTGGCCCCTCAATGGTTCAAAATAGTCTCACATCCTGCTTGTGAAATGCTAATTGCTTTGGTATCTACATTCTTCAATATCATGAAAATATGGACCCATCACGCAATGATTACTCCTAATCCTGCGCTCAAACAAGCGTGAAACCGGCCCCAAACCGGCGTAGCGATTTGTTCTATTGACCCTAATTTCTGTGCCCTTTTCATGCGCTTATAATACTTCATCCCCTCTCATCACTATCTACCCCCTTCTCCTCCCATATTAATTGAGTGATTGACTCAGTGCTTTCAGCTCAGTCAAGAAGCTTCTTCATACTATAGATTATTGAGTCTTTATATTCCCATTTCTTTCCTCCAGAGTCACAGGAAGAAGATGAACTCGAGGAGGCTGGACTACGACTACAAGATCAGTCAGCATGAGAAGGGCAAGGTCTCGGACGAGGAACTCTACATGGCCGAGGATAAGTTCAACGAGAGCATGCAGGCTGCCGACGTGGGCATGAAGAAGTTCGTGCAGGGCGAGGTACGTGCGAGTTAATATTATTCCACACTTGATACGGGTTTTTAGATTCACTAATAGGGTTTGCTCGAGCTATTTCTCCATGATGTATTGTTCGAGTTACCTAACAGAATTTGTATGATGTGGAAGGAAGTGCCTCGAATTGAAGTGAGGTGAAAAGGAGTAACAGAAAGTCCATGTGTGAAATGTGAAGTGAAAGGTGCGATGTGTGATGTGTTGGTTATTTAGTGGGATGTGAAGAATAACCAAACCACGTGCACAGTAACTTGTCACTTCTCCCTCTACATTTGATCATTACATGCCACTTCATATCAATGCCACTCGATTCACATACCACTCCATTTTCCTACGACTACAGCTCCCTGTACACTAGGACAGCTCCCTGTACACAAATCAAGAAGAGGTATGAAAGTGTGTGACCTGATAAGCAACAGCAATGTGACGTGTGTATGTACATTCGTACGTCTACATTCTCGTGAACATCATCATCTTATGATCTGGAGGGGGTGATGTAATACCACGTTTATTTTTAGATATTTGAGAATCTGAGATGTGTATTTTCACACGTCATGTGAAAAAGAATTCCCATTCTTCTCATAAATTATCCATTTCTGTCGTCGTATAGAAAATACAATAGCTGACACATTTTTAGCTAATCTGTCAGACTTTCTTTTTATCTTTAATTAGTTTTTGGAAATCCTGGGTGTCATATTCCACTCTCTTTTTTTCAAAACGAGTACATCAGATACACTGTATCTGACATATCTGAAAACGTGGTACAAACGAGACACGCATAGCACCGTGTACTGTGAAATAGGTATAATTTCTCAGTGCTTTATACATTTTCAGCTTTTCTCTATTAACACTTATTCTATTGAATCTATTATTAGAAAAAAGACATGCGTTATGCAATTACACGCCATATCATTAGCAAGGAAGGTTCTTGGGATAAAATATAAATCAAATTGCTGTCATGGTTTGAGGACTATCGGAAAAGCAGTGAGATTCTCCTCTGTGTGAAATCACGCAGTTCAAATAACTGTTGTTCTGGGTGAGGCCTCACTCAGCACAACAGTTATTTCAACTTGCAGTTCAAAGTAAGGCAGTGAAATTTGTACTACAGGAATATCTTTCTGCTATTCAGATAATCCGTAAACCATGACATGATGCTACAGACGGTGGTGTCCTGAACTTCTTATCTTCTTGAGTTTATTACCGCTGAATAATGTGCCAGTGAGTATCAAAAGTTTTAAAAGTAATGAGGCAGTGTACTACACTCAGTTTCTTTTATAAGAAACTGTCTATAAGAAACTTAGCCTAGGATTCTCAAAAATTTAAGAAACTTAGCCTAGAATTTCGGAAAAATTAAGAAACTTCATTGATTTGAAATTAAGAAATTACGAAACTTCTAGCCTAGAATTTTGAAATTTGTGTATAAAATCTATTGCAACTGAAATTCTTTTAACATGAAAACGTCTGGCTTCTGGGGCTGCACCCCCAGACCCCACTTTTGATTGTAAACATTTTGATACTAATTAAGAACTTATTTTGGCCTTACAGTATTACACTGGACATGTGATAATAATTGATATGTACAGAAAAGTTGAAAATGGCTCTTCCATGATTTGTCGTTAAAAAGTAACATATCAGATACCAAAGCACAAGCAGAAATTGCTGTTGAGACTGAGAGACAATAGCTCCATATTTATTCTCATGAGTCCAGAAAGCCACTAGCCAGAACCTCGGTACTTTAGACAAAGAGCTTCATTTCAAGGCATTGGACTCGGCTAAATAGTTCAAAATCTAAATTTCATAATTCGTGAACTTTTTTGGAAGCACTTTTTAGAAGATCCATGAAGATTTTTGTATAGGGGTTTCACGAATCTTTACGATATTATGTATAAACTAGCTCAATATACCTAAAAGTTTGATTTTAAGCATCAACTACAGTCTACAGAGCAGGTTCCTGTATTGGAAGTTTCACACATATTATAGTAGCATAGTATGCAGAATTAAGAAACCGATTAAGAAACTTTTAGGCTCAAAATCTTCAAAAAATAAGAAACTTGTAGCCTAGGATTCCAATAAGTTTCTTATAAAAAAAACTGAGTGTATTAGCTGCGAAGGGCGAAGCGTAGAAAATGGTTGATTGTGCTACTAGAACGTGCGTGAAACTAAGACCTGTTCTAGACAGGAGCTCCAAGGAGCTATTGCTCGAACAATTGTTCGGGCAAGCGTTACTTTCTAGACAGGATGACCCATCTAGGATGTTCATAAAACTTGTTTGTTTGCTTAGAGTTGACCCACAATGATATCACCTGTTCACCTTTTCAGTTTTCCCACTTCACCTCACTCACTCTCTGTTTCATGTTGGGTCGGAGTCTCCTCTCTGCCCCTTCTCTGCAGCCCTCTCAACACCCTCTCTCTCCACTTTAGGAAGTAAATACACCGTATATTAATGTACTTGTGTGTGTTTTAAGTTGATTAGAACTGGTAATTGAATACAATATTTCGTATTAATTAGATGAGTGTCTTGCTACTCTCCACACAGGTACACAATGTGTGCACTGTGTGCAGTAAGGGTGGTAACTGGAGAGATATGATTCTCCAGTTGCTGATTAATTAACTTTCAAGTTTTCAGTCTTTAAATGATTTCAGTTTTTAGATGATTAAATATGATATGAATTTGCCATATCTCAAATAAGTATTTGCAATTCATTATATCAAATGATTCCCTGTGAAAAGTGATTCCTAAATATCAATCGCTAATATCTTAGAGACGGTAGATCAACATTGCGTTTGATGAATCCAATCTGTGTCTTGGACTGATTAAGCTGTTTGTGTATTATTGTACTTTGTACATTATTGTACACTATTAGTACACATGTATTGCTTCATCTCACATTATAAAGTATACATTCAGCTTTGCGACTTCCTAGATGCTATCCTATGGTACTGCTCAAGTATCAGAGTGTATTTTGTGTATAATGTATAAACTGAAAGTGCATACGTTCTAAGTGCAACTTGGTGTGCACAGGGGCATAAATGCCTAGGCCCTAGACCAGAGCCTTTTTGGCACCCCTTTGATAACGGTAGGGTATACCCTACCGTTATCACCGTACCTACTCATTTAATTTCTTAAGTGGTGTCTAGGCTATACATGAAAGGGGTGGTTTAAGGTAATATACACTATACAAGGGCACAAGTTAGCCCCATGCCCCTTTGGCCCCTCCACTACACCCCTGACGCAATGACGCCAGGGGTGCCAAACAGGCATTGGGCTAGGCATTCATGGTCATAACGGTATGTATTCAGTAATTTGCTCAATTTCCGTTTTATTATCCCTGTATAATGTTTATTTATTATCCCTGTTTATTGTTTAGCTCAAAAGATATAAGATATCCATTGTTTACAATTTGTAAAATGGTTGCCGGCTTGTAGTTTATTCTTTTATTGATCATCATCGCATCATGTTTAGTCAGAACTCAGAAGAGGCATAAAATATCATGGTTATCACGCGCATATTATTTCGTAATTTTATATTAACTTTGCATGGAGTAACACATCATATAATAGCAAGTGCCATCTGGGACCTAAACTTTATAACAGCAAATGTACACTTACATCCTTGGCAGTGGAGGTGAAATGTCGTGGACTGAAAGACCATCATTATACTATTATGTGATTATACCGTCTGGTGTGCCCAGTGTACACAACACGTTACGCAAACTAATACACTAGAACCACTAGAAAGAGACAACCCTGCGCTTACTCGGTTTACGACATGGAGCTTATTATTTGACCTGCAAGTTATACGATAAGGGACCGTTTAGCGTGTTTCACTGTTTCATCACTGCTGCTGGAATATGAGATGATTAAAGTTCATTACCAGGGGTGACATTTCGTACTTTTCTTACCTGGCACCAGTTCTTATCAACGTTTATAACACTTAGAACCAGCCATTGGACTAACACCATCGTAGGTCACATCGTATGTCACTGAACCGGTTGCGTGCCTCGGGCAACGGCCTCGGTTTCAAGTATCCCAACATTTACCCGATTGACGTGTGTTGCTGTATTTGTATTTTGTGTAATGCCTCACCACCCCACACCCCAGGAAGAACAGATACACCAGCTGATGGCACTGGTGGGGTTCATTAAGAACTACCATGAGAACGCACAACGAGTCTTGGAGGAGGTGTACAGCAACATTCAGGTTTACATCCTGTACCATTGTCCTCAAGAGAGTGCGATCTTGTGATGTGCTCTAGCTATTTACTTTATTAACTGTTAAAATTTCTTTTTTTATACTTTTCAAATCTTATTATTTGCATTTAATGACAAATTGATGTTAACCTTATTCCTGTTTAAAATCTATCCACTATGACCTATTGATGTTCAATCCCTGTTTAATCCCTGTTAAAACTCTGTTTAATCAATGTTAATTCCCTGTTAACTCCCTCTTTATTCGTGATAATTCCCTGTTTTACTCCTCCTTACTCCTTGTTTTAACTTTTACCTCTCCTTTCTCCCTGTTTTACCCCTCCTTACTCATTGTTTTACCCTCCTTACTCCCTGTCATATCCCTCCCTACTCCCTGTTTTACCCCTCCTTACTCCTTGTTTTACCCCTCCTTATTCCCTGTTTTACCCCTCCTTATTCCCTGTTTTACCCCTCCTTACTCCCTGTTTTACCCCTCCTTATTCCCTGTTTTACCCCTCCTTACTCCTTGTTTTACCCCTCCTTATTCCCTGTTTTACCCCTCCTTACTCCCTGTTTTACCCCTCCTTACTCCCTGTTTTACCCCTCCTTATTCCCTGTTTTACCCCTCCTTATTCCCTGTTTTACCCTCCTTACTCCTTGTTTTACCCCGTCTTATTCCCTGTTTTACCCCTCCTTACTCATTGTTTTACCCCTCCTTACTCCCTGTCATATCCCTCCTTATTCCCTGTTTTACCCTCCTTACTCCTTGTTTTACCCTCCTTACTCCCTGTTTTACCCCTCCTTACTCATTGTTTTACCCTCCTTACTCCTTGTTTTACTTCTCCTTTCTCCCTGTTTTACCTCTCCTTACTCCCTGTTTTTAACCCCGTCTTACTCCCTGTTTTACCCCTCCTTACTCCTTGTTTTACCCTCCTTACTCCTTGTTTTACTTCTCCTTTCTCCCTGTTTTACCTCTCCTTACTCCCTGTTTTTAACCCCGTCTTACTCCCTGTTTTACCCCTGCTTACTCCTTGTTTTACCCTCCTTACTCCTTGTTTTACCCCTCCTTACTCCCTGTTTTACCCCTCCTTACTCCCTGTTTTACCCCTCCTTTCTCCTTGTTTTACCCCGTCTTACTCCTTGTTTTACCCTCTTTTACCCCCTTGTTTTACTCTCCTTACTCCCCTGTTTTAACCCCGTCTTACTCCCTGTTTTACCTCCTTACTCCTTTTTTTACCCTCCCTCCTTGTTTGCCCTCCCTTTCTCCCTGTTTAACCCCTCCTTACTCCCTTTTTACCCCTCCTTACTCCTTTTGTTTTACTCCTCCTTACTCCTGTTTTAACCCCTCCTTACTCCCTGTTTACCTCCTTACTCCTGTTTTACCCCTCCTTACTCCCTGTTTACTCCTCCTTGTTTTGCCCATCCTCCTTGTTTTAGCCTCCTTTCTCCTGTTTTACCTCTCTTACTCCCTGTTTTTAACCCCGTCTTACTCCCTGTTTTACCCCCTTACTCCTTGTTTTACCCTCCTTACTCCTTGTTTTAACCTCCTTTCTGTTTTACCTCTTTTACTCCCTGTTTTTAACCCTTTTACTCCCTGTTTTACCCCTCCTTACTCCTTGTTTTAACCCCTTTCTTACCCTCCTTACTCCCTGTTTTACCCCTCCTTACTCCCTGTTTTACCCCTCCTTTCTCCTTGTTTTACCCCGTCTTACTCCTTGTTTTACCCCTCCTTACTCCCTGTTTTACCTCTCCTTACTCCCTGTTTTACCCTCCTTACTCCCTGTTTTACCCCTCCTTTCTCCCTGTTTAACCCCTCCTTACTCCCTGTTTTATCCCTCCTTACTCCCTGTTTAACCCCTCCTTACTCCCTTTTTACCCCTCCTTACTCCTTTGTTTTTACTCTCCTTACTCCCTGTTTTACTCCTCCTTACTCCCTGTTTTACCCCTCCTTACTCCCTGTTTTACCCCTCCTTACTCCCTGTTTTACCTCTCCTTTCTCCCTGTTTAGCCCCTCCTTACTCCCTGTTTTACCCTCCTTACTCCCTGTTTTACCCCTCCTTACTCCCTGTTTTACCCCTCCTTACTCCTTGTTTTACCCCTCCTTATTCCTTGTTTTACCCCTCCTTACTCCCTGTTTAACCCCTCCTTACTCCCTGTTTAACCCCTCCTTAGTCCCTGTTTTACCCCTCCTTACTCCTTGTTTTACCCCTCCTTACTCCCTGTTTTACCCCTCCTTTCTCCTTGTTTTACCCCGTCTTACTCCTTGTTTTACCCCTCCTTACTCTTACTCCCTGTTTTACCTCTCCTTACTCCCTGTTTTACCCTCCTTACTCCCTGTTTTACCCCTCCTTTCTCCCTGTTTAACCCCTCCTTACTCCCTGTTTTATCCCTCCTTACTCCCTGTTTAACCCCTCCTTACTCCCTTTTTTACCCCTCCTTACTCCTTGTTTTACTCCTCCTTACTCCCTGTTTTACTCCTCCTTACTCCCTGTTTTACCCCTCCTTACTCCCTGTTATATCCCTCCTTACTCCCTGTTTTACCCCTCCTTACTCCCTGTTTTACCCCTCCTTACTCCTTGTTTTACCTCTCCTTTCTCCCTGCCTTACTCCTGTTTTACCCTCCTTACTCCCTGTTTTACCCCTCCCACTCCCTGTTTTACCCCTCCTTTCTCCTTGTTTTACTCCTTGTTTTACCCCTCCTTACTCCCTGTTTAACCCCTCCTTACTCCCTGTTTAACTCCTCCTTAGTCTTTTGCCCCTCCTTACTCCTTGTTTTACCCTCCTTATTCCCTGCTTACCCCTCCTTGCCCCTGTTTTTACCCCTCCTTGTTCCCTGTTTTGCCCTCCTTATTCCCTGTTTTACCTCCCTACTCCCTGTTTTTTAATCTCCTTACTCCTTTTCAGGAAGGCCCGGGAAGCCTAAGGTAAAGCCCCGGGACGAAGTGCGTCCTGTGGCCAGGATATCCTCCGTCATGAAGAATAGTCCGAGTGGCAGCCGGGATGGGATATCAGGACCCTCAGATCCCAGACCCATGAAACCTCTGGAGCCCGTATCTCCGGCCCCGCCCCCTCCCCCTGCCAAACCCACACCCACCTGCAAAGGTGAGATTACAATGACGGGTTTAATAACGGGTAACAAGTGCAAACTGACGGGTTTAGTAGTACGGGTAAAAATGCAAACTGACGGGTTAAGTAACGGATAAAAATGCAACTTAGAAACGTACAAAAATTGAAAGCTGACGGGTTTTGTAACGGGTAAAAAGTGCAAAACGTGATATGTAAAATGTACACCCACACATGAGTGGCCGTACTTTTTAAGAGTTATTTAACTGAATAATGCACGGACCTTATTAATGCAAATTATGGCCTTTTGAAACACAAGGAAATTTTTGCGATCAATGAATGTATCATAATTGGCGCTACTGTGCGCTATGGAATGTTGCTCACTGTTCCAACTTCCAAGCAGAGCTGCCTAAACAGAGGAAATTACTGTATAGTTAAGACACAGCTCATTAGTACCTAAACGTTTATAATTATCAAATTACACAATATTTAAAAGGTGAGTGTTTCTAACGATTATAAAAGAGTAAAAGGCTCGTTTTGCTATCAATAGTTTAGATTGAAATAGTAGCTCAGTGTGGAAACGAGATAATTTGAAAAAAGCATTGAATCATCTTCACAATTTATTGGGACTGGATTTTATAATTTCTTCAATTCATTCGGTAACCTTCACTTATTCACTTTGGACCCCACCCCTTGTTAAATTCTATTGAATTGCATTCTAAATGTGGATCCTCGACATGATTCTTACTCACAATGAACTCTTACGCTGAGCAATTGAGTATAGCCTATAAAAGTTCTCTTACATGCTTACATGGCTTATCAGGTCATCATTTGACTGTATGACAGTAGAAATTACAATACTGAAGTGATGAAATGTGATGTACAGTGTACAGTTAGTAAGATGCATAAGCGAAGATACTAGATACACTATAACATACCGACGTGTAATCGTTTAATGACGAATCTCATTAACTCACTGTATGATGCACAGAGTGTTTCATGTCTGATTTCACTATGACCTCATCCCCTTGGTTTAACTGGGATAACTGGAACATTCCTACAATTTCAAAATGAAAAGTTCCATGTTATTAAAGATATTATGAACTAATAATATATCATACGCTCATCAGATAGTTCAAAAGGTATTATTTTCATTCAAAATAAAGATTACAGCTTCACTTGGTAAGTATTTCAAAAGCATCGTGTGTATTTTCATCCCATACTTACGCTGACTTGAGTTCATATCCAACTACCTACTTTTCTATCTTTCATCGATAGCAGCCAGAATGCAAGTTGGCCATTTTTGACACCTAAAGGCTTGGACTGTGCAGTGGAATAGGCATACCAGGTGATTGGAAACAGTTTTATATCAAAGAACTTGAATTGATATCTATAATTTGGAGCAAAAAATTATCCAAATCCGACCTTGCGTTGATGAGATTTTATGAGGTTAAAACCACCTAAAAAGTCGCTTTCGATTTGTGACATGTGTAGTCAAAGATCAAATGGTCGATATCAAAATCCCGTGCATATGGAATGTTAATACGAAGTTGGGACTGGTTTTGGCTACTTTGGACTATTTAGAAACTATTTAGACGTGGCGACAATTTTTATTTCAATGTCGCCACCCATTTTGGGCCACGCCCATTTTTGGCACTTTGCACATGGCCCAAAAATCGAAAAACTAGAATGAATCCCTATATAGCCCATGTGTTACATCGATTTTATGGTAAGTTGACCCGAGAAACACGATGTAACCAAAGTTTTTGCTCTCCGAGGTTCCTGTCAGGAGATAAGGTGACCACGCCCACTTTTTGGCCTTGCACGAAGGCTGATTTTCGAGAGATATAACTTTCATGGAATAAGTATCATGTGATACATCAAACTTGTAGTAGATTGACCCGAGAAACACGATGCAACCCACTATTTTGCTCTCCGAGGCTCCTGTCAGGAGATAAGGTGACCACGCCCACTTTTTGGCCTTGCGCGAAGGCTGATTTTCGAGAGGTATAACTTTCATGGAATGAGTATCATGTGATACATCAAACTTGTAGTTAATTGACCCGAGAAACACGATGCAACCCATTATTTTGCTCTCCGAGGCTCCTGTCAGCGGATAAGGTGACCACGCCCACTTTTTGGCCTTGCGCGAAGGCTGATTTTCGAGAGATATAACTTTCATGGAATAAGTATCATGCGAAACATCAAATTTATGGTAAATCGACTTGAGAAACACGATGCAACCCACTATTTTGCTCTCCGAGGCTCCTGTCAGCAGATAAGCTGACCACGCCCACTTTTTGGCCTTGCGCGAAGGTTCTGAACGAACCTCTCACAGTCCTAAACAACCCTATCACAGTCCTAAACGGCCCTCTCACAGTCCTGAACAACCCTTTCATAGTCCTGAATAACCCTCTCACACTCCCGCACGACACTCTTACTGTCCTAAACAACCCTCTCACAGTCCTGAACGATCTTCTCACACTCCTGCACGAACCTCTCACATTCCTGAACAACCCTTTCATAGTCCTGAACGACCCTCTCACAGTCCTAAACCCTCTCACAGTACTGAACAACCCTCTCACAGTCCTGAACAACCCTCTCACAGTCCTTAACAACCCTATCACAGTCCAGAACAACCCTTTCATAGCCCTGAATAACCCTCTCACACTCCTGAACGATCCTCTCACTCTCCCGAACGGCCCTCTCACATTCCTGAACGCTCCTCTCAAAGTCCAGAACGACCCTCCAAAACTCTTGAAAGTTTGACTGGTGAGGACTGTGAGAGGATCGTTCAGACTGTGAGAGGGTCATTCAGAACTGTGAAATGATCGTTCAGGACTGTGAGATGGTTGTTCAGGAGTGTGAGAGGGTTTCTCAGGAGTACTAGAGGTTTAATATCGTGAGTGCAATATGGTTGCAAATGCATGTCATAGGGCGAGGGTATATCAATATGAAGGTTGCTTGTAGGTGTGAAAGTGGAATCAGGAGTGTAAGAGAGTCGTTTAGGAGCGTTAGAGGGTCGTTCAGAAGAGTGCAAGGGTCGTTCAGGAGAGTGCAAGGGTCGTTCAGGAGAGTGCAAGTGTCGTTCAGGAGTGTGATTGGGTAGTTCAGGACCGTGATAGGGTCTTTCAGGACTGTGAGAGGGTCTTTCAGGACTGTGAGAGGGTCGTTCAGGACTGTGAGAGGGTCGTTCAGGAGCGTAAGAGGGTCGTTCAGAGCGTAAGAGAGTCGTTCAGGAGTGTGAAAGGGTCGTTCAGGAGTGTGAAAGGGTCGTTTTCAGGACGAGAGGGTCGTTCAGGAACGTGATAGGTCTTTCAGGACTGCGAGAGGGTCATTCAGACTGTCAGAAGGTCGTTCAGGACTTCAAAAAGGTTTTTTTGTTACTTATACTTTATAGGTTTCCTTGAAAAATTACAAGCCCGAAAAGTGGGTGTGTTCATCTTATTTCTGAAAAGAGCCTCGAGGAGTAAAAATCGTTGGTTGCATCGTGTTTCTCAGGTCGATTTACCATAAATTTGATGTATCGCATGATACTTATTCCATGAAAGTTATATTCTCGAAAATCAGCTCGCGCAAGGCCAAAAAGTGGGCGTGGTCACCTTATCTGCTTGTAGAAGCCTGAGAGCAAAATAGTGTTGCATCGTGTTTCGGGTCAATTAACTACAAGTTTGATGTATCACATGATACTCATTCCATGAAAGTTTATCTCTCGAAAATCAGCCTTAAGCAGCCAAAAATTTCCAGAATTCAAGTTCTTTGATATAAAAACTGTTTCCAATCACCTGGTATGCCTATTCCACTGCACAGTCCAAGCCTTTAGGTGTCAAAAATGGCCAACTTGCATTCTGGCTGCTATCGATGAAAGATAGAAAAGTAGGTAGTTGGGTAAGAACTAAGAACTCAAGTCAGCGTAAGCGTGGGATGAAAATACACACGATGCTTTTGAAATACTTACCAAGTGAAGCTGTAATCTTTATTTTGAATGAAAATAATACCTTTTGAACTATCTGATGAGCGTATGATATATTAGTTCATATCTTTAATAACATGGAACTTTTCATTTTGAAATTGTAGGAATGTTCCACTGATGATGATGATTTGAAAGTACTTTGCATTAAAAAGTCAGCTCGTTGTGGTTATTCGTGTTGTGGAACTTGGCAATTACAGTGTTTTATTATGTTCCAGTTATCCCAGTTAAACCAAGGGGATGAGGTCATAGTGAAATCAGACATGAAACACTCTGTGCATCATAGAGTGAGTTAATGAGATTCGTCATTAAACGATTACACGTCGGTATGTTGTAGTGTATCTAGTATCTTCGCTTATACATCATACTAACTGTACACTGTACATCACATTTCATCACTTCAGTATTGTAATTTCTACTGTCATACAGTCAAATGATGACCTGATAAGCCATGTAAGCATGTAAGAGAACTTTTTATAGGCTATACTCAATTGCTCAGCGTAAGAGTTCATTGTGAGTAAGAATCATGTCGAGGATCCACATTTAGAATGCAATTCAATAGAATTTAACAAGGGGTGGGGTCCAAAGTGAATAAGTGAAGGTTACCGAATGAATTGAAGAAATTATAAAATCCAGTCCCAATAAATTGTGAAGATGATTCAATGCTTTTTTCAAATTATCTCGTTTCCACACTGAGCTACTATTTCAATCTAAACTATTGATAGCAAAACGAGCCTTTTACTCTTTTATAATCGTTAGAAACACTCACCTTTTTAAATATTGTGTAATTTGATAATTATAAACGTTTAGGTACTAATGAGCTGTGTCTTAACTATACAGTAATTTCCTCTGTTTAGGCAGCTCTGCTTGGAAGTTGGAACAGTGAGCAACATTCCATAGCGCACAGTAGCGCCAATTATGATACATTCATTGATCGCAAAAATTTCCTTGTGTTTCAAAAGGCCATAATTTGCATTAATAAGGTCCGTGCATTATTCAGTTAAATAACTCTTAAAAAGTACGGCCACTCATGTGTGGGTGTACATTGTACATAATATCACGTTTTGCACTTTTTACCCGTTACTAAACCCGTCAGCTTTCAATTTTTGTACGTTTCTAAGTTGCATTTTTATCCGTTACTTAACCCGTCAGTTTGCATTTTTACCCCTTACTAAACCCGTCAGTTTGCATTTTTATCTGTTACTTACGGTGGCGTGTCGAACTCATATATGCGCGGCTTTTGAAAGCGCGGCGTAATAGTGCGCGGCTCGCTGCCTGTTATTAACAGGCAGCGAGCCGCGCACGATTACGCCGCGCATGAAAAAGCCGCGCACATGAGTTCGACACGCCCCTGTTAACCCGTCAGTTTGCACTTTTTACTCGTTGCTAGACCCGTCAGTTTGCACTTTTTACCCGTTACTAAACCCGTCAGTTTGCACTTTTTACCCCTCACTAAACCCCTCATTGTCAACTCACCTTTGCAGGTGGGTGTGGGTTTGGCAGGGGGAGGGGGCGGGGCCGGAGATACGGGCTCCAGAGGTTTCATGGGTCTGGGATCTGAGGGTCCTGATATCCCGTCCCGGCTGCCACTCGGACTATTCTTCATGACGGAGGATATCCTGGCCACAGGACGCACTTCGTCCCGGGGCTTACCTTGTGCTTCCCGGGCCTTCTCCTGAATAGGGAGTAGTGAGGGATAGAACAAGGAGTAAGACGGGGTAAAACAGAGAATAAGCAGGGGTAAAACAGGGAGTAAGACGGGGTTAAAAACAGGGAGAAAGGAGAGGTAAAACAAGGAGTAAGGAGGGGTAAAACAGGGAATTATCACGAATAAAGAGGGAGTTAACAGGGAATTAACATTGATTAAACAGAGTTTTAACAGGGATTAAACAGGGATTGAACAGGGATTTCTGAAAAGAGAAATTTTAACAGTTAGGTAATAAAGTAAATAGCTTAGAGCACATCACAAGATCACCCTCTCTTGAGGACAATGGTACATGATGTAAACCTGAATGTTGCTGTACACCTCCTCCAAGACTCGCTGTGCGTTCTCATGGTAGTTCTTAATGAACCCCACCAGTGCCATCAGCTGGTGTATCTGTTCTTCCTGGGGTATGGGGTGGTGAGGTATTTTACAAAAATACAAATGCAGTAACACACGTCAATCGGGTAAACTTCCCGAGGCCGTTAGTGACCTACGATGGTGTTAGTTCAATGGCTGGTTGAAAGTGCTATAAATGTTGATAAGAACCAGTGAGAGGTACTAGAAAAGTACGAAATGTTACCCCTGGTTATAGGGGTCATTCATAAACCAAAACTCATACTCAAATTGTGAGATTTTCTTACGATTCTAAGTACTAGTAGACGTTTGCTATTCATAATACTTAGTAATTACTAGCCTGAGTATTTTGTCGCGAGTAATTCCTCAAAATTCAAACTCATGCTCAAATCGGTATTCATAAACTAGTATTTACTCGCCCCTAAATACTAGTACTCAAATTGGTATTCATAAACTTAGTAAATGCTCAAAACAAGTACTCCGAGAGTTAGTATCGTTTTCATTTTCTCAGAATAAATACTCGTGTGTATTTTGAGAGGGTTGGTCATGCAAAAACAGTCATTTTGTTGATGCATTCGACAAATACAAGTGGAATAACGATTTTGCTTCCACCCTTGTTATCGCAATTGCCGTTGATTAACTTTTGATCGTATTATTACTGACCACGGGTCAGCCTTTGTATATAAACTCCTTATCTCTACTCCTATATTCCACCGTATATAACATTCGATCATAGATTTGTGCGCTTCAGCGATTGGTCTTTGTAGGTCATGTGCGCGCGTCACGTGACTGCGCTTAACCAATAGCAGAGAATGAGATAATTGAAACAACCGTAGGTTATCTTCGTTTCTATCACGTTCGTTTCAATCAGACAATCACGGTATATAAGTGGCGCCACTCAGACGCGGTTGATTACTCCATCCGTGTTACAATGTTTATTTTGTTTCAGAGTTGATTTCTGATTGGAGGATCGAAATAAAGATAACGCGGACTTGAACCGCTATGAATACGGCGTATTGCTCTGTTTTATTCTAATTTGTTTCATTTACTAGTGACATTGCTTTTGAGTGTGTCAGAGTTTATTTCTGATTGGGCAATTGAAATAAATAGCATAATCCAAGATCGTGATGAATATAACCGTATACAAGTATCAGCTGGTAAATGGCAGTTGTGTGATCTGAAATTGTTTTTGTTCTCGGTACACTATCAAACTAGAAATTTCATTGATATTTGAGTCCCGCATACCAACCACCCAATCGTTGAAGGAATGCGTATTTGCTCCATCAGTGCTATTCAGACCGTTAAGACTGTCAATACATATTTTGATCATTTGCTGTTGAATTTATTCGTTGGATTGACCTCGACACGATGATGATGTCACATTTTAGCTTTAACGACACTGTACTTCGTGATGGATAAGTAAATTTAACCGTTTCAATCATGAAACAATTCAGTTATCTTACTTATTCCGCTCGGTGAAACAGGCAACAGGGAACTCTAGCCAGTTAGAAAGCTGCTTCGAAGCTCGGCTTTGAGTATTTTCTCGCGAGTATTTTTCAATTTCACTGAGCTTTTTCTTAGGTTGGAGAAATACTCGAGCTGAGTTTAGTACGAGTCTGAGTCCAAACATGGCGATAATTACTCAAGTTTTATGAATAGCAAATTTGAGTACCAGAAAATCTTAAGTAATTATTCGCTAGTAATTACTCGAGAAATACTTAGTTATTATGAATGACCCCTAATGACTATAATTAATCATCTCATATTCCAGCAGCAGTGATGAAACACGCTCTTACCTTCCAAAAGGAAAAATCCCCTCGGTTACACCATACCTAATCCCCTCACTTTCAACCAAAATTTTTCATGTAACACGCTAAACGGTCCTTTATCGCAATATCGTATAACTTGCAGGGAAAATAAACTCTATGTCGTAAACTTCAGGCCGAGTATTGAGTAAGCAGAGTTTTTACGCAGGTTTGCCTCTTTCTAGTGGTTCTAGTGTATTAGTTTGCGTAACGTGTTGTGTACACTGTGCACACCAGACGGTATAATCACATAATAGTATAATGATGGTCTTTCAGTCGAGAACATTTCACCTCCACTGCCAAGGACGCAAGTGTACAACTGTACATTTGCTGTTATAACGTCCTGGTCCCAGATGGCACTTGCTATTATATGATGTGTTACTCCATTAAAAGTCATATAAAATTACGAAATATGCACATGATAATCATGATATTTTATGCCTCTTCTGAGTTCTGACTAAACATGATTCGAGATGATGATAAATAAACTACAAGCCATTGTAAACAATGGATATCTTATATCTTTTGAGCTAAACAATAATATACAGGGTTAGAACGGAGATTGAACGAATCACTGAATACATACCGTTATCACCATACCCTACCGTTATCACCATACCTAGAAACTACCCACTTAATTTCTTAAGTGGTGTCTAGACTCTAGACTATACATGAAAGTGGTCAGGGCCGTAAATCGAAAAGAAAAACTAGAGGGGACATGGATATTTTGTAAAGCCAAAAAGTGGCTTTACTTAATTCTTATTGAATTTTAAGCACTTTTCCAGCAATCTACCAAAAAACTGAGGGGGACTAGTCCCCCCTGTCCCCCCAGGAATTACGGGCCTGAAAGTGGTGGTTTAAGGTACACTATACAAGGGCACAACCTATCCCCATGCCCCTTTGGCGCCTCTACTATACCCCTGGCACAATGGTGCCTGGGGTACCAAACAGGCATTGGGCTAGGCATTCATGCCCCTATGCACACCAAGTATACACTATCTACACTTAGAACGTATGTACTTATAGTTTATACATTATACACAGAATACATTATACACTCTGATACTTGTGCAGTACCATAGGATAGCATCTAGGAAGTCGCAAAGCTGAATGTATACTTTATAATGTTAGATGAAGCAATACATGTGTACTAATAGTGTACAATAATGTACAAAGTACAATAATACACAAACAGCTTAATCAGTCCAAGACACAGATTGGATTCATCAAACGCAATGTTGATCTACCTTCTCGAAGATATTAACGATTGATATAAATAGGAATCACTTTTCACAGGGAATCATTTGATATAATGAATTGCAAAATACTTATTTGAGACATGGCAAATTCATATCATATTTAATCATCTAAAAACTGAAATCATTTAAAGACTGAAAACTTGAAAGTTAATTAATCAGCAACTGGAGAATCATATCTCTCCAGTCACCACCCTTACCGCACACAGTGCACACATTTTATACCTGTGTGAAGAGTAGCAGGACACTCATCTAATTAATACGAAATATTGTATTCAATTACCAGTTCTAATCAACTTAAAACACACACAAGTACATTGATATACGGTGTATTTACTTCCTAAAGTGGAGAGAGAGGGTGTTGAGAGGGCTGCAGAGAAGGGGCAGAGAGGAGACTCCGACCCAACATGAAACAGAGAGTGAGTGAGGTGAAGTGGGAAAACTGAAAAGGTGAACAAGTGATATCATTGTGGGTCAACACTAAACAAACAAACAGTTTTATGTGCATCTAGATGTCAGTTTCACGCACGTTCTACGCACAATCAATCTCATTTTCTACGCTTCGCACTTGATAGTACACTGCCTCATTACTTTTGCAACTTACTTCGGTAACTCACTACCTCAATATTCAGTAGTAAGGGGTATTAAAATCAAGAAGATGTTTAGGGCTCCGCCGTCTGTGGCATTTTATGGTTTACGGCTTATCAGAATAGCAGAAAAGATATTCCTGTATAAATTTCACTGCCTACCAGCACAACAGTCATTTGAACTGCGTGTATTTCACACACTGAAGAATATATTTTACTGCTTTTCCGATAGTCCCCAAACCATGACAGATATGCAGCAATTTGATTTCCTCATTAAAACAAGTATAACAAGAACCTACCTTGCGAAGGATATGGCGTGTAATTGCATAACGCATGTCTTTTTTCTAATAATAGATTTAATAGAATAAGTGTTAATGGAGAAAAACACTTAGCTAAAAATGTATAAAGCACTGAGAAATATAACTTCACAGTACACGGTGCTATGCGTGTCTCGTTTGTACCACGTTTTCAGATATGTCAGATACAGTGTATCTGATGTGTTCGTTTTGAAAAAAAGAGAGTGGAATATGACACCCAGAATTTCCAAAAACTAATTAAAGATAAAAAGAAAGTCTGACAGATTAGCTAAAAATGTGTCAGCT
This sequence comes from Beroe forskalii, assembly GCA_011033025.1. NCBI lineage: Eukaryota > Metazoa > Ctenophora > Nuda > Beroida > Beroidae > Beroe > Beroe forskalii. The sequence goes on from WFMF01000126.1 coordinate 199,582, forward strand.
ATTGTATTTTTCTATACGACGACAGAAATTGATTCGGATTATATTATTATGAATAAAAAGAATGGGAATTCTTTTTCACATGACGTGTGAAAATACACATCTCAGATTCTCAAATATCTAAAAATAAACGTGGTATTACATCACCCCTCCAGATCATAAGATGATGATGTTCACGAGAATGTACGAATGTACATACACACGTCACATTGCTGTTGCTTATCAGGTCACACACTTTCATACCTCTTCTTGATTTGTGTACAGGGAGCTGTCCTAGTGTACAGGGAGCTGTAGTCGTAGGAAGATTGGTATGTGAATCTAGTGGCACTGATATGAAGTGGCAAATAATGATCAAATGTAGAGGGAGAAGTGACAAGTTACTCTGCACGTGGTTTGGTTATTCTTCACACCCCACTAAATAACCAACACATTACACATCGCACGTTTCACTTCACATTTCACACATGGACCCTCTGTTACTCCTTTTCACCTCACTTCAATTCGAGGCACTTCCTTCCACATCATACAAATTCTGTTAGGTAACTCGAACAATACATCATGGAGAAATAGCTCGAGCAAACCCTATTAGTGAATCTAAAAACCCGTATCAAGTGTGGAATATAAGCACGTACCTCGCCCTGCACGAACTTCTTCATGCCCACGTCGGCAGCCTGCATGCTCTCGTTGAACTTATCCTCGGCCATGTAGAGTTCCTCGTCCGAGACCTTGCCTTTCTCATGCTGACTGATCTTGTAGTCGTAGTCCAGCCTCCTCGAGTTCATCTTCTTCCTGTGACTCTGGAGGAAAGAAATGGGAATATAAAGACTCAATAATCTATAGTATGAAGAAGCTTCTTGACTGAGCTGAAAGCACTGAGTCAATCACTCAATTAAAGGACCAATACACTATAGAATCGAGTTTAAAAAATTAAATGATTAATCATTCAATATTACGCAGCAATTTATTACACACACTTCAGTGAAATTCCGATCTCTCTACGTGATATAATTTCTGAGATACAAGCGTGTAAAGTGTAACTCTGTATTCCGCTGTGATACGTCATAAATCACTGCTATCGATTACAATTAGTGCTGCTCCGCCTCTGAGCGCTGTATAAACACTGTATGATGATGTGTGCGTTGTTTTGTTTTGTTTTGGTTCAGGGGTGCAGTTTACTCAAATTAGTGATTATGGATGATATCAACTGGTTTCTAGTATTGTGCTAATTATCTAATTTGGTAACATCTTTGAAAAATAATGAAGCAAATGCTTCTGGATCATACATATTATAGGCGGTAAAAATTAGCAAATCTTGTCTTTTATATTGTAAGATTGTAGGTATCAATGTACTATACACTCAGTTTTTTTTATAAGAAACTTATTGAAATCCTAGGCTACAAGTTTCTTATTTTTTCACGATTTTGAGCCTAAAAGTTTCTTAATCGGTTTCTTAATTCTACATACCGACATACCGTACGAAAAATGTCTACGAAATTTCCAACATAGGAACCTACTGTGTAGACTGTAGTTGAGGATTAGAATCGAACCTTCTGATATTTTCAGTTAAATTATACACAGTTAAATTATACACATGTACCTATCTTAAAAGATTTGTGTAGCTGTATACAATAATGTTCAGGGATCTTCATCAAATGTTCTTCCAAAAAAGTTTGAAATTTTGAAATTTAGATAATTTCTAAATCCTATAATGCTTGGAACTTTGGAAATAGATATGGAACTGTAATAGTGTCTATCGCAACAACAATTTCTAAATTTCTGTTTTTTGTGCTTTAGTATCTGGCATGTTACTTTAAACCGAAAAATCATGAAAGGTTCATTTTCTAAATTTCTATTCTATATTATGATCAATTATCACATATCCAGTGTAATACTGTAATAGAAGTTCAATAGAAGTACTAGATTAGTTTCGGAATGTTCACAATCAAAAAATGGGGGTCTGGGGCGCAGCCCCATAAATAGGCGTATCATGTTAAAAGAATTTCAGTTGCAATAGGATTTTATACAATTTCAAAATCCTAGGCTAGAAGTTTCTTAATTTCTTAATTGTAAATCAGTGAAGTTTCTTAATTTTTCCGAAATTCTAGACTAAGTTTCTTAAATTTTCGGAAATCCTAGGCTAAGTTTCTTATAGACAGTTTCTTATAAAAAAAACTGAGTGTATTGATCTTTTAGTCACTTCCAAGAGTCGTAGGTCGAAATATCCCATGATCATAGATGGTATTGTCCAATTGAGCCCATCTGACATCCCAAATTCCCAAAAATTGGTCCAATTAAGTATAGTAATGGGTTGACAATGCTTAATTGATTTATTGACAACCTTCATTGCAATATTAAGATGTTTCTTTTCAACTTCTTAAAAAAAACACCAATGTATCTTCTGGGCAAATCTAACTGGGCTAAGAAAATTCAGCTAATATTGATGTGATTATGGTAATGGTGGTCCGATGAACATTGAACATCATAAGTCACTTACACTAATTCAAGTCCTATAATTCAAAATTTCTAGTAGACTTCCAAATGCGTAATTATAAAGCCATCTGGTAAGTTGAAACTAACAATAACGGTGAATGATCAAATCCAATGGACATTGTTTCGAAATCATAAGTTCAATATTGTGACGATAAACTTGATATATCATTAGAATACTCAGAAAAATGAATCTAAAGTGGTTACTGACCTAGTACCTACAGTGTTCATGCTCTGGCTCTGGAACCTGGGTTCGAAAAATTTTAATGGGGCCAGTAAAACACTAGAGGGAGTTTAAATTTTCCTTTCTATTAATTAGACAATGTTTTAGTTGCTCATGATTTAAACCCCATATTTATAATCTATATTTTTCTACCTAATTACTTTGATCCAGAAATTTAATAAATTAAACTAAAAATTAGTCCGGTCAAAATTTTTAAAATGGGGTGGAAAAAAATGACAACAAAAATGATTTCCCTTTAAATGAAATAGAATTCAGGGTGGTTTTTAACTTTAGGGCCAAAGATGATCAAAAGGGGCAAAAATTTTTTAACCAGGGGGCAGATGAGGCTTGGGTTTCCCCTTAAATTTTATGAAATGAAGTGGTGAAAAAAATAAACAACCGAGGTGTATTTCCCTTTTAGGGAAGGGGAAATAAAAAATTAAGGGGGAAAAATTTCCATAAAAAAAAATATCAATAAAGCAAAAACGCCTTTCCTTTTACCCTTTTGACCAGGATTTAAAACATTTTTGGATGGTCCATATTTTCATGTTTTGAAGTTAATAAAAAAATTAAAATTTTACAAACGGGAAAAAGGTTTTGAACCTTTAAGGGACTTAAAGAAAGCTCAAAATTCTTCGTACAACGAATAAAAGGCTTTTTCTACCCCAAAACGAAAAATTCTGTTTCTGGAAAACCCCCCTTTAAAAAAGGGCCCGAGGGGTTTTGGGGGTTTTTAAATGCTAAATTTTTGGGTTTTGATAAATTTTGTTAAATCCCTTTTTATCAAAATCTTAAATATCTTTTTTTTTTAAACTCTTAAAATCTCAAATTTAAAATTCAAAGATAAAAAGTTAAAAAGGCCCTTTATTAAAACTTTTTTTTCATTTCCTCCCAAAACAAAGTTTTTCTGAAGGGGGTTTTCTTTTTAAAGAGTGAGGGTATGAGGGGGGTTTTAAGGGAGGGGTTTAAATTGGGGTATAAGTGATATATGTTTTAAAGGGGGATAATAAAATGATTAGGGGATGGGGACTTGTTAAAGGGGTATAATGGTATTATAATTAGGGGGGAAATGGGTATTTAAAAATTGGGGGAAAGTGAGGGTATTAGTTGGGGGGTATAATGAGGGGGAAAGTTGATATAAAAAGGTATAGTGAGGGGAAAGAGTTTTAAGATGTGAGGGGTATAAGTGAGGGTATGAGTGAGGGGTATAAGTGAGGGGGGTATGGTGGGGTATAGTGAGGGGTTATGATGTTTGAGGGAGTATATGA
>WFMF01000126.1:203656-438335 GCA_011033025.1 Beroe forskalii
TAAGGATTTTTGTATTAATCAGTGCTATTACTGATTTTTGGCAATTTTATTTAGTGGTTCCAGCATATAATCAAGTAGTCATAATTTGCTCTGATGTAATATTTATGTCTTCTTGCTATATTCTATTATGATAATGAATTTATGTCTGGGTGCTATTACTGATTCGGTTAAGGCCAGATTCGCCCGAAAGTTAATTGCACTGAGTCATTCATAGACCACAGTTTACCAATTCAAAGTCATTATGTATTTGACATCGTTGACAAAACCAAACAATTTTGTTTCTGATAACACTTGGGAATGAGGGTTACTGGTTATAACAGGCCTCAAGCACTCTGAAATACGAAGAAACGCGCCAAATTTCAAGTTACTACTGGTTCTTTTGAGGCATTCGCTAGATTGTAACATGATCGCTGGCTAAATTTGTTTCAAATCGAATTTGGTCAAATGATGGCTCCCAAGAGGTTACCTAGTATAGTGAAAAGTTTCTCTCCTCAATCATCGTTCTGCAAAATGTGACACTGTGGCAAAAACCGTTTCAATGCAAATTTTACGGATTGCGCGAAACTTGGGGCTTTGAAATTTTCGCGCAAAACTGGCAATTAGATGCGCGCAGCATGAATTGAATTAAATCTTTATCGCCGTACACGTACGCGCGTTCCGTCCGACATGGAGGGGTCAGGCAACGCCTGACAATGGACTGTGTTGTGTGACAAAGTGCGCCTAATTGCTTAATTGGACTCAGGACTGGCTTACGAAATATCTGTTATATTATATGCAACTATTTTTAACCACACGACATATCTAATGTGCACCCTGTTTTCCATCTTATGAACACGACAATTTAACTTTTGATACCTACTGCCGATAATATTGTTTTTCTACTCAAAGGAATCTACCTTTCAGATAGGATAGAAACAGAGACGCATCTGAAAGCTGGAACGACTAGTGATGAGTTAAGAACGTTTATTACCGCTGAGAACAACAAAGATAAATTACCTGGAGACGGATAAAGGTTCAATTCTTTGTATTTATAGGCAATGGTTCCGTTTTGGTAATGTTTAAACTTGGTGCATTATTTATTGGCCGGACGTGTCACTAAATTCTCAAGTTTGCATATTGACAGAAATACCTGAGAACATGAAACTTTCAGGGCATGTAAAGTTGACTTGATGCCTTTATGTCAATATCTTGATGCCTTTACGTCATTATCTGAGATGAAATCCACATTAGACTGATGTTAATAGATCATGAGATTTTTTGATGACCGGCCAATTAATAATGTGTCAAGATTAAACGTGATTTAACAAATCTAATTGAACATTTTTATCATTAGTTTATAAATGTAGATGTTTGTGATCTTTTATTTCGGCACATGGATAATTTAGTAATTAGTTGGAATTGAATTCAATGTGAAAGAGCTGAGTTAAAGACGTTGAAAGTGACCCTACAATAGATGACGCTGTCATTCAAATGCTGAACAAGATTCACTAGGTGAATTATTGATTTTCTGAATAAATTTGATTATGATTTACAACTTGATGATTTTGAGTATTAACTTATAAATTATGAAATATGTTCATCTGTAAGTAATATTTAATTGATTGCATATTTAACATGTTTAAAAGTCTTAATATGGATTGCTCCTACCACACCAACCATTCGCTTTCTTCAATAATTTTATCAATTACTTTTACTCGAAAGCTAAGAATTTGTGTTGCTATGTCATCAGAATTTCCACAAATAACCCATCAAATCCATTCGAGGATGGTAATTAGGTTGCCTAAGTCCTACTACAGCTCAGGATTTATAAAGGTTTTTCTTGGTTCCCTCGTTGCAGCGTCGTTGGTAACTCATCTTCTACCGAAATTAAACGAGGAGTTGGTCACTGTGAGTTATAAAAATACGGATCTTCTTTTGCCTGAACAATGAACATTCTTCTGAGTTCTCAGACTGAACAGTATTAGTATCTGCTTCAAATAGTAATTGGTATTGAATTTCTTCCAGGTTTTATGTATGATAAAATGATGATTTAACGCTTCAAATACATTAAATATAACTGAATGAATGATTCAAATCTTCATTTCAGGTGACGAAGCCAAGTAACTATGGAAATGTGAAGAAGGAAGATCTTCGGCCTTACGATCCCATCAAAAAGATGTGATCTTCAAAAAGTGATGAGATCTTCAATGAGGTAGAAATGTGACCTTCAATGGGGCAATGATGTGAACTTCAATGAGGTAGCGATGCTATCTTTATTAAGTGATGTGATCTTCAGTTCCTGAGATCCTCTGAGATTTCAGTGATACAAAATAGCAGGGATTATCTCACCATATAACCCCTTACCGTCAGACCAATTAAGGACTCCCGAATCCATTTGAGATTTTGATAATGCGCATAAATCAATCGAATTGGTTTCTGGAGATAATTTGAAAGAACTGATTGTTGTTTTGATAACGTTCTGGCTTGTGAATATTCCGACTCTTACAGTCTTTTTGATAAAATTGTGACTAATTTATAAGAAAGATTTTAGCGATATATTTGAATTGCTGTTTGAATCTCACCCCATTCTCAGTACATTGTATGCAACTTCTATACCTTTGCCTTTTCTTTTGAATACGTACTAAATGATTTGGGTTATATGTTTCATTTAGGCTGCTATTATTGTTTGGCAGGCATAAATGAAGTAGCGATAATATTTAACTCCCCCTCTCTTCCATTAGCCAGACTATGTTGAGGTATCACCATGACAACAAGTGACACCTAACAGATAACCATGACAACAGATGATTTCACCAACTTGAGATTTGTTGCTCCTAAGAAAAAGGAGATTAATCCGGATGACATGAATATAGTGCAGGCGACTCAGGTTTGTAGAATTTCATGAAACTGATATTTCAACACGCCCGCGTCATTTGTACGTACGCGAATTTACTATAAACTTACGCGCTGATTCGTCAATATTTATCTATCGCGATAATTTCAGGGTTCTATGGGTAAGCTTATAGGCTGACAATATTAAACTGTGTCACTTTGAAGATGGGGCGTTTCCCGGACTATAACCCTAACCTTAGATCTTAAGAGTTGAATATCATGTATCTAATACTAAATGATCTCCCTTGCAGACTCAGGTTTGTAGATATTTCAACACGCCCGCGCCTTTGTACGCCCGCGAATTAATACTGCAAACTTACGCGGTGATTCGTCTATGTATCGTGATAGTTTAAGGATTCTAAGGGTAAGCTAATTCGCTGATAATACTAAACTGTGTTACTTTGAATAACGGGCGTTGCTAGGTATGTAACCCTAACCTTAGATCTTAAGAGTTGAATATCATGTCTCGAATACTGAATGATCTCCCCTTGCAGAACGGAGTGTTTACCCGGACTGTAACCCTAACGTTAGAGGTTAAGAGAGGTTTAGAGTTGAATATCATGTCTCGAATACTGAAGGATCTCTCCTTGCAGAACGGAGTGTTTTCCCGTGTGAAGCACCTGGTGGAAGAAGAAAAGGTGGATCCCTTTGAGCTGGATTCTCAAGGTGTACCGCTGCTCCACTGGGCGGCAATAAACAACCGCAAACAGGTAATAAGCGCTCGGAATAAATAGCCTCTGTTCATGGGCTCTAATTTAATTGTAATCAGTAGTTATGTAATGCTTAAAATAGAATAATTACTTAACGAAGAAAGGTAGTGTACAGTCTTTGACCGGCTATTGCTCCAGTGGACATATTGACGCAATATGCGGTTGTTTTTAAATGTACATGATTTGCTTGATATGTTGCATGTATACCGGCGCTCTTATGATAATTTCAATCATTTGTTAATGTACATTACTGATTGTTTTTTGAGAAAAACTTCTCTGACGATTTTCGTGCTTAAAAGGAGCTTGCCATGTGACTGGAAAAGTTTTATTGTTTGTTTTGAGGTATATTTTCCACTCCTCTGCGAATCCTTGATATAAATTTGAAAATTCAGCAATTTGGTGAGCATAGTATGAATAGTGTTTATAATGAGCTGCGGACCTTAATTTGTTGAAACATCTCTATTAGAATCATGGACCTAACAAAAGGAACTTCTACCCACAACCCCATTACCTCCTCCCTGAAGAACGAAATCCTCGTCTACTACTCTGTCATGGGAATTCTTATCATTTTCTGTCTACTCCTTCTCTACAAGCAAGCACTGAGCCGGAACGCCCTAAGTCGAAACACTCCAAATAGAGTGTTCGTTAATCGGCAGACATTCCGCATTTTGTTCCGGATTGTCGCTGTTTTTCTTGTCTGTTTGAATGTAATCTATGCGGTGAAGATCCTTCATATTGTTGGTAGTTTTTATCTGAACGAATATGAACGTTCTGTGGTACAAGCATCTGGGATTGGAAGTAGAAATTCAAAAGATATTAAAAATATGCCGGTTCGTGGTATCCAAATGTGGGGAGATTCCGATCGAAGTCACAGTAGCAAGAAGAAATCAAGACAAAAATATGAAGAAATTATAGCCCGAAACATTTCCTCGCTCGATCAACCACAAATTGCAGCAAACTTTCCTAAAAATCCTATCAAACGTTGGAATGACAGGATTTTCCGTGTCAAAAAGACGTTAAACATTGGACGTTTTGAGCCGGATCCTTACCCCAGTATCATTAACGACTCTGTCAATAAAGTCGCCACGGTGGCCGGGGAACAAGGTGATATCTACCCTGCGGTCACTGAAGACCCCTTTCCTCCCGAATATCACCCTCGGGACAGCACGGCTTACGCTCGCCCTCTCCCCACCCGCCCTGACACCATTAAAAAGCCCGCCCCAATACACGAACTAGAAGAACTCGCCGCCTCACTGGATGTCGCCCGCACCCCGGCTCCCGCGCCGAGTGTAAAATCCCGCACATACTTCACCAGCCCCCACCACCTTAACATCGTGCTAGTCAGCACGTGGCGAAGCGGGTCTACTCTCTTCACCCGCCTCCTGGCATCCCACCCCCAAGTCTTCCTGCACAGTGAGCCTCTGGAGGACGCCTGGGTGGGGAACCTCACTGACTTCTCCACTGATGACATCACTGCTGACGTCACTGAGTCATTGCTCCAGTGCGAGTATGGGAACTTTGATGCGAGGTATTTGAGGCGGATGTTTGCAGGACGGGGGTATCTGAGCAAGGGCACTAAGATTCCTGAGGAGTGTAAGGGGGCAGTGAGGAGGCTTAACCCGTGTTTAGACACTGAGTTCTTGTCGGAGATATGTCGGAAGTACCCCATACAACTCGTTAAGTTCCTCAGGATATCACTCGCCCAAGTGACTCAATTTCTTGAGAAATACGCTAATTTCAAGGTTATCTGGCTGGCTAGAGACCCCCGAGCGGTTTGGAATAGCCGGATGAACAACGATTTGGTTAACTTTGGTGTGTTCCGGGGCTATGCGGTGACCTGTCCCGGCTTTGTCAGTCTTATGATATTAATCTGGACTTGGCAAGGAAGTTCCATTATACGCATCCGGATAAGTTCATGATGGTTAAGTTCGAGGATTATCAGGAAAATCCGTATAAAGTAACGGAGGAAGTCGTGGAATTCCTTGGCATGAAGTCTCCTGAAACGGATGTAATATTCAGGAATATAATCTCAGTGGACGATAAAACGGATTTCCGGACTAACCGGAAGTGGGTTGATGAACTCTCGCACAAGTCGTTAAGCCAAGTGGAACGGTATTGCGGCAGTGCTATTAGTAAACTTATTCTCCCCGCCACGTCGCTGTATGATAAGCCTCCGCTGGGTGATTTGATTATTCAGCAACGTGATGAGGAGGAGAGGATGAAGCGATCACAGAAGGAGAAGAATGAGAGGAGGGCTCTCGAGCTGATAAGACTTCAGGAGAAAATGGCGAGAGAGGCGAAAGCGAGAGAGGCAAAAGAGGCAAAGCCGAAAAATTCAAATTGGGTTAAATTTCGCGAGAAAAAATGGTATTGATAAAATCTTCATTAGACTCTTACCTTTACAGTGAATTTTTACGCGGTTGTTGCTTTGATTCTTGTTCCCACCTTTCAGACGGAATGATATTTTATTTTGCCACGATAATGAAGAAATTTTTAACATTCTGATAATTTTCAATTTTAATATTTTGTTACTTTAAATCACGATTATCTTCTTTAATCTTATCTTTTAAATGATTCGTTCATAATTTTGAGGAGGAAGAAACAGTCACACTGTCCAAATCCGAATATTTTTACTAAAAATTGCAAAATTCACGAAAAATCATTTTATCATCGTTTCGATGAATAATATTTAAACTATAGTACTAGTAGATTTGTTGTCTTTTTTATCTCTGAACCTTCCCAGATCGCTGAGTTCTACATAGAGTGTGGTGCTGACATCAACCGAATTGGGGGAGTCATGAGAGAAACAGCTATTCACTGGGCTACAAGGTTAGGAAAACATAGCACTCTTCATGTTAGGTGAGAGATAACTTCTTCATGATTTAAATAATTGATGGTATAATGTAGGGGTCAAAAAGACTCAAAAACCTGGGCTGTAATTCTAGGGGTGTCACATAAAAAACGAACTTTAACGAATCCCCACAAAAATGGTACCAAAATGATCAGCACGATGAGTACTTTCAAATGAACTAAGTTTTAAAGGTATTTTCAATAATTTGAGTGAGTTAGAGGCTGCACGTGGGCAAGGAGCCGCGCTCATTTTGAGCAACGCCGAAATTTCGCTTCAAATTACGCATATCAATCATCACCACAAAAAACGCGATAAAAAGGGAAATCATCGCTCAAACTGCAAAATAAAACATGGAAATTAAAGCTTAATCCTTCCTCTAACGTTTCTTGAAAGTTTCAGAGAAACACATTTTATGGAATTTGAGTAATCAATCTACAAAGTCAAGTGGTCAAAATTCGAACGTATTTCGTTCATAACTCGGCTCAGGATAGACGTAGAACAAATCTGAAAAGACTGTTTAATAGCGCGCAAGCGCCCCCGTGCATTCCCACGGCGCGCGCAATTCTTAATGTTGAAACGTAGCACGTTCGCGCTGATTAGTTTCGTTGTTTGGGTATATTTTGTCAGTTTCGCGTGTCGCTGTGAAAAACTGAATTCTATTAAAGTTCTACAGTCCACATTTTTCATCGAATCATCATGAAACTCACAGAATCGTCAGAAAACAATATTTTAGAGTTATGAAGCGGAAAAGAATTTTTCAAATCGATCCAAGTGATGAGATATAGGTAATTTAGTGGAAATTTACAAAATTTAGTGTCAATTTTGACCATAACTTCCGTTTTGAGTAAAATTTTCAAAATCCCTCTGCTTTAAATATGCTACATTGTGTTTTGTAGCACATATCCAAATTTCAGACTGATCCGACAAGTAGATTTGGAGTTATGTCCATTTGAATGCAGAAATTTGTGTTTCACTTTTCTTCGTAAATTCGTGCTAGTACTTTGTGCGCAACTACGCGTTGTGACACCCCTAGTAATTCCGCAATACAGCTTCGCTTTTAACAGAATCCCCTAGATTATCCCATGTTTCAGACAGAATCACATGGGAATGATTGTGCTTCTGATTCGTCTGGGTGGCGACTTCAAAGTGCCGAACAAGGACGGCTACACGCCACTTCACATAGCGGCTCAGATGCAACTAACTGCTGTTTGTGCTTACTATCTGGCTCTCGGCATGGTAAGTTGGTATAGTACCATTTGAATTAACCATTTCGGACGGAAAAGATCACGATGTGATCCGTATGAGACGAATTTATTTATTATAAGTTGAAGTTAAGTCTATAAATGTGACGAAATCTGTAACAGTTTGATAGATTTGTTTTTCAAGTCATCCAATATCTTATCCAATCTTCCCTCTCTGGGTACTGGATTGATCTCTCTATCCCCTTGTGTAGTTGTAATTATCTCAGGATTGCAATGTGAGGAATGATGCCGGCAAGACACCCCTCATGGTTGCCATCACCCAGCGAAACGTCACAGACCCGTGCCGTCTCCTGCTCTCCATGGGAGCCTCAGTTTGGACTAAGGACACTGAGGGAAACACTCGTTAGTTGCAAGTCAAGCAGTTTACCAAGTTCTACCTTAACCCAATATTTACCCCAAGTTCTACCCATTTCAACTTGCATTCTACTCTCCCTCCTCTCCTCAGCACTCAAATTTTACCCATATCCACCTGCATTTTACCCTCCTCTGCACTCAGTTTTACCCTAAATTTTACCTCTTCACCGCTCCACCGGGCTGTCCTCCAACACAACTCCACCATCAGCAGTCTGCTGCTGGGGAAGGGGGCCTGCATGGAAACAACCAACAACAACGGGGAAACGCCCCTCAGAATAGCAGGTTTGCTTCGTTCTTTGAGCGCCCACGCACAGTTCGAGCGCAATCACTTTTACGAAAATGTCTAAACCATGTTTTGCTGATATTCTAAATGGCTAAATGGATCTGAAGGAAAATAAAATGATTTTGATGGTGGAATTTTGGAAAAATATCGACGGAAGTAATGATATGGACCTTTAACCTCACAATGCTTGCTTCTCACACACCCCTACCCTTCAGAAGATAACAAGGACCTGTGTATTGTGCGGCACATGAAGGAGCAACAACGCCAGGATCGGATTACAGGTTGGAATTTGAAGAATGATTTGATTGATACATTTGTTCATTCTAATTTTCAAATTTGTGAGATTTCAACCCCAACAGCCTCACTGCGCGCAATACTTCACATTTTGTCAGCATAACAGTTTATAACAATGCAGTGAAACTTTGCCAACCTTAGAGTATAACGAGAATTCTCACTCCAACCTGCCAACCTTCCTCAACTCAGGTAGATTCTCGGCCTCTTTCCCTCGTCTCCTGCTGACCTGGTACCCTCTGCTCGGTCTCGGCCTGATTGGCTACACTCTGACCCTCGACCTCCCCTACCTCCTACCCCTCGTGTACATCACCATGATCATACTCGTGCAGATACTCCTACTCAAGGTATTGGGGATTTGGTTGTGGATGGGGAGTTGAAAAATGGAACATTCTTGTCTTAAATTTAATGTAAATTTAGATTAGGGAGCTATGGAGTCCTGCGCTCGGAAAGTATCCCAAAATGGATCCAATTGTCGCAGGTTCATGCGTTTATCAAACCACTGAACTCTTTAAACCCCTCACCACCCACATTCCCAGGTTTTCCTCGCCCTTAAACCCCTCACCATCCCCAATCCCAGGTGTGCCTCGCCCGGCGGGTTGACAACCCCCTACCCCTTGGGATCTACCTGGCCCTCCTAACCCTCCTCTACCTCACACTCTACTACCAACTAGCTGCTTTCTTCTTCGACCTATTCTCCTCCCTCCTCTTCCTTGCAGTTGCAGCAGTTCACATCCGGTCCTTTCTCCTGGTCTGGAGGGGCGATCCTGGGTACCTGGGCCGGGATTACGAGAAGAAGTTAGGGGATATCATATCCCTGGCAGAATCAGGTTAGGGGATATTATATCCCTCGCAGAATCAGGTATTCGTCTTCAGGGGAAGACGAATACATGGTTCTTTCTTCCATTGAGAGCGGAATATGGATTTCCCAAATTTACGATTAGGAAGATTTGTGATCCCCTGATGCCTGATGCATTCCCTAGGTACATTAGACATGTCCTGATACCCACATTTCTTAGGTACATTTGACATGTCCTTGACATGTCCTGATACCCACATTCCCTAGGTACATTAGACATGTCACGGTTTTGCACCACTTGTGCCGTTCGCAGACCTGTCAGGAGTAAGCACTGTGCTGTTTGTGACCGGTGCGTGTCGAAGTTCGACCACCATTGTCCCTTCGTGGGCAACTGCATCGGTAGGTTCCGATTTTCTCAGTCCGTGGTTCATTTCCATGTTTGAGCTTTACAGTATTTAACTTCAGCTAATAGATGAATAAAAACAGCATTATTTGAGGCATTTTTCCATTCTTAAAATATATTCATCCCTTCATCAATTCCAGGGGGAGATAACCACAAATGGTTCGTGCTGTACCTGGTGACAATTTGTATCCAGATCGTTGTCTACCTCTGCGCTTCCTACAGTTGTGAGTGTTATAATTCACTAAATAACACATTGAATCACAGTGCAAAAAGCTAAACAGGATGCTTCATTGCTGCAAAGTTCTCATTTCATGTCTGACCTATCATCGAAATTTTGATATCAACATATTTTATTAATCTTGAGTCCAAGAAAGTTTAAACGTTCGTTTTTCTTCTGAATTTGCTGATCCTGACACCATCTGTCCGTCAGACTACTGTGAGGTGTGTTACGTTGAGCAGGATTCCTGGACCGGTGCCATGTGGACGGCTCTAGCCTGTAGTCCTTGGAACACCTATATGACCATCCTGGCTGCTGTTGTACTCTTCTGGGTCACGTGTTTACTTATCATGCAGTTGAAACAGGTGGGGTGTTCTGCACTGAACAGTGACCTTATCGGAAACTTATAATACTATCGGAAACAATTTTCACGAAAATTACAGTCACGCTGAGCACCTCAGCGTGAATATTGTCCGTGAAAATAATGTCCCTGATTTTCTGGTCCTTGAAAATTGAGTTCAGTTTTTACCGCCTAAAATTTGTAGGGTACAGTTGCAAATTTTCTCCATTTAATTAACGCCCCATCTAATACCTCAGATTATTGTGTTGGGCGTGACTACCAATGAATACTACAATGTGGCCCGGTACAACTACCTTTCGAATGATTGCATTGGAAACAACCAAATATCCTCTCCTTTCACGTAAGATAAAATTTTACCGCACTGTCGTTAATATTATTCAATACAATTTTTTTTTCTGATTTTCTGCTGAGACCAGTCTGATGTTCTGCTGACACCAGCCTGACCTGATGCTGACACCAGTCTGACCTGCTGCTGACACCAGTCTGATCTCCTGTTGCCACCAGTTTGACCTGACACCAGTCTGATCTGCTGCTGACACCAGTCTGATGTTAGGTTCTGACACCAGCCTGATGTACTGCTGACACCAGTCTGATCTCCTGCTGACACCAGTCTGATGTAAGCTACTGACACCAGTCTGATGTACTGCTGACACCAGTCTGATGTAACCTACTGACACCAGTCTGATGTACTGCTGACACCAGTCTGATCTCCTGCTGACACCAGTCTGATGTAAGCTACTGACACCAGTCTGATGTACTGCTGACACCAGTCTGATGTTCTGTTGACACCAGTTTGATGTTCTGTTGACACCAGTCTGATGTTAGCTTCTGACACCAGTCTGATCTGCTGGTGACACCAGTCTGATCTGCTGCTGACACCAGCCTGACCTGTTGCTGACACCAGTCTGATTTTCAGCTGACAGCAGTCTGACATGCTGCTGACAGCCCCACGTAAGTATCGCAAGTACATTCAAATGTCCCTTTCAACATAAATCTGTTCCGTCCCAGGTTTGGTTGGAAACAGAACCTCTCAGATTTCCTGGAGTTCCAGCTCCCTGGGCTGCCCCCACCGGCTCACCACAACTGGAAAAACACCTACGTCTGGAAATCCACTTCCCCCGATAGTACCCCAGATCATCATGGGGGATCTGTTCCCCCTGTTACCCCCACAAAACTCAAACGATCCTCAAGTCTCAGTCACATAGTGTGATATTTTGAAACGCAAACGTATTGGCGATAATGGTGAAATCTATTAAATGATGGTAAAATCCATTAAATGATGGCAAAATCCATGGGCGCAGGTGTATCAAATTAAAATAAAGCTGAACCAGCCAAAATTCCAGCCATTGTCACAATTATCTGTTTTGTATGCTATTTGTATCTATGAAAACTGTCCGATTTTATTCAAATGTTGGAAGACTGGACCATTGGACCCCAGATCAGCCTGCTGACTGGGGCCCTAACTGGCTTTTTTGGAGCTAATTTATTAGTCCCAAAAAACATTACTTATCCCCTAAAAATGTTTCCACGTTTTGACAATCCGTGCCTTATCATAATCAGAGATTTGGAAATCGCATGATATGGTTCAATTCCCCTTCTTGTTGACTTGAACTCAGCCATATTTGAACTATTAGCTTCTAGGAATGAGGAAATTGAACGTAACAAAATTGCATGGTTTTGATAATTGATGCCTGTTTTTCTCCAATTTTATATCACAGCCATTAAACTTTTGAAATGGACTTTTAGAACTCTTCATAATATTTAACTCTTATTTATATTTGAGTGGTGTACATCTTTCAGATCCTTTAACGCATGTGTGCAGATCGCTCGATACGGAGGGCTCGATAACCTTACATACTAACACCTGCGCGCGCTACTCTTTTATACAGTAACTTACTGCGCGCGCAAGTGTTAGTATGTACACATGTCACATACCCATCTTTCAGATCCTTAATATGTACGTTGTGTTGTGACAGGGTTTTACGTGTGAATACAGGTTGTAACTACTAACTTTTTTATGAGTTGTCTCGCTTTAAGCAGGTTTGGATTATTTTGTCGTTTCCTCAATACTCATTTATATGATTGTTAAAGCACATTGACTTAGAATCTTAGAGCACATAGAATACATCATTCACTTCAGCTTCAAATCCCACCCGATAGTAATTGATTGAATTTCTTCAGAAAAACCTGAATTTTAGATACCGGACCTCTTTTCGATACGTTTCAAATCTACTTCTGTACCTATCTTACAGGACACTCAAATAAAAGGCAAAATAATTCACGGTATGCGAGGATTTTGAATAACAAATAATAACGCACATTTGAAAAACTTAGATTTAGTCGGTTATTCACTGAAAATCAAAAAATATGCAACAAAAAACGCTTTAACACATCCAAAATCACAATTCTAATATTTTATTCGTCAAATCATCAGCCGGTATAAGACTGGAGTTATTATTTTCAAAAGCTAACGTCAATCTTCAAGTAAAATCCGGATCTAAGCATCGATAACAACGTAGGAGAAATCGTGTGTCTCGGTTTCTTTTCCACCCCATGCGTACCAGGCTTTGTTACCATTGGATTTACCAGGGATTTTACCATGCGGGGTGTGGCAGACTACCACGTGGTACTGTCCGCTGTCTCCCTGGTGACCTTTCACTGTTCCTTCCGGAACTCCGTGTCCTGATTTTTTTGAGAAGGTTAAGTGAGTCAACAAACGATATTAGCAGATGATGCTTTATGTTTGCGACGGTTTCATAACTGATTTGATAGACATGAAGGAAATGAATGGTGTTACTTTTAATCTAAAGCTTGAAAATTTCACGGGCTAAAACGGGTCATCAGTTACCCTACAGACTGCTATGCACGGTCTTAAACTTGAAGAAAGCATGAAACTCACCCTGATTTTTTGAGGTGGACCTTAGCGTCACTTTGAAGGAAGTGGAAGTCTGAAGTCTCGTGTTCCTTTCCAGCAAAAGCATACCAGGCTTTGCCCTGTTTTCCTTTAGAGATATAAGAGTTTCGATTAAATATTTCTTGTTGTGTTCCTTGGCATCACATTTACGTTTAAAAACAATCACGAAAACTATGATCTACACTCAACACCAATCTGAATCAGAATTGAAGTAAGTTGTAAATAAGGATCAATGATCATGCCAAATCAAAGTTCAAATTGCAGAGGCCATGAAATGCAGCCCCGCTCTGAGGGGATTGTTCACTCACTTTAGCAGGGATAACCCCATGGGGGGTATTAGCTAAAACACACCACAAATGCCCTGCACCGTCGTTTTGGTGTCCCAACTTGAACTTGTTACAAGGAGGACTTTGACCTCTGTTGGGCACTTGGGTGTCTGAAGGCAGAAAGTTCAAAATAAGCGAAGAAAAAAGTAGATTTTTAAAAGAATGTGGCTAAACATAGAGCTAATTCCTTTGTAGTTTAGTAGTTCGAAAACATTTGAAGTAAGAGGACATTAAGACTTACAGTTCTTTTTTAACCACGAGGTAGGAGTAATCGTGTGTCTCATTTTCCTTTCCAGCATACGGGTACCAGGCTTTGTTACCATTGGATTTACCAGGGATGTTACCATGGGAAGTATGGCAGACTACCACGTGGTACTGTCCGCTGTCTCCTTGGTGACCTTTCACTGTTCCTTGTGGAACTCCGCCCCTGAGATAACAGGAGAATTTAGACGAAATCGTCAGTTTGCCTATAAATAGTTAATTATAGAGCTATTTCTCCCCGGTGTTGCTATCAGTATCTTGATGAAAGGACTTTAGAGGATCTGCACTTTGATCAAACTCATATTCTTGGGGCAACAAGCTCAGAAAATCAAGCCCACAAATCGAAATGGGGCTTGTTTCTTGTCCTACATCCCCCAGTCTCGCCTAGATGGTTCTAGAACTTACCTGGACTGTTCTAGAACTCACCTAGACTGTTCGAGAACTCACCTCGACTTCTCCAGAACGGCATGACAGTCATCATGAACTACAATAAAACTGAAGTCTTGAGTTTCTTGTTCTTTACCACCAAAAGGATACCATGCCTTTCCTTGCTTTCCCTGTGAAATGACCAAATGAGCATTACTTCAGGATATGCAATATAATACCAGAGAATGTAAATTGTAGTTGTACATTGTACAATGTACAATTTAGTATAATGCAATGTATAAATACAGTGTGTAGAAATAGCCTAGTATTTCAAGATAGCATTAGCATAATCAATGTGAAACTAAACCTTTCCTTTAGCAGGGATTATCCCATGAGGAGTATTAGCTAAAACACACCACAGTTGCCCTGCACCGTCGTTTTGGTGTCCTAACTGGGTCTTGTTGCAAGGAGGGTTTTGACCTCTGTTGGGTTGGGTGTCATACATGGTGTTTGGAGACCTGAGGATGTACTGATAGGCCATGTGTTTTACAAAATTGTGTCAATTTATTTGACTTGTAATGAATCAAAGCAACATGGAATTCATTAGGTAATTTGCGGTTGTTCCTACTAATTTCTTTTCAATTTAGGCTTGAAACCAATCATTTAAACTCGACAAGTCGACAACTATTGATTAAACCTACAACATAATAATAAAATGTTCATGTGTCTGATGTCAAGAGCAGGAACAAATTATCAACTCAAATTCACAAAATGAAAAATAAAATGGCCTACACCCAGATAACTGCTGTTGCTGAAACGAAACCACTCACAATTTTGCTAATTTTATCTCTAGCGTTATCAAGGAAAAACGGCTGGCGGGTATTACATTACAGATCCTATAGAACGTAAAGTCACCATATGGTCACATGGAATGTTCCTTCTATTCCATGAAATTCGACTTTGAGTAAGGTCACAATTAGGTAATGAAGGAAAGAGGTCACTGTGAATTGGCTATGAAGTCACGTGATTTTAAATTTTGGCCCCCCGCCCCTTGTTTACAATAGTTGTATTTGTTACAATAACCATGTAACGTGATTGACCCCCTTCCCTAGGATTGCTCTCGACAGTCGCCTTTGAAGAGATTGATATTCAATAGATCTCAATTGGCGACAATAGAAATTGGCATTGGCTATTCGTTCAATTCTCAATGAAGCTTGTTCTAAAAATACTGTAATCTTGCTGTAAAATTACATTTAACTCATTTCAATCAACTACAACAAATCCCCGGCCCTGCAAGCCTAGAAAATAACACTAACAGGAATAAGAGAAATAGAACTGCGTGATCTATCCGTTGTGCAATGGTAAAATCCAATTTGACGTCTGCTTTCGAAAGCAAAAGAGGACTTTTGGCTTTGCTTTTGACAAAATGTTCACTAATTAGAATTTAATTGGCTAAACACGTTTGGCTCGCGAAGGGAAGCGCGTACACACACCTATGCGGGCTTAGGAAGAATTTAATGTCATCGCTTTTGAGTGTCAAACTTCTTCCTGACAGAGGAATATCGACCACCGTTTATATACACGAATTTTTTTGGGGTGATCGGGTTTTTTCACTTTTCTTCCTAATCATGGTTTGTTCTGCATTTGTGTAATCTTAATCTACAAACCACTGTACAGAAGTGCTTTGATTTAATCTGTTGATAACTCTTTTTAAATTTCGAGGTAAATTTTTCCTTTTTGTTTGCTTCGAGGAAGAATGTTACTTTTCTTAGAATTCGTGAAAGTTGGGTGGCGTGCTTGCACGATTATTTTACCCACTACACAAATGTCCTTGGAATACAAACTCTCTGGCATCAAATTTAATCACAGTGGTCCCCAATTATGAAGCCTTTTGACTAGTTAAACCATGATAGGGAGAAAACCTGATTAAAATGAATCGTGAATCATGTTTGAGGTCTGGTACGTGTTGTTATTTTATCCCACGGTAATGCGAAATGCGCGCGAAAATTACGTTCGTGCGCGAAATAAGATGTAGTTTCACTTACGCTAATTTGCTAGTAATAAGCATAACAGAAGATGATTCCGCGAAGTGGATCCACAATTGGGACATTTTGCGCGGCGCGCAAAATGTCACCTTTCTACGTGCGCCGTACAAATTGTTCTAAGTCCAACGAATTTGGGCGACTATCTTATTTTCAAAACCATATCTGATATCGTTATGAGTAGATGAATTCCCAAAATTGCCAAATTAAAACAAAGATAAAATCCGTGTTTTGGGGCCATTTTCGGTGTTCTGTCTTCTGATGTTTTTGAATGATTAAATACGATAGCAGGAGTTCATAAGACACTATCAGAGCCCTTTTGGAATCAGTGATGACATCTAAATGACCGGAAATAAGTTTCAAACTTCCAAACCAGTCACATAAAGTTATCAGAACATGATTTTGCCGATTCGAAATGGCCAAATCGGTTCGGGATCGCCTCAAATCGATTTATGTCATCTTGAGGGGTATTCTGCAAAGTTTTCCGGCCAGAAAATGTCATTTAGTGTCCCAAAACCGGATCCAAATCGAGATTTCGAAGTGGATCCATATGGGACAAATCAGGCATTGTTTTGGCCATGTTTCAGCTCTAATCTGACTTTCAATGATTTCAAATGGTCTGTAACCGGACCATGTTCATGGTTTTAAAGCCAGAAATTCATGATTTTGGACCCAATATGGCCATTTAGGGCCCAAAAGGCCCGAATTTCAAAATGGCCAAATCAGTCCGGAAACGTCTCAAATCAATTCATAATCATCCTGAGAGGTATTCTACAAAGTTTTACGGCCAGAAAATGTCATTTAGTTTCCCAAAACAATGGATCCAAATCGACATTTCGAAGTGGATCCATATGGGACAAATCTGGGACATTTGTTTTACGGCCATGTTTCGGCTGTAATCTGACTTTTAATGATTTCAGATGGTCCGTAGGGTTACTCCGGACCAAGTTAATGGCTTTACAGCGTTTAGGGCCCAAAAAGGCCCAAATTTCAAAATAGCCGAATCGGTCGGAATGCCTCAAATCGATTCATCATCCTGAGGTATTCTACAAAGTTTTGGCCAGAAAATGTCAGGTGTCCCAAAAACGATGGATCCAAATCGAGGTGGATCCATATGGGACAAATCTGGGATTTGTTTTACGGCCATGTTTCGGCTGTAATGTGACTTTTAATGATTTCATTCTTTACTCGGACCAAGTTCATGGCCTTTAAAGCCGAAATAGCCATTTGGGCTATGTATATTTTTGTTCAAAATGGCCGAATCGGTCAAACGCCTCAAATCGATTCATAATCATCCTGAGAATTCTACAAAGTTTTACGGCCCCAGAAAATGTCTTTGGATCCCCCTTTGTCCCATATGGATCCAGAAATCTCGATTTGGTTTGATGGATCATTTCAAAAAATCCATCGTTTTCGGGAACACTAAATGATGGGTTTTCATATCAATTCTGACCATTTTGGGCCCACCTATTTTGGTATCGACACAATTTTTCCTTCCATTTTTGTTCCATCTATTTGGATATATGTTCAATTTGTTCCAATTATGTTCCAATTTTGTTCCAATCGCGCGGAAACATTGACTCCCCAGTTTAACTAGGATTTATGCTTTTTACAAGCAAATTAGGGGCTTTGATTTGCTTCTTGGATGCCCTAATCAGGATTTTATTCTGTGCCAACCTTACACTTCCTCGAAAAGACACGAACAAGTTTTTGAAATGAATGTGGACTGAATTAGCCCAAAATGAAGGAACTACAGTCTGACTTTAAAGTCAGATCCACCTAAAACAAATGTCCCCAGATTTGTATGTCCTTCGATTTGGATCCACGTTTAGGACACTAAATGTTTTCTGGCCGTAAAACTTTGTAGAATACCTCTCAGGATGATAATAAATCGATTTGAGGCGTTTCCGGACCGATTCGGCCATTTTGAAATTTTAGGCCTTTTGGGCCCTAAAATATATTGGGGCCCAAATGGCTATTTCGGCTTAAAAAGCCATGAACATGAACCCTACAGACCATCTGAAATCATTAAAAGTCAGATTACAGCCGAAACATGGCCGTAAAACAAATGTCCCAGATTTGTCCCAAATTTGTCCCATGGATCCAATTTGGATCCACTTCCGCGGAATCATGAACTCAAGCATAAATCCCAGTTTAACTAGGATTTATGCTTTTTACAAGCTAATCAGGGGCTTTGACTTGCTTCTTGGATGCCCTAAATCAGGATTTATTCTGTGCCCATCTTACCCTTCCTCGATAAGACAAGACCAATGTTTAAATGTGGACTGAATAAGCGAAGGCATAATAGTCCATCTCGTTACAGTCTTTGCACTATAATTCACAGTGCTAGCGTCCTGTCGCCGAGTTTAACAAGAAATACGAAAGGTTTAAGAAAATTTTAAAGGAATTCCTGGTATTTTATAACAAGACATATATCAATTTCACGAATGGTTGAATCTCTGACTCAACAACTGGAATAAATCAGTCCCAAATTTAGTACCAACGAAGCTTTTTAAAAGTTTCAAAATACTTAGGGTTAGAGTCAGTAGTCCAATGGAACGTCAATATTCATAAATCAAGTAAGTACAACAGTTTTGCACATAAATAACCAGTTTGATAATGACTCAAATATCGAATCCATAGGAAATAACGCAGAGAACAATTGACATTGAAATATTGAAGGATGACCGGACATTCAAGAAATCATGAAACAATACTGTAAAGGAAGAAATATTTTGGGCTTTCCGAAAAGTCGAAGGAACAAAATTATACAGCAATGAATAAACAAAAATCAAAAGACGTAAAATACCAAACAAGCACAACAAGTTTACAAAAGTCAGGCTCAATATTATTCCTGATGATGATCACTGATGATCAAATTTCATATGATTTCATTGCATTTCGGTGATAAAGCTTTTGTAAACTTTCTTGCACTTACTGTTATTAAACGTCACAATAAATGGGCAAATATCTCAGTATATAACTCAAACTTAGCTGCCCATAATGGCAGACAAAAATTCCTTCATAAGTCCATCGAATAATTTAAAGGCATCATCAGCTACTTTTTCAGCCCATTGCAAGCTGATCAAACATAAACTTCTAAGTTGTTTCAAACATAAAAAATACATTATATATTTCTCTTTCACAATTCTACAGGAGATAAAGTACAATTCAAACTTCACTGATTGAAATTTCACAATAATAAAACACCGATATTTTGTTTTGTCCCGGTGTTTCAGTCTCATCAAATCCAGTCTGTTAATTATACAATATACCATCTATATTCAACATAATATACGATTTATGTGTATATTGTATATACCAGTTACTGTGTACATTGTACCGTTTAAATTATACCATGTACATTGTACCATGTCATACTTGCTAACTTGACTCTACTCCAGTTCACTTAAAAGTCAGTCACGATATAAGATAAAGATCAATGCTTGATACTTTGATATTCAGAATACGATTATTCCTGTTACTGTATCGAACAGACGTAATACTGCAACCTCCTGCAGTAATGCCGCATACTCGAGACTTCATAACCACGTTGAAGCAAGACTTAAACCGCGTTGAAGCGAGAGGTTAAAACGAGAGGTTTTCGCAACAAAACTAATCGAAACCTGTACTGCATTTGCAGTATTAGTACGGTATACTGTTCGTAGTAAAGGCTCGCCCTTCGGACTTGGCTTTGTTACTCACCATATTCACAATACTTAACGCTGATGACCGCTCAGCGTGAATAACTAATCTAAGAAAGTACGTCAGTGTAAAATTTAGTGTCCGGGCTACCAATGTCCTTTTAGTGTCCGGGCTACCAATGTCCGTGATTAAATCATGTCCGGTAGTGTCCGTGGTTAATATATGCTCGATATACTCAGTTTAATTAGTGACACTTAATTAGTGCGATTTTGGAAAAACTCGAACTAATTAATTAGCTCATATCGTTTTGTTCCATTTAGTGTGCACATGTTAAATAACTTGACGCGCATATATTCAGCACAGTAAGGTTAGGCTCATGATCCTTAAATCGACATGATCTTTAAATTGACGCGGCATTCTTTGCAAATTCATGATCTTTCGACATTCTTTTCACAATCCTAACCATCCCACTTGGTCTTGTTGAGGTAGTGTTCGTATTCCTGGAGGAGTTGTCGTTCGCGTTCGTTGTATAACCGCGCTTGTTCGTACTGCTCCTTGGTGCGGATGTTGTGGACGTTCGTCAGCGGAAACACAATAATATTTTCAATGCTATAAAATTGTTATAAAATGCTGTGGACGTTCGTCAGCTGAAACACAAGGAAATAATTTCAGTGCTATAAAATTGTTATAAAATGTTGTGGACGTTCGTTAGCTGAAACACAAGGAAATATTTTCAGGGCTTTATAAAATTTGGCTCGAATGGTTTGTGTTCGTCAGCTGAAACACAAGGAAATATTTTCAGGTCTTATGAAATATGGCTCGATTGTTTTGTATGTTAGTGAGCTGGAAAACAAGGAAATATAGGTTATAGAAATTGGATCAAATTTTGTATATGTTCATTGACAAGTCACAAGCATCCAAAAAAGGGAAGTATCTGGCAAGTTTTGGCTGGTTATATGTAAAAAAAATCCTGAATTCAAAATAATCCCTCAGCGGAGGTAGATAGAGAGGTTGCTTTGGGGGAGGAGGAGCGTGGGTATTGAAACTCTGCTGGGGGTTCAGACCGTGTTGCTGCTGTTGTTGCTGTGGGGTCTGAGGACCATGGTGCTGCGAGACACTGGAGGATTGTTGCTGTTGTTGTTGTTGCTGGAGGTCCTGCATTCCTCCTGAGTTGCCTGAGGAGAGAGGAGATGGTATTCTGTAATGAATACTGCAATTTATATACAATGTTTTATAACTATCCTGTGTTGATCTCCTTTACGAAATTTACTCCAAAATCAAGTGTTAATATAACTTGTTGTGTTAACAGTTCCTTACCAAAAAAGGTCAAATCATCAAGCAAAGTGTAATGAATTGATAACTCACCAGGAACAAGAGAAGGCGTGGCAGAAGAAGTTGGTGTAACCAGGGAAGCCGCCCGTTTAGCCTCCGTCTTGAGGGTACCTTAGGGTTATTCATAATCATGAGGAATTGTGTGAGCGAGTTATTACTTTGAACTTTCGTGACATAAATAACATGTCTGTACGCAAACTGCAGTTCGAACTATCATGCCAATTCTAACCATCCCTTTGTACCTATCTCGGCGATGTTGAGTTGGTGGGGGTTAGCCACGGTTGAGTAGGGGGAGTGTTGGGAGGCAGGGGGTTGGGAGGGTGGGGCATGTTGGGAGGAGATAGTGGGAGGGAGAGAGGTCTGGGGGGCTTGCTGCTGGATGCTCTGCACCAAGTTGTATTGACCTGAGTGGGAAGAACTACTTCTTGATTTGTTAATATTCTTTAAGGATCGATCAGATGCTGACGACGTCGACGATTAGGTATCACATGATATTCGAAAGCTTCTGTCAATCATCAAACTTCTTTATGTACCATTTTTTCCTGTTCCCAATCGCGTTTTTGTTTTACAAAAAGGCATTGAGAAAAGGTTAGCAGAGATCGTGTTTTGTGGGGGTTGTGTGTATACTACCTTTACGCGTACTGTTAAATCTGAAATAGGTGGTGGTTTTGGTCGTTGGTCGTCGTCGTCGTATATTTTCGATCAACTGCTCCTTTTATAATATCACTCGCGTCAGAATAGCTTGGTGTAGTGGCATCCTTCGCATTATGGGCTGCAGCTAGCTAACTGGGCTACTGGTATTCGAGTTCAATGCTCTGTTCATGCTGATGTTGTTTATCAAAAATCTAACGATTCTTAAAACAATCATAAAATTAAAACTTAATCAATCTTCACAGAATCGATCAGATTGGATTTCAATCACACAGCCATTTGAACTTTTTTAAGTAGCGGGCAATTCGGCCAATTTACAATGGACAATATTAGTTCCATCAGTTATGAATGATCTAAAGAATTGACTAGAGGAAAGTAAAACATAAGAGTTTGTCTCGGTTCATGATTGATAACAATGATATATCTGAATCTTTAATCTTGGTCAGTAATTAATAATTATATTGTGAATCTCAATCTTGAAAATATCAAGGCGGGGTACAATATTAGCGATCATTGCAATGGTTTGATATCTGCAACGCAACACAAAAGAAAATTTAACGCGTAACGAAAATGGTGATCATAGTTATGGAACTCTGAACGGCGCGCAACGAATCTTGAAAGAGTTCTTTGAAATGGCGGGAATGCGCGCGCGAACATTTAGCACGTGGAACGAAATCGCCCACGTGATATTTCGATCTGCGCGCGTTAATTCAAAATTGTAGGAGAATGAAATATATATAGCGCCCGCATAACGTGGAATATTTATAAAATTCAAAAACTGATTCAATGATGTTTTAGTATTGCGATGTCACACTTGATAGAAGAAGCGTTTTATCACGGAAAATTATTTCAGATAAATCTTTAATCTATTCAATAATCAATACCAACTCTTTATCTTAATTCCCGTAGGTGTACGCCCGCGATTGTATCTTGATTTGTGAGGTCACTTTTATGCTTTATCGTCAACTCACTATATCAGTAAATAAGACTGACAACGGTCAAATGACAGCGTACGTTCTTATAGTAATACCAGCCCCGGGGAACAGGAAATTAAGCGCCTGCATACGGGAACAATCAACAACGCACAAGAAATGCTCCGGCAGGCGCAATTCTTGTTTATAAGAAATAATTATCCTGATACATATTGGTGTAACTCGTGATTAAGGCGAATATTTTCACATGATAGATTCTCTACCTTGCAAGTCGTTGGTGAATGGATCAGCTGACGACTGTCTTGGAGCAAGACTATACTGTTGTTGTTGTTGTTGCTGCTGTTGTTGCTGATTAGGATGTTGCTGTGATGGGTGTTGCTGTTGTTGTTGTTGCTGGGTAGGTTGCTGTTGGGCGCCTGGAGGTGTTCCTTGGGGCGGGTGACTTCGGAACCTGTGAGGGATGGAATTTGGAGGTAGATTCTTGAGAAATCTCTGAATAACGTTTGACTTTAGACCAACTTTCCGAAATTATTTGGTACACTGAAGTGATTGATGAAAATCAGTCAAAATCGTTTGATGCAATAATCTTATCAGATTACATAAGCTTTTTAAAATTGCCCACTCTTCCGAAGACTCTATCATAGGTACCTGTTTTGAGTGACTTGCGGCGGAGGTTGATTTTGTTGCTGCTGTAACTGTTGCTGCTGCTGTAGCTGTTGCTGTTGGAGTTGATGTTGCTGCAATTGTTGCTGCTGTTGCTGGATTTGTTGAGAATGTTGCTGGAGGTTGAATGAAGGAGGCTCCGGTTCCATTCGACTGCTAGGATCAACATGCATTTTGTTCGACAACCTGGAAAGTGGAATGATATAAAAAAGAATATTATGATTCCTCAACTTTCTATATTAGGTATAAACATCTAACGCACTGTGTTTGTATTTGAATGTGTATAAAATCTCGCTTATAATAAATACTTTCCGAATATGTTAAAATTTCTATCCATTAAGAGTGAAATATTACCAAGATCATAAAAACTTTGAGACCTGCTTTGATAAAATAGCAATGCTTTACGGGCTAGGTTTCATTGAAGAATTGAATCCGAATTTTTCACAATGACTAATGTGCATAAGCAAAAGATACATAGCTTCATCTTTGGTCTAAACCTCCCTAAATTTTTAACTCTCCCCCTTCTGCTCAAATCCCACCAGAATAATTGAAATTGGGCCAACACCCACCTACCCATTCGGATCCAAAATCTCCTTAGTGGGATGAATCTATGAAGAGAGACTGTCAGATATACCATAAAACTCACCGGCTGTTACACAGCTCCACGTTGGGTGTCACAATGTTCGTAGGTCGGTTCAGGTCAGGTATAGGAATGTGGGTGTCAGTGATGTTGTCTAGGATACTCTGCGCATGCATTCCATCCAGCTGCAGATAAAATTGCTTAATGGAACTTTTGATATAAATTATGTTTTCATTTCGAACTTCAAGACCTAAGAACACGTTAGATTGCTGTATAAGAGGGGTAAAATTGCCAGGTACGTTGAACTTTCGGATAAATATATTTCAGAATTCTGATTATGGAGTATACCTGAGGTATACTAGTGTGAATATCACTCTGAGTATTTTGTTGCTGTTGAGCCTGCTGAGGCTGTGGAGGTTGCTGGGGCTGTTGCTGTTGTTGAGTCTGTTGTTGCATGATAGGGGTGTTCACTATCATGTGACCCATGTCACCGGACATCTTGGTAGTGCCAGTGTCACCCTTCGGTAGGTCACTTTGCCCTGCGGGAGAGAAGGGGCTGTTGTAACTTGTTGTGGGTGATATCCATGAAAACATTCTCCATTATATCAAGATCAGGAGTTGTCACTTGAACCTTACTTGCAACTTTTCCAACAGAGAATAAAGGAATAGGAAACAGAGAATTTTACCGAAAGGTTTTAAACATTTGGATGAACTGTATATCATTATTTAACCAAAAATAGAAAAACCTGAAGGTTATTTGAAAAATTTATCCCATCAATAACTTGTATTTTTTATTTCGAAATAAGGAATCGAAGTACGATGTTTTTGCTGTTTTCTCATCCAAAATAGGAAAAAATGGGAAACTTATTGAGGCGCCAATTTATCTGATCTAATTTGAGCACTGCACCTCTCCACTGTATTAATTTGTTGCTAAAACCAATTTTAATATTGAACGTCTGGCAGCTGGCCTTTTGGGGACTGCCGCCCACAGACCCCTGCCCAGCACTGTATAAACACTGTTTCGTCAAAACTACTTTTTAAGGTTGTCAGAACGATCCTTGTTGTTAACCACATCGTTTCCATTTGTGAGCAACGAATCTGTAGGTAACAGGCAAGCTTGCGGTGATTTTCTCCGATCGGTCTCGTCAAAATAGAAAAGAGGTGGTATTAGAAGTTGTTGAGGCACAAATTTAATCTGATCTGCAAAATCTTAACGATCAGTCCCTAACCGTACTTAAGTTGTTCAGAATTTTGCTCGACCAGTCTCGTAGAAAATTGACGAGAATTGAGTTAAATTATATTTAGAACCAATTTAATCTAATCTTAAACGTATGGCATCTGGGGGCCTGAGACCCCTGCCCTAGGACTGTGGTTTATGTTGATGATTTTGTCCTTGAAGAGTCTTGTAGAAATTAGGCAAGAATTGATGTGAAATCATACTGAGGTACCAATTTAATCTAATTTGAACGTCTGGCTTCTGGGGTGCCGCCCCAGACCCCCTGCCCAGCATTGTACTTACGTTGCTGCCATGATTTTGCTTTGAAGAGTCTTGTAGAAAATAGGCAAGAATTGAAGTGAAATCCTTTTGAGGCACCAATTTTCAATCTTATCTGAACGTCTGTCTTGTGGGGGCTACCGCACCCAGAGCCTTGCTAAACATTGTCAAATAGGAAGCAACGTCAAACCTAAAGCACTGTTAGGTTACAGATGTGAAAGAAGTCGCAAGACCAAATTTTATAAACCTTTGTCTTGTATTTTAGGTATTCCATCTCTCTATTAACATACAAAACAATACCTATTATCTACTATACACTTATCAAGGGTCAGTGGTGTATTAAGCACAGGATCCAATGATCCTGAGTTCGAACGGTAAGCGCCACTGAGCTATGAGATTCATCTTGAGCCTATGCAGCCCGACGGTTCACTCAGCAGAGGGCACAGAAAACTGTGCAGGAGGGTGGAAGGAGGAGCTGCTCATTGCAGCGAAGTTTCAGGCCAATAAAGTATGGATTACACTTCCTTAACCTTTTAGTCACTGGCTTGATTACACTTGAATCCTTCGATTCCTGTCATTGGCCGTACGGCTATTTGAATAAAAGTAAACCTTCAAAATTAAAAAAAATAGTATACTATGCTATATTATGCTCGTTGAGGTTCATGGGAACTGTGTCATTTGTCCAGATAAGATGAATAATAAGTGCAAATAATGCAGTTAAGATCTAGTATTACGGTCCACTGAACAATATCAATTAGTTTTGAACTTTCCCAACAAAACGGTGCAGTTGTGGTGATCCGGTCAAATTGTATTCACTGAAATCCTCGGCCTCGGCCTCGGCCTCGGTGCAAATTAGGGCACCGAGGACTAAAATTTTAGATCGTCGTTTTCCTCGGCCTCGGCCTCGGTTGAAATTTCAGATTTTCGTTTTCCTCGGCCTCGGCCTCGGTCAGAAATCTGCCCCTCGGTCGATCCTTGTAGGTACGGTTCTAACTGATGATCACTAAGTGGATAGTTAAAACATTATGTTGCTAAATACTCGTGATGAGCACCTGTAGGTTCGGTCTTGTGGTCGTCAAGTTCGTTGTTGTCAAGGACAGCAACGTTGTTACAGATGATGTACTGGAGCTGTCCCGAGAACGGGTTGTTGAATCCCTGAGGTCGGAAGTAAATTTGTAACACTCAGATACTACTCAAAATAGAACAAAACGTTTATTTCACGCCACTACCATATATAAAACAATGATTTTAGTTCGACAAACTTGTTCAATCTGTTTGAATTTTTGATTTAAAAACAAACCTGAAAACTTCCATGAAGCCAAATCCATCTGCCAGACTTAGTTCTGAAGCGATACATAACTTTGCAATCTGATGATCTCACTTTCTGGTGTGCCTGATGGAGGAAAGGGTAATCAGAATGGTTGGATACTTTCTATAAATAATCATCACAATCATTCCTCAACCAGATGTTATTTCAAAGCCATTTAATGAGTCAATGGTTTTGTAAAGAGTTATCATTGAATTGAAAACAAAACATAACACTGTGTACATTATCATTTCAACAATAGAGGTATAATAACTGACATGGCATTGTGTTAGCATTGTGACAGGACCTTCACTTAGTCAAGTGAGGGGTAAATGAGAGTTGAAGATTGCGTATTGTTATCTAGCACTAAACGGGGACAGATCTACTAACCTCGGTTAGTTAAAAGAGGTCGCTAAATCAACTCAGGGGTTCTTGAGTATATATTGTAATCACCTCGGAATTGTAATCACCTCGGAATTGTAATCACCTCGGTCAGTTTGGAGAGGTCGCTGGGGTGGTAGAACTTGTAGATACTCTGACCCACTAGCTCGTGAGGCAGGTACTCCAATACGGCCGTGGTACGGGGGTCCACGAACAGAAACTTGTCGTCCATAGTCAGTCTGTGATGAGGAGAGTTATTTGGGGGAGGTCAAGGAGCGCTCTAGGAAGCTCATACAGAAGTGTGAGGTGTCGCGAGGTCGAGAGATGGGAATGATTCGGAAATTTCCACGTCGCACGGCGCCACGGAAGTACCGAAACTTTATGTGAGGAACTTATTAAGGTAGGTAAGATGAATTAATATGCGAACTGGGTGGAAGGAGAAGGACTGTGCGGTATTCAAATTCATATAAACGTACCTCCAGTTGAACACATTGGATTGCTTCATGCTCTTAACAGGAACTTGTAAAACTCTGCCAACAGCTACCAGACATGTGAAATCACCTGAAATCAAGAGTGGTGTCAAAATGAATCAGCATCAATGTGAATGGTTGTCAATGCGAGGTATCCGAGTAATTTTGTGTCAAGTGAGAGAGAAGTGGTGTCAAGGTGAATTGGTGTCAGAGTGAAGTGATGTCAAAGTTAGGTCCCAAAGTTATCTGGTTTCAACAATAAGTGTCAGAGAAAAGTGGTGTCGAAGTGAGTCAGAAACCTACCCATTTCTTCTTCCGATTCGTCTCCATTACACTTGATAATATCCTCAGACATTGAAAATGTGTCCACGTCCCAATTCTTGAGGTACCTTAGAAAGTGGTATTATGTTGATTAGCCAGATTTCTTGGAGCCGCATATGAAGCTAGTATTTTGGAGACACATGGATTACTTTATTAGATTGCAAATTTGCCGCAGTGAGTCTACCTAAGAATAATTGGCTCCCGCCGAAGTGTCTGACGCTGTTGTAATTTTGAACAATATCAAAGAATCACATTTCACAACTGTACACTCACCCTGTAACATGTACAATGGTATACACAGTCTGGTTCTTCTTCTTGTCACTCTCCATGGTTTGACCGTCAGGGTTCCGTTTACCGTGTCTCATCCGACAGAAGAAAGAACGACGAGAGCCCGATATCTGAGGTGGAGAGTGGTTAATTGGAGAGCGTGGTTTGGAGTTAATTGAGGTTAAGCAAAGTTTGAAGTCAATTGAAGAGTAAATTGAAGTTTGAGCAGAGTGGTTAATGAGTTAATCATATTCATTGTGATTTGGATTTCGGGGATCGGACCGATAGATTTGCGCGAAATGTAAATACGGAGCGAGACATTGATTGATGTGAAATTAAGTGCAACCACAAAATTGAATTAATCACAGAAAGTCTGACAGTACTGTACTTCAAATCCATAATAAAACGTACCATGTTGAAGTCAGCAGCAGTAGACTTCTTCTCCGAGACTGGATGATCGCAGTCAGTCACCAGCAGCTGCTCCTTCACTAACTCCTGATCACAGGGGTGGATAATGTCCAGGAAACCAAGCTCCATTAGATCTTCCTGGAGGAAGGGGGTGTGGAAGTGTTATTAAACTTGAAATTTTCTAGAAATATGGATTGGGTTGTTAGGTTTTCCAGGAGGAGGGGGTGGAGGTGTTAGTAGACTTGAGATCTTAAAGAAAAATGTTGATTTTGATTGAGCTGATAACAGTTCAAGAGTGTTTTAAGTTAAACTAGAGAAAGTATTGTTGACGTCAAGCATGGGCAGTTCCAAAAGTCCAAGATTCAAAACTATTTGCGTCAATCTTCGAGGACCAGTGGAATGTAACGACCTAATAATAACAGTCCTTTTCTCACCTTAGTGTGGTTGAGAACGTGGCTGACACTGTTACTAGCGTACAGGATTCTCTGGTTCTCACAGCTCACAATAAACAGGAATCCATCTTCAGCCTCCAGGATCAGATGCTTCAATTCCTCGTCCTGAACGGGGGTGAAGGTGGTGGCTCCTGTTACGAGAAAAACTTACGCGAAAACTCTAGACAAATTCATGTTTTCCGAACAGCTTCTGTCTAAAAATACTCACGAGAAAAACTGTCGCCTTTTTCTGGTAGCCAAAAATTTAAATTCAGCATACTAGGATAGGACGTGTATTGTGCAATTATCAAATAATATAGAAACTTACGGTGAGGAAAGTAGGTCTGAGTTGGTTCTTGTGGCAGCCCCCATTGGCATATCTCAGAGCCTTCAAGTGTCGCACTGCCATCTTCAGGATTGTCAGCTTATCAGGACGCCTGAAAGATGTTACAAAATGGTACGAAATTCTGAAATTAGTGATTGATACCGGTTGATTCTCCAATTTTATTAATTCTAAAAAAACTTAATACTGATATGCCTAAGCCTTCCCTGAAATCCTGATTTTTCATGTACTACCAAACCCACACCAACCCACCTGGACACCACACTGCACATGGGCACCATGGCCGCCAACTCGTCAATGTACATGTTCATCTTGTCCCTTCTCCTCTTCTCAATGGCATTGTGGGACACTTTGCCCGAGGGTTTACCATCAGCATCCAGGATCGTGTCTCCATCACCAAAGTCTTCATTGGAGGAACTGAAGGGGAGTGAGGATTTGAGACATTGGAATAGCAGAGGGGGCAAGAAGAGGCAGGATTTGAGACATTGAATTACCAGAGGGGGAGATTAAATTGAGCATTTGAGACATTGAAATATCAAAACTTGGACTAGAAGAGTAGGGAGTTGAGGCATCAAATGGGGTAATTAAATTTCATATCATGTTTCTGTAAGTTTAAACGATTCGGGAATTAGCATTTTTAAAACCCCAACTGGACTGAAATCCAAAAATACAAAATCCAAGAAAAATGGGATCACGTGATTTGGATTCCAACTAACAATTTCATTTTCTTGGTGATGGGTTCAGGATCGGTATCGAAGATGTTACCCTCCTTGATAGCATTGCTGATGGCGGTTTGTAACGTGTGTATGTCATTCCCAAGCGTACCTGAGTAAGGAATTACTGGGTGAGATGAGTCACACAGTGACGTCAATATCTGAGTCCAGAATTCATGATATCGGAATGATGCATCTAAAACAGGCGGAAATCAGTTCAATTAGTGATTTCATACCTAAGGTCTTATGTATGCCTTAGGGCTCTTTGACCTAGTGATTAAATGTCTTCCCAGAGTAATATTTACACCCGAGCTATTAAATATCTTGAAATATTTTACCAGTCAGTGAGTTTTGTGATGTAGTTATCGGAACAGTCTTGTCATCCATATTGTCCCATTAAACCTATCACGCCCTACTAACGCTCAAAGGTAGGATAAGTAAAAAACAGTTGAGATACCTGACTAATAGAGTAATAACTTCCCTTTGATCAAATTGGATTTGAGTCGACAAAAAATGATGATCGATGGCCGGATCGATACTTGAAAGTTGAAATGAGGAAAAGTAAATCTTTTCGTGGAGAACCGTGGCTGCGGGTCATTATGACGCATGAACCGAAATGAAGACATTCAATTTCAAGACAAACTCCCATGCCACAAAATTGCATCAATTTTGAAAAATAAAACGTATAAAACTTTGTCATTCTGAGCTTTCTTTTAAAAGACATCATCGATATACTTCTCAACTGATTGAAAAATTAATCAAAAATGTTAAAATAAATTAGTAAGCATTGTTACACTCGATTTGGCTAAGCTTCGAAACTAACCGGATAATTTACATTTTTGAACAAGATGAGATTTTTAAAGAAAGGCACATAATTACTGTAAGATTTTTCCTATCTTTCTTTCAAGAGTAAATTTACATCAATTTATGGAGAAGAGAAGAGGGACAAATAGAGCAGACATTAATAAATAACAATTCCTGACTTAGCCAGATTCAAGAACTTCTCAGCTCATCTGAGGATCACGGGATCGCGAATTGCGACACATCGATGATGAACTAAAAAGAACTAATTAAGAGTTCAATTGAATGAGTACAACAAGGGCATTGCCAAGGAGGCCATCGAAACACGGTAAGAAATGATCATTTCTTAGGAATTTGGAATCTTCTACTGTCTACATAATGAGATAATGGTGAATGACTGGATCCAAAGTTCAGGAAAATTAATTTGAATTTAAGAGTTCAATAATTTAGTAATCATCCCCTCTGGACAGGACTTCTTTACAGGTAGGTCGGAGGACTAGGGTGTGTTCCATTTGGGCAGTGTAGCTGCCTTTCTGATCAACCAGCGGAGGGTAGTCGTTAACAATACCTGTAACGGGGACCATTAGCAACTCTTTAAACTTTTAAATCGGATCAAACATCGCCATTTTAACGTCAATTATCAACAACATTTGCCATTAAAATAATGGCAAATGTCATTGATGCCAAGCTAACCTTGATAAGCAAACTTTCTCGATTCTAGGTTGGTGAATGGTGAAATAATCAACTCAAAGATCAAGTTTTATATCAAAATATAAAGTGATTTTACCCAGATCACAAAGATGCTTGAGAGCCAGCAAGTACTTGGTCTCCCCTGCTCTTTCCAGCCACCTCTTACAGAACGCCAGAGTTCCGTGGTTCTTGTTAATCGTGTTCAACAAACCTGGAAATGGCGGGAATTATTCTGACGAAAATCTTAGGCAGGTCCATTCGATTTAAATATATTGCGATAGATGAGAGTATGAAAAGGTGGAATTTTACAATTTAATGCAGCTCCCTAGTCGCCACTTACCCTTAGCTCTGTTGATCCTGATGGGAACATGTCCGATGTCAAAGTTCTTCATGTAGTGACTGCAATCCACGTCGTCGTGAACCAGGCCTTTCCCTGTGCTTCCAAACGTTTCTATCGCATAGAACTCTCCCTCCTCCATTCTGATAGCCTGAAAGTGCATTGTTTTTTTTTGTTTTTTGGTTTTTTGGGCATAATCCACTGACCACATTCACTGTTCAATGTCCATTGTGTGTAGTGTCTCATGGATTAAATTTCGAATAAAAGGTGTTAAACATTCTATCACTGCTATTAAACATTGATTCGTGCTTAATAAGTTCATGGCATAAGATAACAGAGATTTGAATGACCGTACACAAATCAGTTACTTATCAGGATCAGGTTAACATTTATAAAACAGTTCCAGTGTACAATAATTTGAAAGCAAGGACCAAGCTGAATGCTGATCATAGGAAGGGATAGAATAGCTCGTAGCTCAGAATGGAACATGCACATAAACATTCATGAAGCTACCTGATTGTTACTTCCAGGCACAGTTTTTCCACCGTGAATTTGGAATGCCTAGATGAAGTAGTTTGGTATGCCATTATGGCAAAAACTTTTGCATTTAATCAATAAAGTATCAATCCCGATGGTTTCAGCGCAGCAAAAAGCTTAAAATTTTGGCGCACTGATAAGAGCACTACCGGAGAAATATCGGACAAAGTACTTTCCACCTTCACGGAAAATACATTTCAGCAACTTCACGAAGCAC
Source organism: Beroe forskalii (assembly GCA_011033025.1). Classification (NCBI taxonomy): domain Eukaryota; kingdom Metazoa; phylum Ctenophora; class Nuda; order Beroida; family Beroidae; genus Beroe; species Beroe forskalii. Next base: position 236,488 of record WFMF01000126.1, read on the forward strand.
AATCAAGACACTTTATTATAACAGAGGCATAACAGAGATGTATAAAACACTACTAAGAATCGCAAGGACGCACCTCGCCACCCTTGATGATAGGAACCGTTTTACCAGCGTGTATCTTGTAAGGCTCTATGCTGTGTCCGTTAAGATTCCTTATGCACTTCACTTGGTAGTTCTTTCCTTCCAACTCTACCTGGGGGTGTTCATGGTTAGAGGAAGACGGTTTGAATTGTTATTTATAGCGATAATTTGTATGTATTGCAATTAACTAATTAAGGAATATAATTTCCTAATTATACAATATTCTGCAATTGTATAGGTCTCTAAAGGGTTAAGATATCACAATTCAACGTCTATGATATGTACCTCGTATGACTCCATGACCTCTTGGATAGCCTCTCCTATTTCATTGAGCCGAGCATCAATGCCAGCCATCTTGATACCTGAGATAAAAAATTATCAGCTGAGATAACATGCGGTGAACCTTTAGTACTTTTGCTAGGGGGTCCACATCAACTTTCTAACTTGAATAGGTTCGAGACTAAAATAAATCCGAAACTCAAATTCAAACTCAACTGAATAGAAAGTCAAATTCATCTGAAATTTATCTGAAATCCATCTTACCCATGTTTGTAGCAGCTTTGGCAGCATTAACGAGCGGATCAAACTTTGGGTTGAAATGAACGGTCCACGCACAGTCAATAATCCTGCCGTTTATGTGAGTCCCGAAGTCAATCTTACACACGTCATCGTACTGTAAGACTGTCTTGTCACCAGGGTTTGGCGTGTAGTGAGCCGCGCAGTGGTTGATGGAGCAACCAGTAGGGGGTGGGGTTTGGAGCTAGAAGTAGAGGCAATCTGGAGGGAGAGGGGATTGTAGGTTGAGACCCGAGACAAACCTGTTGTGACATAATATGTGAAATTAGTCAATATTTAGACTGGCAGGGGTTTAGATAAAATCCAGTTCGTAGTTCTAGATGCCTTTCAATTATTGAATTTCAAGGAACATTCCTGGCACGTATCGACATATCTGATTAAAATAAAACGCACAACAATTGATGGATTCTAGCAAGCGTGATAAAAGCAACTTAATTTATATATCAACAGTATGTACAGATCTCAAATTAACAAAAAGTAATAAAACGCAACTGTAGCCAGCTACACATCTATTCTGAGCATTTTACTAGTCGTAGCACAAAATATAAAATATACAGTCGGATAAAATAAAATAAAAGAAAAAGCTGTAAGCCGTATTGTAGGGTATCAGGTTTCACATTATCAATTATAGCAGGAAACTTATTAAAGTTAAGACTGTCGGATAAATCAACAACTTCAAGGAAAGTATCTTCTCTGAATGTGAAATCCCTTATTCTCGAATAAATCAGGCAGAAAAGGAGCAAATATCACACCCGCATATTACTTGATCATCTCAATAAACTTCATAAGGGCTGTGTAATCGTAACAAGGCAGAGGTGACCCAATGTTCTTGAACACTCCCTCCTGAAACTTGTTGAACTTTTCACAAGAACCACTGAGCAGCAAATCATCTTGTAGCATTGGATCATCACTTATCAAAACACTGTCTTCGTACCATCCTAACCTCAATAAGCCTTCCATAACTTGGGAATATTCTGTTATAACAATGTCACAATCCACATTAACCTCACTGCAAAAGTCAGTGAATCCTTCAAGACATTGGGAGGAGTAACTCTCAGCTATTTCTCGAGCTTTGTCACTCACTGTAATGTTCTTCAAAGCTCCATCAGAAGGATCATTATCTTGGGGCAATGCTTGGTAGACACTATCCACAGCCACATAGTTACTCGCAGGTCTTCCCTTCAACGCTGCAAGACTTGGACTCACCAGATGGGCAACAAATCGAGCAGGTCCTTTGGCTCTGCCGAGGAGAAATCTCCAAGTTAAGGCTGCAACACGAGGCAGCAGGGCTTCTGGGAGTTCTGAGAGGAATCCTGGGGTCATCTTCTGAGAGCTGAGGGTCGCTGAGTCAATGATTACTGAGTTCTGAGCGAGATCAAGGAGGCTTTTACAGTTCTGTTGTGCAGCCGGGGTTTTACCCCAGTTTACACTTGCATTAGCACTACCAGCAAGCACTACTAATCTAGGGGCGAAGTCTGAGGAAATTATCCTTTCTGAATTACCAGATAACTCCAATGGTCCGATTATCAAAACAACTGAGTCCCTCATGAGAGCACCGTCAAAATCATCGGGGGTAAAGAATCTTAGGAATTCCAAGGGACCTAAAATCTTCTCACACCGATCAATTCTTTGTTGAGGATTAACCTTTCCACCAACAGTCACGACATTAATTGTGTATTTTGATAGCTCGACGTTAGAAGCCGCAAGAGAATTTAGTTTCCAGAGAGCTATTTCATCGTCTATTTCTTCTCCAGGGTCAGTAAATATCACCATTTGGCATGCCATGACTTGCTAATAAACTATGCTGTTATTAGTCTGTATCAAGAAGCTTAGTTTGAGACGGATATCTTTGTATCTAAGACAGGTTGTGCCGGTATTTAGGGTCAGGCATTTCAGTTATTTGCCGATTTCACCATATTAATCTTAGCTACTAAAATTTTAAAGATATCTCTACCAGTAAACGATCTAGTTCTTCTCCGGGGTCGGTCAAAATCACCATTTTCAAACATGACTTGTCTCGGCCAAATTGTGCTTCATTTTGCCGAGTTTGATGCCAAGCTAATTGCCAGAATTTTATGTGTTATTTCAAAACTTATTCTGAATTTTAGGGTCGAACAAGCTAAAATCTTCTCTGGATTAAAATTTAATGCAAACTCGGCCTCGGCCTCGGCTAAGAACCTGAACTCGGTCGTTTACTGATCTCTACCACTATCTACTTACCAGTAGGAAAAGCTAAACCAGCCTCAAGTCCGTTTTCTTTGATCATTCTCCGTGAACAATCCTCTAGTTTCTCGCAGATTTCGACCATTGTCATTCCAGGTTTTATCCACGACTGAACATACTTACGCACCTGAAGATTGAAGAGATCCATTACTTGATCCACAGGATTCAAGGGATAGACAACATAAATTATTCACTCAGATAAATAAAATTAATAAATAAACAAATTTTTCTGATTAATAATTACATTTTTTGAAAATTAAAAACATTAAATCAGTTGATACAATGAAGTAAAGAGTATACATCTTCAAATTACCGTTCTGTGAGCCTCGGCAGCTTGTCTGGCATCCCTAAGAGCCTCCTCGAATGCATAGTCCTTCATCTTCATCTCCTGTGACGAGCTCCTCCAAAGGTTGTCATCTCTGTAGTCACAGATCTCACCCTAAGGATAAAAAGTTCAAAATATGAAGCTCACGAAATAATTGTAGACAAATCTTCAAAAATTACGTTTAAGAATTGTACATAATTACGTATCAAGATAATTTGAATGATGTGATAGATATATTTAATAGAAGATATTAATCATAAGCAACTGAGATGTTTACTGAGTATACATCTGATTTTTACCGTTGGGAAGTTTCCATCTGGGAAAAGATCCCCAATTGCAATAGTAGGAGGATCTGTCTGCCCTGACTTCTTGTTCTTGTTCTTCTTTTTCTTTTTCTTCTTTGCTGGGGCTCCCTCTCCTCCTTCCTCACCACCACCAGCAGCAGCAGCAGCTTCCTCCTCATTATCTGGAGCATCCTCTGCCCCTTCTTTATCAGCATTGTCTGGGTTTTCTGATATCCCTTAGAAGAAATCATAATACATTCACAATTGATATTGGAATGACAATTCTGAACATGAACATCTTTGCAACTTGATGTATTTATTGTTTAGCTATTTTACCTACATTCATGAGACATGGAACATTTCTAAATTCTTACGAATGATAGGTATTCTCTAAAATTGGCATAATAGAATACCTTCTTCAAGTTGCTGTCCAGCAGGCTTCTTCTTCTTCTTTTTCTTTTTGTTCTTCTTTGCCACAGGAGCTTCCAATTCAGGGGTTTTGTCTGCATCTCCATTATCTATCTGGTCGAATAACAATTAACTGTAAAAAGTACGGTAGGATACTTTAAATCATCTTGTGACAAAGTTGATGGAATTCAAAACAATAATTCAAGACATTAATTCATTCCAGACATTATTTCATTGCTGAAAGAGCCTTCGGTTTTGAGACTCTGATGATATCATTTCAGCTGATAGCAACAACATATATCTATCTGTGAATAATTTCTAACCTGAAGTTCAGCCAACTCATTTCTGATTGGTTCTTCATGTGAGGGGGTGATGACTGCAGCTGACATTTATGACTCAAATTTGATTGTATATTAATTTTGAACAAAATCAAAAATTAACCAAAGTTAATTCTATAACAATGAATAATACAATTAGGTCTAAAACTATGATGTGTTTGTACTATAGTAAGTATTCCATACAATTTCATAAATTTCATAGTGTAAGAAAAGATGAATGGTAATAAGATAAAACAAAAACGCTTTGTAAAACATAATAAATTAGACAGTCTCATAAAATTATCAAATAATGATCCCAAAGCTTCTTATATTCTTTTTGCTTTTATTATTTATCACAAGACTAGCTCAGTTGGGATGATTTATATTCTGAATGCCAGCAGTATTCTGGTTATTTACACATCAATGAACTCAAATAACTTATCCTATTAAAGCAACAGATATTTAGCAATTATTCTCAGATCATATAAAATGTCAGGATAAAGACTTCTAAGAATACTTCTTTTAGTCAAGAGAATGAGTTCATATAATCATAAATATTATATTTGTAAGAATAAAAACCAACAAAATGAAAAGTAGAAATTGGCATAATTTCATAGTTAAGGCAAAGTGGATGTCAAAATGATTGCCAACCAATTGAAAGCTAAGAGCTAAGCAAGCAGTTCACTATGCATTAAACAATTTCCCCTGTCTCATCTTCTTCATATCATCAGCAGCTTGTATTTGACTGATTTCTACTGCTAGAGGCACTGCAAGAATAATGGCAGAAGTAGTAACTATCCAGACAGCACTCCTGACGAAGTGGTAAAGAGATACTGTTGTTGACTTTGAAGTGCTCACAACAAAAGAACCTCCCTTACGAACTGGAGTAGGGAACATTTCTGAAATAGCTTGATTTATCTATCAATGATGAAAATAATCTAATTACAACTTTTTAACTTAAACCTATTTAAAAGAGTTTAGAGGGAAGGGAGAGGAAAGAGAATGAGGTCAGTGAGGTAAAAGATCAATGATTGCTGAAATCTTGTGCAATATCTAAATAAGAAGCTATTAAAACCTGAAAGTGGATGTTAAAATGAATGGGAGGTTGCAGGCATCAGCCTGTCCAGTCCCACATTTGGTCCCAGGCTAATTGTACAGCAAGTTGCTGGAGGTCAGCAATAAGCAGCACAACAACCCAGTACAGAATGTGAAGAACCTCATGGACCAGTGCAACTCTTACAGGCATAATAACTGGAATGTAATTATCATAACAGAATAACCTTTTAATCCAGCAATTCTTTCAAGGTATGTTTCTTCAAGTTCTTCATCAGGAATCAGGTCTAAGTCATCAACATCTTCTATCATAGCCATTTTCTACCTATTGGATGAAACAGGTAGGGACCTGCATAGATTTTGGTCAGTCAAACAGATTATTAAATTTTGGACATGCAGAAGAGCTTGAAGATTGGCAGATTTGAAGGAGGAGTATAGTAAGGTGGTTTCATCTTTCCGCATCAATCAAATGGACTGATCAAATGAAATATGTGCATAATACACTTTGACGATGAAGGACCCATGCAAAACAGCATGCGTGAGTAAGGCAGGTGTCGCCACCTCGAGAAATGAGAACTGTTCTGAAATTTCTGATTGCGCAGCGCCATGTACGTAGGTGAATATACTGTTAAATCAGAATCACATGCGTACAAATTGTGGTTTTGTGGAAATTTCAGACACCAATCTCAGAAGGGGTGACACCTCAGTAATTGTGTGCGTTTTTCATTTGATCAGTATATTTGATCAACGCCGAACGATGCAGGTGCCTAAATATGTTTGCAAGTGTTTTTACAATTATGATTACACAAAACAGAGCCTGTATAGCCACTTTTGTATGTTTTCAGTTTATCAACTTGATAAACCCAATAAATATACCAACATCTATGCAGACCCTGTAAAATGTAATTTTGATACATATTCCCAACCAATAGTGTTCTAAATTCTTACAACAATATTTTAAGCTCCCAATGAGCTCCCAATGAGCTCTATATACATACTGTCACAATACATGCAAAAGGACTCCATCTCATGTACAGGGAAAGTCCTCTTTCCACAGGGAAAGTCAAACTTTATCTTCCCTTCCCTGGATAAAGACATGGAACTTAATTTCCTTGATGAACTTGGAGCTTCTGAAACTAACACACGACATTTTGTGGTTAGGGAGCATTGGGCACCCATCAAATGCATTCAACCCCACAACACGTTCGCCACAGTGTTAGCTTTCAGTACTTTCAGTTAGCTTTCAGTACACCATATCATTTTTGATCCCGTCAGAAACTACAGTTGACGTTGTTGGGGAATTCTATGGCTTGGTTATAAAGATGAAGGTATTATTTCTACAGAGAAGATAAAAGTCAAACATATTAATTAGCTAACATGTAACCCTATTTTAAAATTGTCTGACGTTGGGTATCTCTCCCATGTAAACGGGGAATTGTTGACGTCAAATCTAAAAGGTCAATTTTTCTGTATCCTAAACCTAACTGTGACCCTGACCAAAATTTAACCTTTTGCCTAATAGCTCAAAACCTAACAAAATCCTGACCCTAATCAAAACCCGAACCCTATCCTTTAAAGCGAATGGATGCGCTTAATTATATTTTCACTGAGTGACGTTGAATGTCAAAGATAAATGAAATGGCAATATTTAGTTGTTTCCTGTTTAAAAAACATGGGAGACGTACCTGACGCGTTGACAGACCCTCTCGAATAAAAATCAGTGTATCAAATAGCGTTGACGCCAAAACAATTGATGCTTCGAAACGGCTGGCGTTAATTTGTCTACATGGGCCATACAACGTACGGCAACCCTTTTTAAAATTGAAAGGTTAAAATATCTATCCAAGTTTATAAAACATATTATATTATTATACAACTTAAAGGCCAAATAGAAAATTTCTGAAAGCAGTATCAATAATATAGTATGATAGAAGAGTTATGGTATTAAGCCATCACACTTGCAAAACAGTGTATCAATCATGTTTGTTTACAACTGGATGTCGAAATTTTGATGAAGTTCTAAATTCAATATAATGAAAGCCTTGCTAAACACGTATACCTCTGTTGGTGTTTCACGATCGCGAAGAAATCAGACAACGTCTGACAAGTGCAATGCTGAACACGTATAATATATACTCAGTCTGCTAACCTGTAGCTGTTTACGTTGCGCGGAGCAGCTTGCGCTTGTCGTACGAAGCATAACCCGCTGCAGCTGACCTGCTAAACATGCATATCCCTGTGTGGCTAGGGCTCGCGCGGCGCGCTTCCCCAGCACAGTGCAGTCATGCAGTGTGTCCCGTAGGGAAGCGCATTGCTAAACGCGTATATCCCTGATATCGTCGCGCGGCGCGTACACACACCTTTTTTAGGAAGGAAGCGCACGGCGGACACACATAATCACATATGCGGGCTTAAAAACCCGCTAACGCCAGCGGCTTTAAGTCGACGGGCCCGGCCGCTGGGGCGGAAGCGGCCACACGTGCGTATAAAAACCATTTTAGATTTAACCACTTACCCGGGATTTAGTTGGAGCAAGTTAAAAAAGGGAAGTGCGCATTCCCGTAACCAGGGGTCCGGGTGTCAATAGGCGCTGCGCCGCGCACTATGTGCGCGAAACATGAACACTCTGCGCGCACAACGCACAAAAACAAAAAACAGGGGAACATAGCATATGTACGAAGAAACACGCGTCCGCGTCATAAAAATAAATAATTAGCTTTATCTTGTTTGATTATTCATGTATTCGAAACATCTCTTTTCATTATGCTTGCATTCAGCCAATCCAAACAAGTAACTTGTGCAGATCCACGTTTGCTGGTTCCTTTTTGGAATAAGATAACTCCATTTATTTACACCATATCTATTTATTTTATTTGAACTTAGGATAATGATTGATGAAACAATATACCTTTGATGTAACTTTACGTCATGTTTTACTGCATTAATTAACCATAAATTGGCATGAATTCTAAACAACTACAACATGAACTACAATGCAACATGATTACTCCTTTGAAAGCTGATTTCACGGATGGGGTCGTTGAATAAGAGTCACATGATTACAATTGATGAGTTATTGATCTATAGCTGTGTGAAATGGTTGGATTCATTCCATTTGTTTTCATCATTGTGTTTCACTCATATCTCATTCACTTAATATCAGGAAGGCATTAAATATTCCTAAATAGATTAATTTTAACATTGAGAATGATAGTCCCTGGAGCAAAGTATTATGCACCATGCATACTTCTCATTGTGGCTGCTTCAGCAGATCTGGTGTCACCAGACAAGTTTGACTATAACAAAATCAAAACTTGCATGGATAGGATATGTTGGACTTCAAGTGGTGATAATGAGGCCTCTCCAGTATGGTATGTTCAGTCCTCTAGTCACCAATATCTGCAATGTATGCTTCACCAAATACTCTTCATGAATCTGCCTCGAGCTCTGTAGAGGTATGTATACTGCAGGCTAAAATTTATGTTCATGAATTAATAAATTATGATAATAAATGTCCATGCTCAGTGTTCATTACTATCACTTATATTCAAGAAAACTTGACGAATCAAACTTTAAAGTACCAAATAAATTGATGATACTGATATATGATGATACTGATTTATGATGATTTAAATGCAAAGCATTTTAGAGATTATTATGATCATTGTTATTATCATTTTTTCCTTTTTTCAGTTGCTGCTGTCATGAGAAAAGAGAAATGATTTGAATCAGAATTGAAGTTATTGAGCAAAAGAAAAGATATACTCCTAATGGTACATCATTGAAACTCTTCCTTGAAACACTGGTAAGTTATCAAATTTGTTTTTAACTTTCATTGCAGTGATCAGCAACATCAAACTTAAACCAATGTGGTGTTATTATGATACAAAGTACCAAGTAAAACAATCCAGTTCCAACTCTAGTTTTCATGTACAATCTTCAGTACATGAAACTATGAGTTAGAACCCAATTGTTTTACTTGGTACTTCGTATTTTGATCCTCAGAAACTTGTCAAGCACTGTCTTGTACTTAGTTCCACAACTTATTAGTGCTATTATGATAAATATAGCTAGAATAGTTTCCTTATAATTAGCATACAATTCTGGTTTCAAGGGGGATGTCACTGTCTATTTTGTCTAAGAATGAAAAATCTGTAATATGAAATACCTACATTGAGTGTATGGGATTTATACTGGCGTGTGTATGGGACTCTGTGTTGTTATCATAGTTTAGAATGAGAAAGCCTTGTGTATGGGCACTGTTTTGTTGTGTATATGGGATTTGTGTGGGAATGCACATGCAGATTGGGAAAAGCAGCTCTGTTACTATGGTAAAATGTGAAGTATGTGAAGTTCATTTCTAGCATTGTTTTCTTTGTTATGCTACTCACATGAACCCATAACTTTGGTTCTGAGTAAAATTTTTTCGATGCAGTAAAAAGTTTTTCACTAATTTCAATTGCAATGGTTGAAATCTGTGAACGAGGTGCTGTGAAGCAGCCCCCGCCCCCCAGTGAGCTGTGTATTAGCAGGTCCTACAGGCTTGCTAGTTAAGAATAAACTCAAGCAAAACAGACATAAGATTGTAGCAGACATGTCTTGTTGCTCTGCTTTTTGTTATTCCTCTGTTTCTCAAACAGTTCGTGTATTAGTAATCCACTGGTCATGTGATGTCACCTTTGGCTGCTATGCACTACAAAAGATGAGATACTGCCAGATTACTCATATGCAAATATTAATGGACTGAAATTGATGACCATTTTTCATCAGAATAAGTCACAGTTTCTAACCTCTACATAAGTAGGTCAGGTCAACCTTAAAACACATTATTTTGAAGTTGCTTTTGATGGAATTGATTTATATGGAATGATGGTTTTGATTCTCTTTTACTTATAGACAATTTTTATATAGAACTTTCTATCTGCCACGCTTGAATGGCTTAAATATTTCTTACGGGTTATATTTAATGATGTCTAAGCATGTAACAAGTGTTTTGAATTTATTTATTTATAACTTGAATTTGACTTATTCTGGAATTACATGTTGAAATGACTATATTTGGGCTCAGAATGACACTGGAATTAGACATGCCTAGACTTAAGAAGGTTGTATGAAAGTATACCAATGACCCCCTGCTGACCCCCTGCTGACCTCCTACTGAACCCCTCCTGAACCCCTGCTGACCCCCTGGTGAACCCCTACTGACCCCCTGATGACCCCCTACTGACCCCCTGAACATAAAATGATATCATGGACTGTACTAGAAACTTGATTAATTTGATATCAAGTGTTAATTAGGCTTCTTTGCTGATTTAAAAAGTAGTTGGCTAGTTTTGCCCACTTTGTCTGTTATGTCCCGAAAATCAGTCAGGAAATCAAGGAAAGTTTAAGCATGACACTCCCTCCTCCTAGATAGATTAAGCACACTAAAGTACATAATTGAAGTTACTTCTTACCAATTTTATCGTTTCGAATAAGATTTTGGGAGTCATGCTCATGCCTCACATAGTAAAATAAGCTTTGTAACTTGGTGAAATTCTTTATATAAGGATTGCCTTATGCACAGCTTTTGAACATCTCAACAAGTTCCTTTAATGTGAGAAATATTCCCAATATTACATTGTGAAAGTATACCTACATGAATTACATTGAACTAAACAATGATAAACAGTTTGAACCCTTGAATAACCACCGCACCTAGTAGGATATCATGGGGTAGTGGGATATCATGGGGTAGAGAATATGAAAGTAGGTCGTCTTTGACAGCATGATCATAAATCTTACACTAACAGCTTAGCAGACTACTGTACCGGTGTCTTTGCAAAATTCTGTATTGAAATTAGCAGCATTGTTACAACAATGCTTCAATTCTTGGTATATGAATCAATATGTGACTAATACTCTAATAGCAAGAATACTCCATTTGAAAATGTCTTCAATGTGTTCCAAGAATTATTATCAGAATGAAGGATGTTAGGATGCCTGCTATTAGTCCCATTTACAGATGCTCATAATCCTCAACATAAGTCTGCGGCATTATGAACATTCTCAATCTCCTATTGTTGCTGTTACATGAATGACTGGAGACTTGCTATATTTCGCAAGAATGCAACATATAATGTGGATATTCATTGGTATAGATTTCTATGAACTAGACAGATGTTTAGAATGTGAACATGTGGCTTACAAGCAGTATAAATCCCACAGGCTCTGCAAGTCTGCCAGTCAGTTTAAGTAGTTACTAATTAATAAATCCTGTTACCAAGGCTCATATTCGTACCACTTATTTATTTGGCAAAGATGGGGATTTCTATAGTTGCATTCTCCGGCCTAATGGCTTTGGTTGGTGAGTACTTGGGCATATTGGAAATTTTTGTGTAAGTACTTGGGCAGATTGGAAATCATTCTTTTACAATTGATGCCATTTTAGCCAATATTACAGATTGGTATAGGGAGCCAAGTGAAAAAGGAAACCCAAATTTATATGGAGGAGTTGGCATGGGGACTGGGAAACCCCAATTAATAATTATATTGTTGGATAGTACCAATTTATCAATCAAATGTCGATATCTACATTAAGTTTTGTAAATAGTTAGTGAAGTTACGAATCCTAGCTCATTCACAATATCGACTGGGCTAGTTGAGCTGTGGAAGACTTATTGGCATTGGAAACCCATCAGTGCGCACATTGGTCATGAAATAAATTCAAAGCAGAATTAAATCCACTTTTTCTGTCCCCAGGCTTCGCTGCCGCTGATTTCCCTTGTTTCGACACACTGGAAGGAACCAAGTTAAACTGGCGTCCCACGGCAGAAGACGGTTCCTTCCTCTACTCCACCTACCACACCCCCACATATGAAGACCCTGCTACTGTGGCTTACCTAGATTGTGAATCTGATCCCGTGTGTAATGGCTTCCGTTGCTCTACAGTGTAAGAATCTATTATTATCATCGAGAGAGGTAGTTATGAGTAGGAGCCTCCGCTCTCCCAGAAAATCTGACAAACTAGGAGTTGAAAACCCGCGATTTTTTGCAGGGTGGTAGAAAAAAGGTGTCTTCGTATTGCTACATTCTTCTTTTTTGAGTAAAGGCTTTAGATTTTTTGTGGTTAACGCTGAAAGTTGGAAAAAGGGTCGCGAAAAACATGATCGAGTTTTAGATTTGATTCACCAGTTGAGCGCGTTGCTATGGATACATGGGCTAGCGCGCGCAAACTGCACGTGCATTTTCACGAAGAATCTGCCATTTCGTTGTTGTATATTTTGGAAACGTTTCCACTGTTGAAATTCATAATTTATACGTTCCCAATAGAATTTTTGAGTTCGGTAAAGAAGTTTTTGACCGAAGACTAACTTATCACCGTCGTAGGAGAAATGGTAAGAGTTGTTCCATTATGAAAATTAGCGGTAATTCTTTCAAGAAAACAATTCGATGGTTTGATGCGAGAATTCGACGGAATGAGGAATTCAATTATTTACTGAAGCTAGAATTGGGTTATAAAAATGCAAACAATTTTGATTTTAATGAGCTCGGATTCAAATTTGTTGCCCTGTGCACTGCCCATCTATTCTCCTAATCTGAACTTAAGATTAAAAAACATTATTTTTGAGTTCTTCTTATTTAACAGCTGTTTGTTCGAGGTTAATATGCAATCGTAAAATTTGGTCTATATTTTCATTTATTTTCTAAGCCCTTATGTGAATATTTCGTAATTTCGTTACGTTGCACCCCCACCCCCAGTAACAAAAATTGCATCAATGACTAACTTAGTGTAAGATATCACATTTGACACTTCCAAACTTTAAAAAAACCGCAATTGTTATTTTATTCCAATTTCATACGTTTCAATTGTTTTGTCATTAATTTTCATAATTCAATATTATTATTTATGAAACTTGCGTTGTGGCTCATGAATTTTGAAAATACTGCGTACTTTAATGTCCATTTTTTCAACTTTTCAAGTCTAAGAAACCAGGGTCCTGACTAGGGCAATTATATGCTGGCATGGTGGTGCCCTGTAGCCAGCATTGAAAGGGTCGGGTGTCCTGTGACCCAGAAGGCCCAACGGGCCTTCTAGTTTGTATATAATACATACGATCGTTCTGTGTAACTCTTTCTCGCTAAAAGTTCCTAATTGGTTATGTTATTTGGCAGTCAAAACTTAGAGCACTGTGTAGCTTGAAGAGACATCGCAGAATCATTGTGTGACCGGCAATGACGCCTCATATGTCATACCATGATATATTGTGAATCGTTCATCTCCTTGCCTAATGAACTTACAATGAAGCGAATGAACATATTGCTATACTATTCCCAGAACTGGTGGGTGCTCTGTGGCTACTGCTGGCAATGTTCCAGTTAAGAACCTTGGAGATGAGGGATTTGAGGTGTACCTGACCAGTGTGGCTGGAGAAAGTGAGGATTATGTTAGCTACCTCAAGAATACCAACTGTGGTAAGTCTTCTACCTAAATGAATGCACCAAATCCTTTAGAAATACTGAAAATGCGTCTATCGAATAGTTTAAGAACATATCATCCTTATTTTACAAGAATATGCGGAGTAAAATTTTGGTGTTTACAAATTTGGTAGGTTGTAATATGGGGATCTTTCTCAAGTCATTACTCTAGTCATAATATGATAATGACGTCATTTTAAACTGTCATAGTGGGTAAAAATATGGGTATTTTTTCGAAAAAATCCCCAAATTACAACCTCCATAAATACACCTCATAAGGTACACTACTTGGTAGGATAAAATCATAATCTCATAATGTTCGCCGTTTGATTTTTTAGTCCAGTGCATTTCTACTGTAAGCCCTATTTATCTTGAATAAGTTGGGTAAATATTGCAATATCTATTCAGATCCAGGCCAGCTTGCTCTGAGCCTGGAGCTCACCATTGCTCCAAGGTTCACAGAGAAAGTCTGTCAAATGGGAGAGAAGTGTTTTGCCTCCTACACCGTGACAAATAACGCTGATGGAACAGCTGTCACTGACGTGGCAGGTGCCAGTATTTGCAAAGTTAATGTTGACGGGGATGACTTGGAGAATTGCCAACCTGCAACTGCTAACACGGACAAAGGCTACCTCTACCGTAAAGTTGGAGTTTGGGATGATGCTTCTCTCACTATCGGGGACTGGGTTCTGAAGATAGAGCGGGATGAGGCCACACTCGTATCCGAGCCTATCAGTGTGAGTGTGGAGGGCTGGGAATTGCAGGCTGCTCAAGAGGATAGTCATAAGCTCACCATCACCCGGAGATTTACTCTGAAAGCCTGCAGAGTTGGTGAGAAATGCTTCGTCTCTACTACATCACCAATGGTGCAGGAGAGAATCTGACTAAAAGTGGAGGGTGCTAAATTAAAGATCTGCAAATCGGTTGAGGAGAGTTCGTGGATTGTGTGCTGCTGCCAAGGCTGACAAGAAGGGCTACGTTTTCCTGCGGATTGGAACCTATGAAGACACCTCTGCTACTACTGGAGACTGGGGTCCTCCAGATAGTTGGTGGTGAAAACACAGTCGTGTCTGAGCCTATCAGTGTATTTGTGGAGAGCCTGAAGCAGTGGTTGATGTGGACGATCTGAAACTTACTCCAAGATTCACTTCTAAGGCCTGCAAAGTGGAGAAAGACTGCTTTGTCTCATTCACAATCACCAATGAAAATGGAGAAATTCTCACTGGAGTTAGGGGTGCCAGTATTTGCAAAGTTGTCGACGGCGATTTGATCAACTGTGAGAATGCAGCCAACGAACATGACAAAGGATACGTTTTCCGAAAAGTCGGAGTTTGGAAGAACACTGCTCGAACCATCGGAGATTGGGCTCTGAAAGTGAAGCAGAATGGAAACACAATCGTATCCGACTCTATTAGTGTCACTTTGGACGAGTAAAAATTCAACAAGAATGAGGAATATAGAATGGATGTTAGAAATTAGCAGGGTTTTGAGTTAGAAGACATTATTGTTTGAAGATCGAAGTTAATAAGTTTAGCATTAATTTGAATTGCAATTCCACTAGTTTGACTTAAAAATACAGGAGATAGATAATAGGTGATTTTCGACAAGTCTTGTTCGGCAAAGCGGTAAAAACCTACTTTTAGAGTTGTAACTGGCATCCTCCCATACCAGAATTATCAAAAACCCGAAAACCGACATTGGACCCGCCAACCCCTGACTATTTACCCACAATATAACATCTTATTAATATCATCCATGCTAACATAATGAAGAAACTGAATTTTTGCCCACAGTATAACATCTTATTAACAACATCCATGCTAACATGATGAATAAACTGTATTCTATAATCAAAGATATAAATTCTATGCAAATGCAGAAAATACTTTAAAAGTAAACAGATAAGGTTCATTGCTAAATCCCGGTTTTAAAAGTTAAATGTTCATAATATAATTTCCAACAAGATAAATAAGTAAAGAGATCGAAAGAACCTCAAACTGGAACATCTTTCTCAGTCGACCCGAGGTTCGCCTCCAAGTAACAAGTTCATCGAATCGTTTCACTCCTCTGCAATAAATCAGAAGTTAGAAATTCGTTTGCCATTGCAAGGAACAATGTTCTGATTACACTTCAGCATCAAATAGACGGGGGAGGGGGCAGTTGCAGTTTTTGGATACTTAATTTCTTCCCACGGTGGGAGACAATTTTCTAACACACTTACCGATATTCGATTAGACGTTTTCGATAATTTAGGAAAGTTAAACCTATACTTCTTTCCACTACTATTCGTTTTGGCAAGATCAAAATATCGTTCTAGGCCTTTTGGGAATTTGGGGCCTTAATTTGTTAATCAACACTTCTACAACGAATTCCTTCAAACGCCTTCTATGAATTTTGAAACCAATCCCATACCATGAACAAGATCGCACTGCAGATATCGCAGCACATTTAACTGTCGGACAATGCTGATCAACAGATAACGAAGTAACGGATCTCCTCTAAAATTTCAGGCTGTTCTTTCTTCTTTCCACCTTGTTTCGACTTGCACTTCTTCTTTTGGCACTTACGCTGGAAAAGTGTTCGTAAAACACTGCAAGTCAGTGTTATCACACCATTTGCAAGATACTGATTAATGACGACATAATTATATTTAAGTTCCATTCCCCCCAAATTACCACCAACTAAATCTTGTGGTTTTGGTCCATCTAAGTGTTTGGCTTATGGTTTAATAGTGTCTATCATCCGAATTTTAATGCATTTATCGTGTCAATTAACAATTCGACCTGCGGCCTCACTGTTAATTGCACTGATTAATGCATACAATTCGGATGATAAACCCTTGACTCTATGCTTCTATGCATGACGTGTACTTGCTATATTGCTGGTACTGCTCTTACTTACCAGTGTGGTAACCTCTTCAATCAAATCTTCATTTGTATCTTTGAGAGTGGTAACATGGTCCCTCAGATCTTCAATACTCTTTTTTTGGGTGGTAACTTTGCCCTCCAGTTCGTCATTGGTATCTTGAAGGTCGGTAGCCTGGTCCCTCAGTTGTTTGATTGTCTGGTTTTGGGTGGTAACATGGTCCCCAAGGTCCTTGATTGTCTGGTTTTGCTTGGTAACCTGGTCACTCAAGTCCTTGATTTTCTGGTCTTGGGTGGTAACTTGCTCACTCAAATCTTCATTCGTATCTTTGAGAGTGGTAACATGGTCCCTCAGATCTTCAATACTCTTTTTTTGGGTGGTGACTTTGTCCCTCCAGTTCGTCATTGGTATCTTGAAGGTCGGTAGCCTGGTCCCTCAGTTGTTTGATTGTCTGGTTTTGGGTGGTAACATGGTCCCCAAGATCCTTGATTGTCTGGTTTTGCTTGCTAACCTGGTCACTCAAGTCCTTGATTTTCTGGTCTTGGGTGGTAACTTGGTCACTCAAATCCTCATTCGTATCTTTGAGAGTGGTAACATGATCCCTCAGATCTTCAATATTCTTGCTTTGGGTGGTGACTTTGTCCTCCAGTTCGTCATTGGTATCTTGAAGGTCGGTAGCCTGGTCTTTCAGTTGTTTGATTGTCTGGTTTTGGGTGGTAACATGGTCCCCAAGGTCCTTGATTGTCTGGTTTTGCTTGGTAACCTGGTCACTCAAGTCCTTGATTTTCTGGTCTTGGGTGATAACTTGGTCACTCAAGTCCTCATTTGTCTGATTCAGGCTAGTGACCTGGTCCCGAAGGTCCTCATTTGACTGGTTTATGCTAGTAACCTGGTCCCTAAGATCTTCAATCGTCCTGCTTTTTGTGTCAATCATTTTCTTTAGTTTCGTCACATCACAGATTTTTGGGATGAACTCCTTGACTGATCCGTATCGGGTCTGGTTCAGGATCTCCACCCAAGATAACACCCTCGAGTCCTCGTGCAGGTCTGTTTCCAGAGGACACAGACCTGCCCTGTACATCTCTCGCACTTCCTCCCCTGACAGTGCCTCAGCGTATAGGTTTAGGTCCATCATCTCGCCCCCGTAGTAAGCGTCTGCGCGTCCTCGAATGGAGTAACCATCTGTGCGTCCTGGATAGAAATTCCCTACTGTCAATATTTTGGAGCTTCTGTATTGTATAGGGTGGCCAGACACTGCCGTTGATGCTACTTCCTCTCCATTAACATAGTATTTGGCTACTTTTGAGGCTGCACTGAACGTCAGACAGACGTGGTGCCACTCCGCTAACACTGCTCTCACACTGCTGGGTGTTGTTGTGGGGAAAGATACACCCATAACATAATTGTAAGAACCCTTTCCAGACAGCGCGAGGGGGCTACCATCATAAGAAAAAGCTGTGGAATATCTCACTAGAGAAGGGTCCTTCAGCCAAGCACATACCGCGGTTTTATTGGCTATTTGTGAAATAGCATGCTCTGATGGTATAAAACTTATACACGAGTCCTTGTCTACGAATTTGAGGGCCCGCATTCTGTCAAGTAGAGTATCTCCGCTTCCTAGTGTATTCAACATCAGGAGGCAAAGAATCCTTGATACCGTGGTGTTCATGTTCTCGGTCTAAGAAAGTAGGAAATGTAGTAGGTAATGAAGTTTGGAATAGTATTAAGTGAAAATCCCAACCAAACAACCCCGTATAGGGGGGCTCCCCCTCCTATAGGTTAATAATAGTACCACTCCCATGCAGATTACTGTACCGTGCAATCATTTAAGAGTATAAATTCTGAATATGATATTAAATTTGACGGATTTTACAGGCAGTTGATTGTGTGTAGTAAATTGCGGCCCTATATTTTATAAGCCATGAAATGAAAATAAGTTAATATAGCAACTGCTGTGATCGAGAACACAAATTGACCTAACTTCTAGCTGGATGGATGCAATTGACCTGAATAAAATAAATCCAATAAATAAGCTGGTATAATTGAAGTTATGATTGAATTCCTCACCAAATCACTGGAATGCCTCACCAAATCAGTTGTTTATATGATTACAGCCTGGAATGACTTACCAAATATTAAATTAGTGGGTAATATGATTACAGTATACAGTCTGGATTAGCAAATATTAAATCAGAGGGTGATATGATTACAGTGAAAAGTTTGGAATACCAACTATTAAATCAGTGGTTCACACTCCGCTCATCAGCTTCGTAGCACGATTACAGTCTGGAATGACTTAGCAAATATATTAAATTTATTGTAAGCTTGTAGCTTTTGAGAATTTGAGATGGCGTCCATTTCAATCTCATTGAATCACACGATAAGTATTTTGGTATATTATTATCAAAATGTTTATTAATGTTCACAGAATTCGGAATTGAAAGCAATGAAGCATAGAATTTGTTACTTTGTTGACGGACAATTAACCGTCGGTTACCGGTGAATTTTTCATTTTCAAAAATTCATTTCCAACAATTAAAACTCGTAGAATTGCAATTCAAAGACATTAAAATCTTATTAAATTCGAATAGCTATGTCTTCTATCTCGAACAGCTTCCTAATTTCTAACACCAGTCTGATATTCTGGCTACTCGTCCACAGTGACACTTATAGAGCCAGACACCAGCTTCTCTCCGTCCTGTACTATCCTCAGCACCCAATCTCCGATGGTTAGAGAATGGTCCTGGAACACTCCGATTCTTCGGTACATGTAGCCTTTGTCGTGCTCTCCAATCGCAGTTTGGCACTGGATCAACTTCTTCCCGTCAACTTTGCAAATACTGGCACCCTTAATCTTGGTCTGCCTCACATCATCGATATCAGTAACGTAGAAAGAAACAAAGCACTTCTCTCCAGACAGACAGTTCTTCTCAGTAAACCTCGGAGTAATGGTAAGTCCCAGTCCCTCCTCCTCCTCCTCCTCTTCAGGACTCTCAGGAGTTTCACCAACTCTCTCTTCCTCAGTCACAGTGGCACTCACGGGGGCGGATCTGAGGGTCTCACCATTGCAATCGATCATAAAGACCCAGTCACCCACAGTTTTACTCCTGTCCTTCCAGACACCCACACGTCTGTAAAGGTATTTCCCCTTCCTGTTCCGGATTGCTCTCTTGCACATGGTTAGTTCCTCGCCCTCAACTTTGCAAACCATGGGGTTTTCCACTTTGGTGATGTTCTTGCCATCACTAGTTCTGGTGACAGTGAACAGGGCAAAGCACTTCTTTTCGGTAGCATAGCACACCAAGTCTGTCTCTATAGGGGCGAGAGTAAGGTCAGTAGACCTCTTAACGATTCTGGCTTCCCCCTCCACAGTGACACTGATAGAGTCGGATACGATTGTGTTTCCATTTTGCTTCACTTTCAGAGCCCAATCTCCGATGGTTCGAGCAGTGTTCTTCCAAACTCCTACTTTTCGGAAAACGTATCCTTTGTCATGTTCGTTAGCTGCATTCTCACAGTTGATCAAATCGCCGTCGACAACTTTGCAAATACTGGCACCCCTTACTCCAGTGAGAATTTCTCCATTTTCATTGGTGATTGTGAATGAGACAAAGCAGTCTTCTCCCACGTTGCAGGCCTTAGAAGTGAATCTTGGAGTAAGTTTCAGATCGTCCACATCAACCACTGCTTCAAGGCTCTCCACAAATACACTGATAGGCTCAGACACGACTGTGTTTTCACCACCAACTATCTGGAGGACCCAGTCTCCAGTAGTAGCAGAGGTGTCTTCATAGGTTCCAATCCGCAGGAAAACGTAGCCCTTCTTATCAGCCTTGGCAGCAGCACAATCCACAAACTCTCCTCCAACCGATTTGCAGATCTTTAATTTAGCACCCTCCACTTTAGTCAGATTCTCTCCTGCACCATTGGTGATGTAGTAAGAGACGAAGCATTTCTCACCAACTCTGCAGGCTTTCAGAGTAAATCTCCGGGTGATGGTGAGCTTATCACTATCCTCTTGAGCAGCCTGCAATTCCCAGCCCTCCACACTCACACTGATTAGGCTCGGATACGAGTGTGGCCTCATCCCGCTCTATCTTCAGAACCCAGTCCCCGATAGTGAGAGAAGCATCATCCCAAACTCCAACTTTACGGTAGAGGTAGCCTTTGTCCGTGTTAGCAGTTGCAGGTTGGCAATTCTCCAAGTCATCCCCGTCAACATTAACTTTGCAAATACTGGCACCTGCCACGTCAGTGACAGCTGTTCCATCAGCGTTATTCGTCACGGTGTAGGAGGCAAAACACTTCTCTCCCATTTGACAGACTTTCTCTGTGAACCTTGGAGCAATGGTGAGCTCCAGACTTAGAGCAAGCTGGCCTGGATCTGAAGAGATATTGGCGTTAATTACCAACCTATTCAAGAATACTTGGTACTTACAAAGCAAAGTAAGTATCAATTAACCACAATTAACCGTAGTCATTATCAAACGGCTAACATTATATAACGAACGGCAATCATAACACAATGGATGAGCAATAATAAGTAGATTAGATCAAGGCCACTTTTTTGTGGTTCATAATTCATAAATACGGCTTCGGGATTTCTAGAAAATTCAAACACATTAGGAGACTTACCACAATTGGTATTCTTGAGGTAGCTAACATAGTCCTCACTTTCTCCAGCCACACTGGTCAGGTACACCTCAAATCCCTCATCTCCAACGTTCTTAACTGGAACATTGCCAGCAGTAGCCACAGAGCACCCTCCAGTTCTGGGAATAGTAAAACAATATGTTCATTCGCTTCATTGTAAGATGAACAATTCGCAATATATCATGGTATGACATATGAGGCGTCATTGCCAGTCACACAATGTTTCTGCGATGTCTGTTGAGACTACACAGTGCTCTAAGTTTTGACTGCCAAATATCATAACCAATTAGAAACTTTTAGCGAGAAAGAGTTACACAGAACGATCGTATGAATTACAAATACATTCTTACACTGTAGAACAACGGAAGCCGTTACACAAGGGATCATATTCACAATCTAGGTAAGCCTCAGTAGCAGGGTCTTCATATGTGGGGGTGTGGTAGGTGGGGTAGAGGTAAGAACCGTCTTCTGCCGTGGGACGCCAGTTTAACTTGGTTCCTTCCAGTGTGTCGAAACAAGGGAAATCAGCGGCAGCGAAGCCTGGGGACAGAAAAAGTGGATTTAATTTTGCTTTGAATTTACTTCATTACCAATGTGTGCACTGATGGGTTTCCAATGCCAATAAGTGTTCCACCAGCTCAAGTAATCCAGCTGATATTGCGAGTGAGCTAGGATTCGTAAGCTAACCTGTGTTCACTCACCATATTTTACCAAGCTTGATCTAAGTATCGCTATCTAACATAAGAACGTTATTAACTGACCTCCCCAGTCCCCAATTTAACTTTTCCATGTCAACTTGGGTACGATTTCCAACTTGGGCTCCCTTATCGGCGTACGCTCCCCATACCCCCTTCCAAGTCATCACATTTTTTAAACATTTCTTAAAAGATTGATGTTTTCAAAACGGAAGATAATTCCGAACTTTCCAATATGCTCAATTACTTACCAACCAAAACCATTAGGCCGGTGAATGCAAATATAGAAATCCCCATCTTGATTACCTATAAGAAATACATAGTATTATTATCATTTACAAGAAATACTAAGTAATCCAATATCTGCCAGGTTGTATGGTGGATAGCCAAATGTTGTGATTCTTGCTCTCTTGCCCATTCCTTATTGAGTTATTAGGCCAATAATATTGGCCCTTATTTAACCGGTCCTTAAGGGAAAAAAATGCTTTGAGATTTTTGTCCAAAGGGCCGGTTAAAAAAATGGCTGGTGAAAGTGGGGCCGATTAAATAAAAGGCCAGTTTATTTAGGTCAGATGAAACTTATGTACATTATATAACACAGATCATAATGACATAAATCATGATATTGGACCAGGATTTGGTTTTTTGATGCAATTTACTTAGTATACGTTGGTTTTTGTGGCTTTTTTAGCAAAAAATAATGGTTGAAAATTTTTTGTCCAAATGGTTAAAATGGATCAAAAATGATTCGATTTTTGTCCATAGGGCCGGTTAAAAAAGGGCCGTTGAAAAAAAGCCGGGTAAATAAAGGCCAATAAGGTTTATCAGACAAAAGAAAGCCTCGGGAAAAAATTGACTGTGAATTTACAAAAGTACGCAGTGGTATGAAATTGAGCCATTACATAGATTGGGCTATATTAATGAGAGCCCAACCTGACTACAGACTTAACCAGTTACTACTGGAACTGACTGGCAAACCTGTAGAGCCCGTGAGATTTATACTGTTCGTAAGCCACATGTTAACATTCTAATCATCAGTCTAATTCATAGAAAGCCATTGATCAATCCCAACATAAGGTGCAAAGACCATAGTTGCGAAATATAGCAAGTCGCCATTAATTTATGTAACAGTAATGATAGTAGATTGAGAACCTTCATAATGCCACATACTCATGTTGAGGATTATGGACACCTGCAAGAGGGGCTAATAACAGACATCTTTCATTCTGATAGTATTTCTTGGAACTCACAGAAAACATTTTCAAATGGAGTAGGTATTGTGGCTGTTAGTGGCATTGGTCATATTCATTTTAATATACGGAGAATTGCAGAATTAAGGTTGTAACAAGGCCACAGTTAATTTTGATAAAGAATTTTTATATTCCAAACCTTTTTCCCAAACAAATTCTTGAATCACTTGATGATCACTGAGATCTTACCTTCGAAAAGGAAAAATCCCCTCGGTTACACCATTTCAAATCCGCTCACTTTCAACCAAGACGTTTCATGTTTTCTAAGGCTCCCCTATTGAGTTTCAAAGATAGTAGGACCCGGTTGCTTTCCTCACAAAGCGTTGGGCGCCGCAGGCGAAGTTTTTGAAAGTTTTACATAAATTACATCTGGCTCACATCTGGTTCAAACGAGAGAAGTTAGGGTCAAAGTAAGAAAACACTCTCAATTCATCGAAATTTATGAGAAAATGCTCTCATATCTCTCGAATTGAGGCCTTCATTTTAAAGGCAATAGTTCACGCAAAAGTAAGTTTGACAAAAATCCCCTCACTTTTGATAAAAATCCCCTCGGTTACAATGTAACCCGTGCAACCCAGCTTTGGAAGGTAAGACTGAGGTAAATCTATTCTGCACGAAAGCTCAGCTTGCCATTCTGACATTATTATCACCATGTACATAGAAATTGAACTTCTCTAACTTTCTAATTTTCTAATTTTTACCGTGACAAGTATTCGTTCTTCCATGACCATTGACCATATTGCTCTTATAGTGCTCATATTTACCACATTGTTTGGTTTGGCCGATAGGAGGCGAGGAAGGATTTATTGATTGATTTAAAAGCCCCTGTAGATAATTGCTTCTTGTAGTTGATACGTTAAAATCGATTGAAACACACATAAAATAGTTGATACGTTAAAACTTGGACCGACTGGAGGTGTCGGACACTAGGTGAAAGGGTATCGGGGGTGGAGGCTATCTTTTGGTGGATATGAAATCGCCAACAGGGGGTTTGAGTGGGTTTTTCCCAGTATCCACATGGCTGATTTAGGTCTCAGGAGATCTTAAGATGGCTAGATTTGCTTGTTTCACCCGTTCATACAGCATATACTATTTGAATGAACGGTCAAAATTCTAATTCCCAGAACTCATAAATTGAGTTCTTTTGCTCACTTTTTCCACGAATCCACCTATTCATCACATACCGAATTTACTTTTGAAACTATTAAGTTACAAGACCATTGTTAGTTTGAATAGCTATCAATACATATTGCACTATGGAAAATCGAAATGACATTAGTCATTCTTTTTATTGTTTTGTTCAAGCTAACAATAGCAACTGGCTACTGAACTGGTCATCCCGACATTGGTACATGTTCTACATTAGCACTCCATTCGTTAGTCGTGCGAAAGAAGGGCTTTTCCAGATACGATGTGAAAATCTGGAAATCTTACTGCGGACTTTGAAACTTCAATTATTGTCTCATTGTGATTCGTTCGTCTTTATTAAGAAATAGAACAATGGCGTTTTTGTAACAGTGGCGATTTTGCAATTTTATTGACTTGGCTGGTATGATTTAAATTTGTGGGCTGTAATATAAACGTACGGAGGTCCCAATTGAAGAAGGCCACGATATTCTTATAGATAATCATTATATAGCCATAATATGTGCATTTTATTCTGCCTAATCTAAATAAGCCCATTCTAATCCTCGTATTTCAGTGACGATGCTTAAAGAACGGGGTCAGTTGCAGTTCAAATTGGAGAAATGAGAACTATCATTCCATGTAAGTGTTATTCTCCCTTGTAAATCATGAATATAATGATTTTTTCCTTGGCATAGAATTTTAAAGACAGTTAAGTGGTCTCATACTTTCATTGATCATTGATTGAAAAAGACTGCCCATGTAGTGGTATTGCGGCGTCACATTACATTTTTCGTATGGAAACTTCTCACTTTGAGTTTCAAGTAACCCGTTCATCCGTCGTCAATTTGACGTGAGTTGGTCACTCAGTGTCAAAAACAATACCTCGTTATGTTTCACCTTAACCTAGTTATTAGGTCCAGAGGGTCTAGACTCTGGTTTTTATTTCACGAATTGCGGTGAGGGTTCACCTAATTACTGTAATTTAGTAATTACTGTCCCCCTTCCCTCACCAATAATGGACAGTGAAATCTCGCTTGACAAAGGAAACAATGTTATGTTTCAGCGGAATGATGCACCATGTGGTTGTGTGACACGTTTGGCAATGATCCAAAAATTTGTTGACAATTTAGCGAAATCAGGAGGGCGCGGTATATTTTTCATGGCATGTTAGGCGCGCGTCGATGTTTTTCGCGCCGCGCCAGGGCACAGGACTGGATACGCGGCGCGCGCCGACCACGCCGAAATTTTGGGTCCTGAAGTGTTGCATTCCTGGTTTTTGAAAGAAGGAAGGATACCGGCTTACGCGCCCTTATCCTGACGTGCGACTTATGCTAGACACCTTAGCCGGGCCACGTCCACTAATTTGGCGCTCCACCCTATTTATTACCTGCCCCATTGTGTTGACAGTTGATCTCGGACAGTTGTGGTACCCCTACCAACTACGTCCATCAGTTGTTACTGATCAGAAGTTCTGTCAGTACCAACTTCTCCTCTTCAGCTTCAGTTGCTACATGGTCAGGTGTAGCAGTATGGCTGGCTGAGGACATCCTCAACGGATCAAACCCTCCCATCATCACAAAGACACTCCCCACCCGCAAAGACACTCCCCACCCATAAAGACATTCCCTACCCACAAAGACATCCTCCACACCACCTCTCACTTCTAAACCCCCTTCTCCCCTGCTGGGGATCATCTGGACCGCTTGAGAACAGAGATCAGGTAAATACAAGTACAAGACGTGTGCACAGAAAAAAAATCTGCTAAGCCACGGCCGATCATGGACTCAAAACGAATCACTTAGGTGGTTCAATCAAATCTTATGCAAATATTCATTATCAATTACTGACAACTGATATACGATATTTCAGGGGAGCGCAACGCCCGATGAAGTAACGAACACCCCAGGAGACCAGAAGATGAAAGCTAAGTGCAAAGTTAACGTTTTGATACAAATTTTACATTGGTTTACTTAGAAGCGTTTTTCGCTTAACGAAGTACCGGTCCTCTTCCATTTCCTTTTAGCTTTTCGCCATGGCTTCATTTACACTGCGATAATCAACGTCAGCATTTAACACCCTTCCCACTTCCTTGATTGATGATATATAAGTCTTTAAGATTAGAACTATCTGAAAATTAAGTCACTGAGCAGTGAAATATTCTGACATTTTTGTTGCTGAAACCATGACTGATAGGATGCAGTTTTTGATCTTGTCCTGGGGTGATATGGAAAATTTTTAGCCTGGTCCTTTGGCGGAAAATGGCGTGGCTACTGACTCATATTTAATGTTTTCTCAAGTTTGAGAACTGAGAAGGATATTTTTATTAGACTTTAAACTAAAAGTCAGTGATGGAACTTAATTGCGAAAAATATTTCAAGCAATTCTGACTTAAATTCACCGTCATGTTGAAATTTGTTTGGGTTTCCCCAAAAATGTTTCTGTGGGACTAGTCTTTCGATGTATACCGCAACCTACTTCACTCAATCGGTTTGTTCCTTAGCTCGATTTTTCTTTTCCCGGATTTTTGCTGAATCTCATTTACATCTGATGGCAGTTACCATATTGCGATGAATTATGTGATATTACAATTTTATTGACGCATTCATGCCGTCAAAAAGAAGGACTATCGTGGAGAATATTCTTGCCAGATTCTGAGAACTTGGTACGGTTTATTCTGCCACACTTCAAAATAATTTAATATTTATAAGAGAGTATTACACGGGTGAGTTTGTTCCTTCTATGGAAGTCGGGATGAAACCCCGTTTTTCGAACAAGCCTTTTATATCCTTCTGCTGTTAAGGGGGGTCACTTGTATTCTACATTATTCATGTCACATTTCTATAAGGAGACACACTACTCTTCTTCGATTACTGGTGAAGCGAATAATATCAACTGGTATGGTAAACAACAATTACTTTTTATAATGTTTTTCTTAACTTGAACAACTTTAATAACATTTTTGGACCCATCGCCAATAACCACAGCAGACCGGCAGATATCTGCGTGGAAATTTGGGAAAAAAGAGGAAATTTCATAATTTCGGTGGAAATTTTAAGCAAACGACAGAAAATTATTATAGAAATTGAGTACAGTACTTTGCTAGGAGGAATTTTTGAATTATGATTACAAAAAATATTAATCAGGAAAATTAATCAGTAAATTATGATTACAGACAAGAAAAACTCTATTATTGTCTGACTAGTTCTCAAAATTAATTTACCCCTTATGCCGAGGGCGATTAATTGAAGTACAAATTCATGATAACTGATAAGATTCATGTTATTGAATGAACTTATGAAATTTATCCAGTGTTCACACCTTCTATCAGATACTCTGCGTCCAATGATCAACTTATTTAGATTACCAGGCTTGCGAATATATTAGTGTTATTTGATTTATGGATATTTTGAAAATGTAATCATTTACCTACAAAATAAATAAAAAATTTCACTGTCATATTTGCTCGATTTTGAGAGCCATTTGAAATTTGGACACATTTCTTGAAACACCCTGTAAATATGGATCAATTGCAATCATTGACCTTGAAAAATGCTGAAATCAGGCTTCTAGGTTTCTTGTAATTTCAGCTAAAATTACGGTTAAAGAATCACTATGAGGCGCCAATTTCATCTATTTAGAACGCCTGGCTTCTGGAGGCTGCCGCCCCCAGACCCCTGCTGATCATTCGAAATTCATTTCGTTTATTAAGGCTTCTTGTGTCAGGCACCTTAAAATTTCTGCTAAAATAAGGTAAGAATCACAATAAAATGAAAATTTCATCTACTCAGAACGTCTGGTTTCTGGGGGCTGCCGCCCCCAGACCCCTGCTTGTCATTAGAAATTCATTTCGTTTTAGGTTTCTTGTGTCAGGAACCTTGAAATTTCGGATAAAATTAGGGTAAGAATCACTTTAAGATGAAAATTTCATCAACTCAGAACGTCTGGCTTCTGGGGGCTGCCGCCCCCAGACCCCTGCTTGTCATTCGAAATTCATTTCGTTTTATATTTCATACGTCAGGCACCTTGAAATTCGGGTAAATTTAGGGTTAAAATCATTATCAGGCGACAATTTCGTCTACAGAAAACGTCTCACTCGGCTTCTGAAGTGGTATATTAGCACTATAGCAAAAAATGTAGCCAACCTTTGCGAGCGAAGCGAGCGGGCCTCAGAAAGTGTAAAAATTGGTCTGGGTGGAAATTTTAAATTTTTTGGATATGGGTTTTTGGATGTACTAAATATTGAAACAGGTTAATTTCATATTTGTTCATGGAAGTAAAACGTTGCTGCGTCGGTATCCATGAGATCCTTATTTCTGTCTCTACCTCCTTAAATGATTCCTGTAGATTTCCCCGCCATTTTGTAAGCTTCTTCATCATCTGACAACGTTAGTGTTGAGATCAAGAGGTTGGATGATCTCGATTGGGTGTTGGTGAGTACTACAATCGTCATCTTCCTTGAGAAGTTGACACGATAGTAGGACAAAACACCACCCGGACAAAACGCCACCCGGTGTTTTGTCCGGGTGGTGTTCTGTCCGCGCGCTGTTGACACGTAACATACGAGTGCCTGCCACTCCCATTGGTTAACAGTTTTCTTTTCTTTCAGCCTGAATTGCGATTGGATGGTAATTCGTGATGGTAAAAAAGGGCAATGATTTATCACTTTTCTTATCTTTATCAACAATCACTATCTTTGCAAATCGTTATCAGTATAAGTCAATTACGATCAATATATGACTAATAAGTCAACACCGATCTCCCCAATCTTCCTTGAAATGTTGACACGTAACGTACTCTTATTGGTTATCTGTCAAGTTTTCTTTTCTCTCAGCCTGCATTGCGATTGGATGACGTTTTGTGTTTTAAATATTATGACCAGGCCTCAGGGACGGCATGATGTATTGGTATTTTCTTTGTGGTATATGTCGGATATCACATTTATAACTCTTCTATTGTAACACACCCAATTGATATAATGTCAAATTGATATAATGCTCCAATGATATTCTCCTGAATGATATCTCTTTCAGTCCTGTGCCATGCCTATATAATTCTTACGCTGCGCAATGTGGTGTGATAGTTCCTTCAATAAAAGTTAGCTCATTGGAGGTATTTGTCGTTGTCAGATTCCCTGGTTGACAATCTTTTGCTTTTCTACAATTAAAGGTGGTTGATGGAGCCTGTTTTTGAATGTAAATCTCCTCATTACCCGCAACTTTTCCTGGATACCTATATTTCGAAATGTATTTATATTACGTCACGTGTTATTCCAGTCAGATCCAACTCATGTTTCAGGTGGTTCAAAAGCAGTCAGGATGAAACCCGTCTCTTAAACAACCGTGTCGTCCTTGAACTGCCATATTGAATATTAAATTATTTAGTTTCATATTCGTTCATGGAAAATCAAAACGTGATCATTCATTTCTTGCATTTGGAAAATGTCCCCATTAAATTCTTAATTTTTCCTCCCCATTTAGTAGTTCATCTTGTGGCAACATTGATTGTCTCCTTTTGTGATATGTATCATGTGCCTTCTACTCCTATTAGAGGCTTTTCTAATCAATGTGACACGGGATCTCCGTGAAAATCTGGTTTTTTAGTGGTTCGGCTAGAGCGTCGTAAGGGAACAGTTACAGGTTCAGGACTTACTTGGGTTTCTACTGCTGGTGAAACAGGGAATGAACAGCTCTCAGATTCAGTACTGGTACTTTGAGTATTCGGAGTTGGAATATCGTCTACATAATTCACCTGTTTTTAAATAGGTGTTTTTATTTCACTAACACGTATAATTCTCTTCCATCGCTTAAAAATATTATAAAGCTCGCCACATATTGCTAGAGTTTAGCGTGCAGATGAATGAAAGCAAATGTCTGTAACAACTGTCGGAAGTAGCTGTTTAATAAAATTTGGTGAGTTAAGTACTCTAAGGAAACAATCCTCTTTATCAACGCAGACTAGCGTTATGACTTATGAGTCACATTCCTCTATCTATCATTGTTCCATTATCTGATTCATTTAAACTCCTTTTTCTGTTGGGTCCTCTTTCATCTTGCCTCTTCCTGTGTCTTTCTCCCCATGATTTTCTACTTCTTGCTTTTTCTTATCCACTGCGTCCTTTTGCGGACGAAGTTGGAAAGATCGATTAATTGATTTAGTGAATTAGTTTAAAAATATATGAGGTGGTTTCATCGTTCCGCGTCGATCGAATGGACTGATCGAATGAAAAACGCGCACATTACACGTTAACACTTTTGCGATGAGGTCTGCGCAAAACAGAAAGCGCTAGCAATTGTGTGCGTTTTTCATTTAATCAATCCATTTGATCGACGCGGAACGATGCAGGTGCCTGAATATATTTGGTAAGCATTCGTTTATGGAATGACCATAATTTTCCTTAACCTGATATCGGAGTCGTTAAGCAGACCATAATGCCCAAACCGTTTAAACATTATAACTATTATGATCAAAAACTTAAAAACGCCAACATATGACTTATAATTGTAAATTAATAAATTAATAATAAAATGTCAAAAATATATTATAATCAATGAAAACTACGTGCAATGAATACTGCTGTGTACTATCGTTGTTTCATTGCCCGATCCATTTAAATTCCTTTTTCTGTTGGGGTTCTCCACCTTCTTCCCTATTTTCCCATAAATTTATACTTCTTGTTCTTCCTTATCCATTGTCCTTTTGCGGACGAAGTTGGAAAGATCGATTAATTGATTTAGTGAATAAGTCTAAATAATATATGAATATATTTCATGGTAAGAATTCTTTTATGGAATGACCATAATTTTCCTTGCCCTGAGTCGTTAAACAGACCATAATGCCCAAACCGTTTAAACATTATAACTATTATTCTTCCCTACTTTCTCATGAATTTATAAGTCTTGCTCTTACTTATCCACTGTCCTTTTGCGGACAAAAAATTGGCAAAAAGGATTAATTGAGTGAATTTGTTTAAACAATATTTAGCTATTTGTTAGAGAAAAATGATACGATGAGATAATAATGAAACAAATTAATTAGTAATCGATAAATCTTGATTATTAATCTCTTTGTTATTGGAAAATGTTCAATTGATTAGAGAATTTTCAAACAAAGAAATTAATGAGAAATAAGCAAGTCTTAATATTTGAAATTAATTAAATGATTAAATTAATTGGTTATCGAATCAATGAATTAATAATATGTTTGGTTGTGGCTGCTGTTGATTCTGTTGCCTATTGAATTTCCTGCTGCAGGATTAAATTAAATTAAAAGTTGAAAATTAATTTGATCCCATTTTTAATTAATGCGTTCCATTTCCCCCGTACAAGCTGTAATATTTTGACGGTTTAATTTTCTTGTTGCTTTTCTTGGTGTTGCCTGTTATAATAGTGGGATGGATACCGATGTGGTTCTTGACTCAAGTTTCCCATTCCTAGACGAGTATGACCACCTTCTTCTAGCAACCCTTGCTTGCATCCGAGGATTATACGAGATATGTGATCGGTCTGCACTCTGCTTTGACACTGCTGTGATCAAGTGGGGCTATATAGGTTTTCCACCTCGAAACCATGAAACTAATAAGAATAGTTACAAATTACATTAGTAACAAATTGCAATAGTAAGAATAAGATAATTTAGTTGGAAAGACTAATCAAGACCTTTACTCAACCTTATTAGTGAGTTCATGATTATCGATGTCAATCGTTGCATAGGAATCATCTGTGTGCGAATTAGCTGCTCCACTAGGTCGTGTGACCGACCATCTTACTACTTATAATTCTTCCTCATATATAAATATATAAATAAATAAATAAATATATATCTGTCTGTCCGGTTTATGATTTCTGTCTGTCCGGTGGCTTATATATAATACAGATTTTTCTGACACCACTCAGTACCCAATCAAGCATGCCGATTGCCGATGATCGGAATGTTCATACCAGAGTACCAGTGACGTTTGACACCACCTGACATATAGACATCACATAGAGGAGTAGGCACACCGATTAAATATGACCTCATCACTGATAAGAACTACAGTACTGCATTATACTGTACCAATTGCTGAAGCGAAAAAATTGTGAACGATGGCCGGAGGCCATGGGTTTTGCTAGTAGTCATAAAGTTCCTAGTATCTGCCATAATCGCACAATCTGCAAAGAGACCTAGCCTCCATGGGATTGTGGGAGGCTTTTGATTTGAAAATTGTTATCGAATGGGGCTACCTCGTGCAACCCTCATCCGAGAGATGTGGTCGATCTGCCTTGGGTACATTATTTTTCATGCAACGGGATCCATTCACCCTGCGAGATGGTAAGACGTGGAGCAAATTACGTTTTCCATTTGGTCCGAGATAGATTTGCCGATAGAGAATAGGAAAGCAAAGATGTTAAGGTGGAAAATAATGGAACCGAGAAACTTAATAATTAAGTTATAATTCGGACCCTCCGAAACTCAGCAAGTCCTTTAATCGAGTGTACTCTGTACTCAGCCTGATGAATGGTGTCTTAGGAATATGGAAATAGGAAATCTCCCATCACCTCGGCTCACTAACATAATGGTATTGGTTTACGTACCATAACATTTGTGCTGCACTAATCATCAATGAACAGAAACTGAACTTGATGGAGCACTCAGCCCGAGCCACTGTGTTTGCTAACTTTATCAGTGGTAACCGTTTGTTTATAGTCTTGTATATTAGTGGTAAAACGAGACCTTTCATGGTTCGATGGATAAAGGTGTTTCGAGGGATGAAAGAATGGAAATAACTTCTTGGTCGTATTGATAAGCCTCGGTTTGAAATTCAATGATATGAAGAAGTTAGATAAGATCCCTATTACTATCTAGTATTTACCATAGTACGGAAGTGCTGAATCAGCAGTCAATCGTCTCTATACTTTTTTCTCTATGTCCTTCAACTAAACAACGATAGCGCAGTAACATATTATACACCATACTATAATTAACATTATTACGCGTATAAAACATAAATACCACGTGTTTGTGTGGGGCCAGGAGTGAGAATGTTTCTATTCTTCTCCCGAGCACCACGCACCGTCCTTTCGCCTCCAGTTGTTTGCTTTCCCAATTCCTTTGTTCAAGTTTATCGTCCCCGTAAATGTCAATGAGGAGGTATATCTTTGAAATCTCAAAACACCACCAGGGCACTGCTAATTTCGACATCATAATGTCTCTTTGTTATCATAAATATTAATAAAATTTCGGTTAAATACATAGCTGATTACAATATATACCATGTGAGAGATGCATGAAATCGACCTTCACTTCTCAGTCTGTGATTCTAAGACTTCAACAACAAAAGAAAGGCCGGACCCGAAGGTCCGCAGGAGGATAGCCCCGGAGTGGGGCTGTGCCTGCCTCTGGCCGCCACTGGGAGTATAGAATAGTTAGTTATTAAACAATGTCCTAGCAAGTCGGGGGAGGGTGGAACATTGACTAATTTACTTTTTATTAGTTAGTCAAAGGTGGGTAAAGCACTGACAAAGTACGTCAATACTTCAATACATGGCTTACCAAGTACAGAGGGAGCTAGGGAGTTGCCTTGAGACAAAAGAGTAATTGTTATTTATATTATCATAACAATTAACAAGCTAAAACAAGGTTGTCCGTGCTTGGGGAGAGTCAGTGTTTTCATGGTCATTCTATTGTGTTCTGTCGTTTTAGGGCGACCTGGTGATCTCGTCGTGGATCTTCATTAAGATCTTTTCCATTTCTTGATTTTTTACTTCTCATCTGACACAACAAGATTTCCTCCCAAATTTCAGTATACGTGCGCTTGAAGATAGACATTAATACATAATGTAGAGTTTTGTGGGCGGGCAAATTTGTTTAATTCCGAGAATAAAACCCCCATATTCGTTGTAACTCATCTCCTGTCATAGAGTTCCTTGAACTCAAATTTCCAATTATTGAGTTGCTTGAACTCAAATATCTGATCGTAAAGGTGCTGGAATTCAAATCTCTGATCACAGGGTTGCTTGAACTCAAATCTGTGATAACAGGGTTGCTTGAACTCAAATCTCTGATAACCTGGGGTTGCTTGAACTCAAATCTCTGATCACCGGGTTGCTTGAACTCGAATCTCCAATTATTGAGTTGCTTGAACTCATATCTCAAATCCTAGAGTTGCTTGAACTCAAATCTCTGATCACAGGGTTGCTTGAACTCAAATTTCCAATTATTAAGTTGCTTGAACTCAAATCCTAGAGTTGCTTGAACTCATCTCCTGTCGGCTGTCATAGAGTTCCTTGAACTCAAATTTCCAATAAGTGAGTTGCTTGAACTCAAATATCTGATCACAGGGTGCTTGAACTCAAATCTCTGATCACAGGGTTGCTTGAACTCAAATCTGTGATAACAGGGTTGCTTGAACTCAAATCTCTGATCACCGGGTTGCTTGAACTCAAATCTCTGATCACCGGGTTGCTTGAACTCGAATCTCCAATTATTGAGTTGCTTGAACTCATATCTCAAATCCTAGAGTAGCAGGAACTCAAATCTCTGATCACAGGGTTGCTTGAACTCTAACCTCCGATCACAGGGTGGTACTTGCTTGTACTCAAATCTCCAGTCATAGAGTATCTTGTCATCAGTGTTGATATAGCTAACTTGCACTGCAAATTGCCCTTGCTATGATGAACCCTATGTAGGACTCGATTACCAGTTAACACTCCTCACACCATGTAAATTGTAAGCTCCTCGTTTAGGCCTGGACCCCTAGACCGGCTAAGGAGTTACCTATAATAACACCTATAATAATACTAATACCTATAATAATACCTATAATAATACCTATAATAATACTAATAACACCAGGTAATAACCCAGCTACATCCAACCACCACGCTTTTGTTTGGCGTGTAGTTGCTTGTAGTTGCGAGTGGTATTATGAAAACAAAGCGATGCCTTGTTTCTCACCAGAACGCTTTATATATTACCTAACTACTTATAGAAACTGTGAGTGTACTCTCCTACACTCGGTTACAGTGCTTTATATTCTGAGGTTGTTTTATTCTGAGGGTTGCTCGTATATGTGTAACACTCCCCATGAGTTAGGCTCTCCAAAACCGTTGGACGGTTGTCGTAGAACCCCCCTGCCGATTTGGTGACGTCAGTCAATTTTTTCGGTTCGAACCAACGTAACCAAACCTCACGCAGTCCAAAACAGCTTTATTTTAACTTGCGAGTGTAGTGTCCTACACTCCTACACTAGGTTACAGTGCTTTATATTCTGCTCGTGTGTGTAAGACTCCAAATGAGTTATTATTACGACCGTGTTGAAATGTCATTTTAGCGCTTCTGACTTTCTCGACCTCAATTTTAGCAAACACGTATCTAATAGTTGTATATCTCGTGATGTTTTCGGACGTTTCGTTCTTGACATTGTGCTATCAAAGTTAGATAGTAAGAATGTATATTAGGCAGTCGGCCTCTTACTTTCATGGTTATCGTATGAATCTGGGGCTAACTGAACGGAAGATTGATATTAGGCAACTCTTGGACTGAATTGACGCCCGGCTGTCATGGGAACCGTGATAACTGACACTTGTAACACCATACAACTTTTTAAATATAGGAGTTGACTATTTCCATGATTCAGTGTTTTGATATTTATCTGAGTTGCTGGCTAGTCTGAGAGTTGCTTGATCTCAATCTTCAGTTAGAGAGTTGTTTGAACTCAAATCCCCAGTTAAAGAGCTGCTTAACTCAAATATTCAGTCAAAAAGTTCCGCCCTATCATAGAAACTGCAATCTATCATCAATCATTTGTGCTTATTTGTGTTCTTTCCTGCCCGTTACTAAATTTCACCGCGGGAGAATTTGAGGCTTACCATTCTCATAGACGATATTATGAATACGCTAATTCAATGGTTCTTTGTGGTACTACCGTTAAACGAATCGCACGAGGCAAAGCCGGAAGCGGATTGCTTATTAGTGTATTAATTATTCGAGGAGAAGCCGAGTGTTATTCAGCACGAGGAGACAACCGAGTGCGAATCAGTATAATACTGTAACTGTACCTTTTGTAACGTTTTTATTCATTGTATTGCACCACAACCAGTTATATACGCGATCTCTAATTGCACGGTACAAATTCGCACGGCAGAGTGGTACAATATACCCAAATTACCATGTAATTCTCACTTTCGCCGCTATACCTACCACGCATATGAGACTCTAAGTGGCCGCACTACCAGTGGACTCTTGAGCTCTTTTCTACCTGGCTTGGCCTCGCAGGAGAGAGTCTTTGTTTGGCTTCGGACGAGCTATGTATACATTTAGATGACTATAATAAGAGAACATATATATTTCATAATATATAAATCAAGCTATTATCTCCTTTGTGCGTAGCATATCGTGTACTCTTAATCAGACTTGTATTGCTATATTTCCATGTTATTGCCGTTGAGCTCTACTGTTGTGATGACCACTATATCATTGCAGTAACTACTACTAGTTATATTCCACGGCAGATTGCTCGGAGTTTACTGAACCCCTTGAGTCACTCTGCAATGATTTTATCTGTATAGTCGGGCGAATTTGAAAGGTAACCCCTTGAGTCAGTCTACTTTTATTTGTTAGTTATTGATTTTTTGAGTCACTTCATAGCTCTCATTTGGCCTGTAAATGTTCACATAACGATATTATGTGACAGCTTCTCACCACACTTGACTTCTACCCACTATTTATAGTATAGGTTATAGAGCAAGAAATAGATTCGCCTGGGTACCAGTGTATCTTGATAAACTCCCTCCGTTGCCATGGAAACTGCAGAAGATGCACCGATGTCGGC
Source organism: Beroe forskalii (assembly GCA_011033025.1). NCBI lineage: Eukaryota > Metazoa > Ctenophora > Nuda > Beroida > Beroidae > Beroe > Beroe forskalii. Next base: position 273,611 of record WFMF01000126.1, read on the forward strand.
ACTGGACTGCAACGCTGCTAACCGCTCGTTCGAAGGCCTCAACCTGACGAACATGTGTGACCGGAGCACGCTCGACGCCCTAATCATGACCGTACTCTACATCTTCATAGTTATCGTGGGTCTGATCAGCAACGCTTCCGTTATCCTTGCTTCCATCTTCGAGCGATGGAAGGAGATAGACCAGTTCACGTTCGTTATGGCTGTCTCGCAGGCCTTCTGTCACTTCCTCTTCGCTCTGTTCGTGTATCCGATGGGTGCCTACAGCATCATTCAGGAGACCCACTGGACCCTGGGCTCCACCTGGTGCTGGCAAACTGCCCTGCTGTCCGGGTACTTCGAGATCATGTACGTGCTGCACATCATGATGTTAGGAGCGGATATCATCATCGGGCGGTTCACAAAACTCAAGGACCGCGTGTTCGTGGCGCTGAGTAAACGCGTGGCTCTTTCCCTGTGGGTGGTGGCCCTCCTGCCGCAGATGTACGAGTTTTTCAGTAAGAGGAGGTTCGACAGCGACACCAACTTCGGTCCTTTCCAAGGGGCAGATGGGAGGGCACTCTGCTATGCTACCTACGTTTACAAGAGCTGGATGGTATGTTTGTAATGTTAAACTTCGTTATCTATTTAACAATTGTTTGAAATAAAACGAGAATTTTAAATATTTAAACAATCATGGGCACTAGCATGCTCGTGACTGATTGTCTCTGTTGAATCGTTGGGGATTAGAAAAAGTGCCACTTGAATTCAAGAGCTCATTGAGTTTCTTGAGTCTTGAAAGTGCAAAAAGTGCCACTCTTCAGAAGTTTACTGTTTACTTTTCAGAAGTTCATTGAGTACTTGGGAGTGTTCGTGGTGTTACCGATGGCATTCAGCGTTATCCAATACGTGGTGCTCCTCCAGCAGTCCAACAAACAGGACTCCGGAGACGAGGGGAAATGTGAGAAGACCCGGTCCTTCTGGATGAACTACAGAACCTCCATCGTCATGATCATTCTGTACGGAGTATCACAGTTCCCGCGATGGATATACATATTCCTGACTATAGCTATTGCTGAGGGGCAGACCAGCATCAAGACGGATTACAGAGTTGCTGATTTCATCGTGGCATGGTCGAGTTTTGGGAGTATCCTCATTCCGTTTGGGTACCTTGTTACCTGCCCCACTTATTTCTCCCAGGTAGGTTATATAATATGTAGGCTATAAATTAGAAGCCAAAAAGTGAACGAAGTGAATAGCCTCCAACTTTGCATAATTAAGGATAAAGCTGAAGAGATATTTTAAAACTATAATCGTAGACAAAGTTCAAGTTTTCCGTTTAGAAAGGATACTTATTCACTCTCTATTCTGGCATTTAAATTTTAAAGAGGGAAAGATTTGAAATGCCTCAGCTGTTATAAATGATATTTTATTATTTTTCCCCGCTTCTCTCAGGTCACACAGTTCACATGGATGTCGTGGCTCAAGATATTCGAACCTTACCTATACCCCTCAAAGAAACAGCCTCTAACCAATGCTGATTCGTTGCATGACACATTGGCAGAAGTTGACGTTTGATGACTATAAACAGCGCTTAATCGTTAGGTCATGGTGCAATGCAGAAGTGGATGTATGATGACTATAATTTACAACGTTCAATTATCACATGGTAAATTGGCAGAACTGGATGTTTGTTGATTGATGACCTAACCTACGCTGAATTACAGAAATCAATCGACTACAAGATCGAAAGAAACATGGGAAGAAATTGATGCATGATTGTACGATATGACTGAATCTGGAATAGGGGGGGGGGGGGTTTGGTTTTGCCTTCATCGACTTCATCGACTTGGGAAAAAATAAACGATTATAAAAAATCAATCAATATACTCAATAACTAAAAATCTCTGCGGGTTGAAGAATTCATGTTTTGCAATCCTTGATGCTGTAGTTGTCAGATGATAGAATCCGAGTAATGTTTGCAGAATGTTTTAAGGACATCTTACCAGACATCTTACCAGTTATTATGTCTAGTATTCTATCTAATATCTACTCTTCGTTTCCGGTACTAGTTTGGGGTCCGCCCTATGTACCTAATTCCTAATATCTTAAGGGGTCATTCATAATAACTAAGTATTTCTCGAGTAATTACTAGCGAGTAATTACTTAAGATTTTCTGGTACTCAAATTTGCTATTCATAAAACTTGAGTAATTATCGCCATGTTTGGACTCAGACTCGTACTAAACTCAGCTGGAGTATTTCTCCAACCTAAGAAAAACCTCAGTGAAATTGAAAAATACTCGCGTGAGTTCCCTGTTGCCTGTTTCACCGAGTGGAATAAGTAAGATAACTGAATTGTTTCATGATTGAAACGGTTAAATTTACTTATCTATCACGAATTACAATGTCGTTAAAGCTAAAATGTGACATCATCATCGTGTCGAGGTCAATCCAACGAATAAATTCAACAGCAAATGATCAAAATATGTATTGACAGTCTTAACGGTCTGAATAGCACTGATGGAGCAAATACGCATTCCTTCAACGATTGGGTGGTTGGTATGCGGGACTCAAATATCAATGAAATTTCTAGTTTGATAGTCTACCGAGAACAAAAACAATTTCAGATCACACAACTGCCATTTACCAGCTGATACTTGTATACGGTTATATTCATCACGATCTTGAATTATGCTATTTATTTCAATTGCCCAATCAGAAATAAACTCTGACACACAAAAGCAATGTCACTAGTAAATGAAACAAATTAGAATAAAACAGCAATACGCCGTATTCATAGCGGTTCAAGTCCGCGTTATCATTATTTCGATCCTCCAATCAGAAATCAACTCTGAAACAAAATAAACATTGTAACACGGATGGAGTAATCAACCGCGTCTGAGTGGCGCCACTTATATACCGTGATTGTCTGATTGAAACGAACGTGATAGAAACGAAGATAACCTACGGTTGTTTCAATTATCTCATTCTCTGCTATTGGTTCAGCGCAGTCACGTGACGCGCGCACATGACCTACAAAGACCAATCGCTGAAGCCCACAAATCTATGTCCTATGATCGAATGTTATATACGGTGGAATATAGGAGTAGAGATAAGGAGTTTATATACAAAGGCTGACCCGTGGTCAGTAATAATACGATCAAAAGTTAATCAACGGCAATTGCGATAACAAGGGTGGAAGCAAAATCGTTATCCCACTTGTATTTGTCGAATGCATCAACAAAATGACTGTTTTTGCATGACCAACCCTCTCAAAATACACACGAGTATTTATTCTGAGAAAATGAAAACGATACTAACTCTCGGAGTACTTGTTTTGAGCATTTACTAAGTTTATGAATACCAATTTGAGTACTAGTATTTAGGGGCGAGTAAATACTAGTTTATGAATACCGATTTGAGCATGAGTTTGAATTTTGAGGAATTACTCGCGACAAAATACTCGGGCTAGTAATTACTAAGTATTATGAATAGCAAACGTCTACTAGTACTTAGAATCGTAAGAAAATCTCACAATTTGAGTATGAGTTTTGGTTTATGAATGACCCCTTTAATATCTAGTTATCTACACTGCCCTTCGATGCTTGAGTGATAACAAAATTAGTATTTATTCTTCAATTAATTATTGTAGTGACTAATTGCATTCAGTTATTGTGATATATCTAGTACCTAAGTATAGTTAAATGTAGTGCCCACAGGACCCACGAAAGTTTCTTTGACTATGAAATGGAAAAATTGTTCTCATTTGGTTTCGAAAACATGCAAAAAATAATATAATTTCAATACTTTAAGTATCTTTAAAATGCTATGTTAAGTGTTTTAACTTTTACGAGACTTATGGTAGAGGTATTGAGGATTCTCTTCAGGATCACTCCAATCGCATTTGAATGCCTTGTGGTTCGCTACATACTGCTTCGCTACATACTGCTTCGCTACATACTGCTTCTGTTGCAGCAGAAAATTTTGTCACTCAAAAGCTCACTGTAAACGTTATATCATATGAACGTGCAGTGAAATTTGATCTCCATAGCGTCGGTACTGACTTCACGAAGTCACTGTGCTTTGGTCCAGAGTGTGATGCCAAGGATGACTGGTATGGGGGACAAACTTAGTTCTGGTGTTACTAATCATATCCAATCTGTTGTGTCCATGTAATCTAAATAGTGTGTTTAGCGCACGTTTTTTAGCTGTAAGCTGGAGAGGGGTTAAGCCAGTTGTAACTGTGTTCTTTTATGTGTATATTGGACAGTTAATTGTAGTGCGCCAGGCAAGAGAATACATTTTATTGAGTTTGGCTGTGATGTGAGATCTATCTGTGAGGGCCCAGGCCCACGCATGACATGACCATATGTTACAATTGGGGTAACAATAGCATTGTAGATCCACTTAGAAGTAGTGGTTGTGAGACCCCAGTTCTTTCCCACAGTTTGTCTCGCAGCCATTAATGCTTTTGTTGTTTTAGCCGTAACAAAACTGGTAACTGCCCTAGCTTCCTTCAAAAGATGTGTGGTTGCTGATTTCCTTCTCAAGTAGAGAACATTCCGGTTCTTGATTAAAGGTGCTTATCTTGGTGGGCGTGTTATCTCGACTTCTTTAATGTCAACCTGGTTACCAAAGATACAGTTATCCAGCTGGGCAGTGGCTGTTGTATTTGGTGATGAGGTTCTTAGGTTCGGGACTGGCGGAACAGCAGGCGTCCTATGTGGAACCCAGTGGGCGGGGGCCTGGTGATGAGAATCAGGTCAGGATCCATATAACTCCCCAACCCCATTATGGTCTAGTGACTGGCGGTTTTCTAGCTGTGTGTGAACCTTTTTGTGGACTAATTATTTTCTAGGGTATGGTATTTCTGGAATGCTCCTTGCAAGTTGCATCACAGTACAGATATGTCTTCTTAGGCACATACTCTTTTTGGTTCCTTTCAAATTATGGAAAATTATTTTTCGATAAAAAATAAATAAAATTGTTGTTTTAGATGCACTATAAAGGTTTAATTTGTTATTAACATTAGATTTAAGATTATTTCAATAAAGTTAAATGATAACGCCATTAAAAGACTCCCTCTTTACTTTTGTGTGTCATTTGTTACATATGTTGCAGTGATAATGAACGTGTTTGGCCTCACAAACACAGTCAATCCTTAACTTTGAGCATTTCTCAAAGCCTCGGCCCACCACTGACTCCGGCTGGTCTCTCAGCTATCCCCCTCAACTCACCACTCACACTGGCTGCACTCTCAGTTGCCCCCCTGCAAGGAAAGTGGACCTGATTGAGTCTTCTTTCGATGTTCACTCAACCAAACTGTTATCTTATGTAAATAAACATTTCTGTTTTGTTATTTGATTGTGAAAATTCTTATACAAATTGGTTTTCTGTATTCAGAAACTCCTCCATAAACTTATTTAAGATCACTTTGGCTTAGCAGTATTAATTCTTGGGATCTACAGCTCTACCACTGAGTGCCTGCAAGTTCCCTGTTAACACAATGATGCACTCGTGTAACGTATCATTCTGGAGGGAACATATGAAAAGTGAGGTTGATGTGAATTCTCCAGTCCTCATTAAGTTTCTTGATTGTGAATTTCAATTAATCATCTTTTGGAATGTCATTTGAATTGAACTTCAAGGGGTTTCTGTTGTTTCCCCATTGGTAATCAATGGAGAAATATTCATAAAACTTTCAAAATTATCAGATATCTTGAACTTTGATAATTGACACTTTTCTTTCTAGTATATCTTGGTTGGTTGGAAAATCATCAGCTAACTTGCATCACACCTCTTCTTTACATACTATATTGAAACTTCTGTAGTTCCTTCTTGCTTCCTTTTATGATCTTATGATGATCTGCTCAGATCTGCCTCCGAGTAAATATGGATGATTCTGGCAATCTTGAAGTCACCCTAATTAATAAATTGAGCATAATTTCATAGAAAACAAAACATTTTATTGTCCGAAACTTCTTGTTCGTTTATAGTTTCAATGAATGGGGGTTTCTTCCATGGGAAGTCTTAGCAGCTCTTTCTTGCTCAACTGTAAGTTATTAGAGATATCGAATCTACAATCAAATTACAATTGTTTATTACTTATTAGATGGCAGTTGTTCTAATTTGATTAGCAAATGCATGTAAAGTGCATCTCTTCCTCAAATCTTTTTTCCACTATCCTATATTAATTTCGGCAACGAATACTTTGTCAAATTGACATAATTTTAAGGATATATCAAGGATTGTCCTGGAACATTGTTCCCTCGATTGTGATGTAGCTCGGGTTTGTATACAGTTCTGTATTTGGTCTGGATTATAATGGCCGTTGAGTTTGGCGTTGTTACAGCGGGGTTATAGTATCTCTTATTCTCCTGGACATTTCGGTATCTACAGACTCAGCTGTTCTCTTTTGAAAGCCTTTTTCTCTTGATATTATGTGTGTCCCCTTTCTCCTGTTTGACTTAGTGTCCATACACTGGTAACATGAAATGGTAAATGATCATTCCATGTCTTCTGTCTATACACACTTGTCTCGTGGCCTCATCCGGCTGTAAAATGATAGTTTCTTGGAGCTTCTGACAGATCCGCTGATAAGTGTTCTCCCTTGACATGTCATTTCAGACAGATCACGGAACTATATGTTACTGCTACGCTACCTAAAGGATAATTTGGTGGGAATATGTATATTCATCGCGTCCTAGAACCTCTGGTAGCGACTTGATCTTTTTGTCCCATTTTCTTTTGAACGTCTCCCCATCATCCTATTACCCCACGAGGGGAGTGCCGGGGCCTTCCACATAGGGGGCCATTCCAAGAAGTATTGATCCAGTTTCTCTTTCTCCTGGAAAGAGGAGTTCGACAGAAGTTCTGGAGAAAGTTCTGTCTTTTCAGGCCCAGCCCTGATGAAGGATACAAGGGGCGTAGGAGGTGGTGGTGGAGGAGGCATCTCCTCGATTTCAGGGGCAGGGCTATGGCCTGCAGATGATTGTGACAAGGGTGGAGGATCAGGGTTAGTCATATCTAGAATAAAGTCCTCTCCGAAAATGTCAGTCATGGTACGGATCAGATACTGAAAAGAAATATTAAGAAGTGGAAAAAACCGCCTATTGTTAGAAATATGACACTCGTGTCATGCACTATAGGTACCCCTTGTATTTTAGTTTTAATTATGCACTTAAAGTTAACAAATAGGAGAAAAATGAGTCATTGGGAATATTTGACTATAGAAATTGTATAAAAATTTCAAGTTTCGGTGCTACTGACGAACAGCGAATAGACATCAAAAGCCATGACTGAACGCACGTGGCGAACAAAGAACTGATTGGATCGTGATCTGTTGTTCAATTTACAGCTGCCTGGATCGCTGCCAAGCCGCATAGCGATACGCCCCAATATCAATCACAATCGCTCTACACTTCTACAGTATCTATTTTTAAAAATAGTTAGGTATTTATATCTGATTTTAAAATGCCATGGCAGATTGCCCGAATCGGCAATCTCAGCTCTTGTGACCTGACACGAGGTGGAATGAAACTTACATTTACATTCGGCTTTAAAATGATAGTTTCTTAGAGCTTGAGACAGATCCACCGATAAGTGTTCTCCCTTTACATGTATAAAATACATACATACATAATACATACATAATATCAGACAGATCACGTAACTGCATGTAACTGCTACGCTACCTAACAGATTATTTGGTGGGAATATTATGTATATTCATCGCGTCCTGGAACCTCTGGAAGCGACTTGACATTTCTGTCCCAGTTTGTTTTGAACTTCTCCTCCTTTAACTGTTTCTTCTTCTCAGCCTCGGCTTTTCTAGCCCTCTGGTCCTCCTCGAATCTTCTGGAATGAGATATTTATAGTGGAAGTATACCGGAACCCAGAACCAAATGAGAGTCAGTTATCAGGAGTAAAGAACCATCTAGCCTAGGAAGGAAGAGTATGTTGAGAATATATTCGGATATAAGGGAAGGTTATATTCACGGGGGAATAACTATATCAAAGTATAATAATCTGAATGATAATATAAAATAATAATAAAAACGAATATCAACATGGAACATTCGTCAGTGTGGATGTTCCGTCCTTCTATCAGCGCATCCTCAAAGGTGATAATTTTTGACAGCGTATGTAGTAAGAAGACATACCTGCTAAGAAGTCACCACGTGAGAGAGGAAAATGGTAATAGTAGACTACCCCATTACAATTTCAACAGGTGTGTTTTGAGTAGAAGACTACTAAAAACATATCTTGAAGTAGAAGACTATCCCCAAGTTGAGATAGGAGACAATTCCAAACTCCTAGAATGCATATTGACCTGAATTACGTACTTATCTATTTGTAAAACACCTTATTTTTTTCTAATCGATAAGAATATCTCATGACCATTGTTTCGACATCCTTGGTTCCTCCATTTATCAGGAATAAAAGGGTTCCTTTCATCTTGTTGCCCCTGGATGGAAGTGATGAAGACACCTTTCAAGTTCAATCTATATCTATGAGGTCACTTGTTGGAAACTGGTCTAAAGACCTACTGTCTTTTACTTGCGTGCTTCTTCCACTGGAACTCACTTCTTTCATACAGTCCCCACAAATGGTGAGATATCTGTGTAATTGCTTGGTTCTCGAAGATTGCAATCAGCTTCAAGCTTTAGTAACTCTTCAAGCGTTAGTAACTCTTTTCTTATCTGTCTCTGGTCTCTAATTGAGGCTCCTACCCTGCCTGATTGTTAATAGCTTTAGAAGATATCTTATATTGCTGTCCAAACACCACATACTTTTAGGTATTATATTTATAGGAATATTTGTAGTTTTGTTATGGAATTTTGGAGTCAAAATAAGAGAGGGGTTTGATCAAAACGTAATTCATAAATCTAAATGGTAACACTGCTTCAACTATATGATCTGAGCAGCTCATTTCATAAGCCCCCATGCTGCAATGTTAAGACGAAGCCTTGGTATCCATGAAAAGTCTCTGAGAAGTATCTGGGGAGAATCAGAGAAGTATCTGCAGGGAGTGTCGGAGACGCTTCAGAGAAGTGGTCGGTCTGCTTGGAAACTGCCCTCATTATCAGCCCCTTGAGCGCCTGTCTAGATCGGAGGAATTAATTACTGAATATATTTTAAGATTGTAACTCAGGAATTATGTTGGGGAACGAACCCTACAACTCGCCCCCTCCCTGCTCTTATTATTGGGCAGGGGAGGCTTATTCTGTAGTTGTCTTCAGATCCCTCTGGTGTTGGAAACACCCACGAATCAAAGTCATTTTTAGGATCTTCCAAAATGACTACCGATGAACCTGATGATAAGTTGCCATCTCCTTCAGACATGTTTCTTGGGAAAGCAATTTTAAGCTTTGGTAATCTTATATGAAGAGAATTTTTGAATTTTTTTTCGTTACGGAAGGAAATTTCATTCAGAAAATCTCTTTGTAACATGGAAAAAGCTCAATAATAGAAGTTAATGTATGGGAAGGTAACTTTAGGCAGTTTCCTATCACCCTCCATGACTGTTTTTTTGTTTTTGGTTCATACAGTGGTTTAGGAGGGAAAAATAATTTTCGTTACGGAAGGATTGGAGCGAAAGAGTAAAATTACACTTTTGCGGATTATACCAATTTGCTCCAAAAATAATTAGGGTCTCTCTTAGTGCTCTTTCACATATCGACAATAACCATTTCTGACCAGATTGGAACCGATTTAATCATTTAGAAACAATAAGGTTGTTAATTATGACCAAATTCAATTAGCTTGTAGCCGTTACGGAAGGAATCGTTACGGAAGGAAAAAAATTCCTGTTGCCAGCATGATACTATTTAGTCATTTTAAATAATATCTAGAGAATAAACAAACATGTAGAGAATGATAAAATAGTGAAAAAAGTTTTAGAGTATAAAAATACATTTTATCCAGACATAAATTTGCTAAGATACACCTTGGCAAGTATAGTTCCAAAAGTTTAAAAATGAATACAATAAAATATCTAAACATTTGTGATATTGTGAAATTTTAAAAGAGGTTTAATAAAGTATGTATCAAAAGGATAAAATTCTAAAATATACTATGTATATATCATATAAAATCACCTGAAATAAAACCAAAAGACTCGAAATTTTCCAGCTGTTATACAAAAATAAAAAAGCTAGTACTGTAATACATAAGGAACAAGATTTCACTCCTTATCCCAAAACAAAAGCCCTCTCCTGGAAATGCTTGGCTGTGCAAGAAGAGATAGAATATTGTCTATAGCTACAGTGTCTGAGTCAGAGGTATCAATTTCAAACATATCATTACCCTTAAACTTTGAGACACATCTGAGGAAAGTAAATTTCGCCCCAGTATCATCAATGCTGTCCATCTGTGCCATTAGAATCTTAGGAACAGATTCTCCCTTCTTGTTCTCAAACTGGTACCTGACCCTGTAAAATTCACCCACTTTCAATTCAAGAACTTGGCCAGTTCTAACAGTTGTATGAGGATCAGAAGAACTTGCTGGCTCCAATGTGAGAGGATCAGAGGAACTTGCTGGCTCCAATGTAAGAGGATCAGAGGAACTAGCTGGTTCAGATGCAGATGGAACAGAAGAACTAGCTGGCTCAATAGCACACTGATTTTCTTCTACTCCATAGCTTAGCTTCTTGAACGTTGGTTCATCAGTGACAAAGTAGGGGCTGTTTAACTTGAACTCAAGTTGTTTTCCAGTCCTTTTCACATGGTGGATTTTCAATGTTCCTGTTACTGGTGGGGCTTCATCAACATCAGGGTGCTCGATTTCTGACTTATCAACATACAAAACTTTGATCTTTGTAAACTGATTTGCAGCATCAGCGAACTCCTTAGCAGTATTTATGATTACTTTATCTTGCTGAACAGCTCGATAGACACAACGCTTGATTGTGCCCCAATCCCATCATGGGGACCTTTGAAGTGGGAAACCTCCCCATAATCCCAGCATATCTTCAAGTCACTAGGATAGAACATCAGGAATTAAAGACAAATCTGGATCTGAACTGAGAAGCACAGCCATCACTCCACCAGTAAATAGCTTTGAGGTTCTTAACTTTTGATCTCAGTATCTGAATCACCTGGAGATTATTAGTATATGCTACATTCCTGTCATGGTTAGCTTCATTAGAGACAATTCCTAATGAGAATGGGACAAGCTCATCTTGTTCATCCTTCCAGTAGCAGCACACTGTAAATAGAGTGAATGTATCATGTCCAAAGTAAGCACTTTGTATCTCACTGGCTTGTTTGTTATCATAATTTCTACTGAAATCAACACTTGCTATTACTTCACCTGGCTTGAGCTTCTGTTTAAGAATACTCAGTTCTTTGAACTGTCTGAAAACGTTATAGACATGGCCAATATAATCTTTCTCTTCCACTTTCTCCTTGAGCATTTTCACGACATCCTTCCCTGACAGTGTGAAATCCTGTTTCCTCACTTTTCTATCAACTCGAACCCATTGTTTAACCTTCATTTGAGGCATAGATGATATAAACTCTATTATATCTTGATACTTTGCAAGGCCTGGGCACTCAGAACAACCTCCAGTTACACATAACTTGGTATGAATGCAACAAACTAATTCCCTTGCAAATTCAATTTCTCCATCTGGGAGCTTCTTTGCCAAAACCAGTTGTTTCTTAGTTTTCAGTTTGGAATAAATGGCTTTCAATAGAAGGCTGACATTTTCACATTGTTCACACCTACAATCATCATCATCCTTTTCTGATAATAGTTTTAGATGCTTGTGTTGCTTCACAAGTTTCTGAATCCTGTAATAAGAGGTACACTCTTCTTCTGGGAGATCTTCATTATACAAGGCCACACATTCCTCTAAGGTCCATCTGAGATAATGTTTGGGTCTGTAAACTTTTTCTCCCAGATCATCTTTCCCCATGTACACTGTTTCATTTCTTCCTGGGGCAATGTGACATATATCACTTGATTCTAGGAATGCCAAAACTTTTTGTCCACACTTTCTGAGTTCAAATTTCGCCCACTTGAGTCATATTTCACCATCTTTGATTTTTGCATGACTTCTTTCTTCGTTTTTGGTGTAAGTGAACCTATCAAGTTAGATACCACAGCCACTGCACTGGATCTACCCTTAGGCAAATTCCGTTTGACTTTGTAAACCGATTTAGCAATGGAAGCTGCAGAGGGAGTGCCAGATTCTTCAATGGCATCATTGGTTGTGGACTTTCTTTCCCTGTCCATACTTTTAAATTCTTCATATGCAGATTTGTTCTCAGGTTGTTTTAATGATCTGAGCTTTTGAGATTTCCTCTTTCTGTCCTTCTCAAGAGCATGGAGATATTTGACAGGGTCACTTCGAATCTTTTGTCTGTGCTTCCTAACTCGTTCAGCTGACGACTTTGGAGCCATAAGAACTGCAGAAAACAATATAATAGGTAAGCAAATATGGTAAGGCACTAAGGCATTCAACAAACTAATAAGCTAATAAAGCATTGAAACATTATTCTTCCGATCAAAAATCTTCAAAATAGTCCTATGGCATAAAAGTCTATAATAATTATCAAAACCATATCCCTCAATTACATTATCATAGAGGACACAATACAATATAGCACTATAATACGATTTTTAACATATGAATGGGTCAAATTTCTCCACTTTTATACTGTGGTTTGTTGATTAAAAAACTGTATTTAAACAAAATTACAACTGCAAAGCTGCAACAAGCCTCAACACTTCAACAGCTCCAATGTATAACAGCAATTTTGTATCACAAACAAAGAAGTGAAAATAGCTTCCTAGTTGTAGCAAAGAAAAGCAGTGATATGGAACAGTCTATATATTTCTTAGAAACAAAGTGATCGTTTTATAAGGCTCAATTGATAGTTCTAAGAAATTACACAGCACTAGTTGGGAGTTCACTGAGCTGTGCCACAATGTTACGGAAGGAAAATCCTTCCGTAACACACGTTATGGAAGGAAAATCCTTCCGTAACGTTACGGAAGGAAAAAATCAAGGGGTTATATCTCCTTATTAAAACCCTAGGAATGGCAGTTTTTTGTCACGAACATCCTTATGGCATCAATGGGGAGGTTTTGTAGTTGAAATATTAAAATACATTTAGGATTTTTCATAATACAACTATTCCACCTATTTTTCGTTACGGAAGGAATGTTACGGAAGGAAATCTTTGGAGGGCTCTATGACCTCCAGCTCCATGACTATTGTCGATTTCAACGGATATATATAGTTAAACCAATTCTTTATTTCGAATATGATTGGAATTTTGATTCAAACAGCTTTACTTTTTGAAAAATTGACTTTCAAAAAATGGAAATTTCCTTCCGTAACGTTTTGATGTATTCAATTTCCGACTTTGATGCTGCCTAAGTCTGGAAATATTGTACCAATGAGCGAAAAAACATATAGGTAGTATGGGCCAACCATATAGAAAATGGTCTATGACATAAAAAAGTCAAATAAACCAATTTTCGGAAATGACCCTCCAGGAATATTTCGTCAATAATCTTCATATATAAAGTAAAGTCACACGTGAATAATGTTTGTCTGTACGGGCGCACACCATTAAATTAGAGCTTGCCAAGGAAATATCAAGAGAAACAAAGGCAAAAGGGAGAAATGAGGCGCCGTTGCTATGGAAACCAATTTTCGCACGTGCATATGATAATCAGTTCTTTGAGAGTGCTTTCTATTACGCTACTTCTGTTAAATGTTGTGCTGCAGTTTTTGAACATTTGACATTCTTTTTACTTCAAATTCAAGATCTCAAGATGGACATAACTCGAATATAATCCAGATAGATGGTTTTCAAAAAGAACTGCGGTAGAGGTCGGCCGATAATCAATGCTCGGTTGGCGTAAATGTAGTTTTAAATTAGCCGTACAGATCAATTTAAGGTTTACAAAAGTTCTATTTAACCGAGTCGGATAAATTAGCCGATTACGAAGACCATTCCTGGCCTGGATCAATGTGATCATAACAAAGTTGTCCAATGACAGTAAGTCAGTCTGAGAATCAATATCAGTTATCAGAATAAACATCCTCTTGCAATCAACACGGAACAAAACGCACATGGTTTAGCACGACTAAGATTGACCGAACTACTTTGCACTCTGCTCCTTCATAAAATTCATTATTTCGTTTAAGTTAATAATTGGATTGCTACACAAGGTTTAATATTCCGTTCTTTTTTCAAAATTTGCAAACGAGGTGTCGCGAAGCGCCGCCGAGTGAGGTTTTTATCCATTTATATATTATTCTAGCAGGTCCATCATTTACATATTATCCTAGCAGTCCCAACGGGCCTGCTAGTTTTTAATAATTCTTAATTCAGCCATGAGTGTCTTTCTGCTATCCAATTATTCGTGTCGATTTTGTTAGATCCAATAATTCGTTGTGGTGTTACCAATTATTTGAGTATCTGCGCGTAATCAAGCTGACTAAATTTGGAAACAGATTGACCTATCTTTTTCCAATCATTCGCCCTGTTATGGTAATTTATTGACAAAAGAAATGAAATCAATATAAAAGCCATGGAGGGATTTTCTATCATCCGTTCAGCCTGCTTCTGCTCTTTCAAGTAGACTATTTTTCAATATTGGTGTTATTGAATGCTAAGATATCACTGATATCAATATTTGTTATTGATGATAATAATTATGATTCTATAAACAGATAAAATCTTATTCGTCCAATTTGGCTGGGAGGATCTCCTTATGTACTTAGGAGAAATATTTTCATGCCTTTTCGCTTGGGCTAGTAGCTGTATTGGTGATTATTGTTGTGCTATAGGTGGTAATGTCGAAAAATTCTGTAACAATAATAGTTTCGTCATAGATATTTTATCATTTATCTTATTAATGATAATATTTATAGTTTAGGCAAGTAAAATCTTATCTGCTCTTTGGTAGTTATCTTATCTCCTATCTCTTATATAAGAAATATTTTCGTGTCATATGTCTGAGTTTTCGGCATAATCTGCAGTTGTGTTGGTGTGTGCCGGCTCTGTGACCTGTTTTCCCCATTTATTGTGATATAGAAATGGTGTCGTCCTGTGGTTGCCAGGAAACAATGCCCTCCATGGAAATACATTGATATAACAAGGAATTACTAACCGATAATGGATCAAATAAATACAATAATTAATGTCCTCTCACCAGTAAAAATCATTATCTGTTTTGAAAAAATGTTCCACAAGGAGCCATTCCTACTGTCTACTGAGTACTGAAACAATATAATTATTTCATTAACATAACAGCTGTGTATTCCGTTGTTTGTTAGCTCTTTCTTCTCAACAGTAAAAAACATTATCTGTTTCGAAATTTTGTTCGTTGTTTGGCAAAAAGGAGCCATTCCTACTAAATAAATACCCTTATTTACTTCATTAAAAGGTCTGGATCCAGTCACGTGATCACCACGCGTGGTGATCTCCTTGGCGTCATTAATGGATTCTTGGATTGTCTCAACATCCTGCTGTAACTGTATAAACCTTTGCTCTGGCTTTTACCAGGGATATGTTTATGTAAGGTGGAGAAGTACAGAAGAAATAAAAACTAGAGATATAACTTCTTGTGCTTTCTCAATAAAAGAAAAATATGTGAATACAGTAATTGCAAGTACGCCCTCATCCTTTATTTTCTCCCTCAATGTGCAATCAATATCAAGCTTATTTCTTCCAATTCAGAGTTCTCAAGTTTATATGTTTGGCTTTATACACGTTCATATCTACTTAAGAGGTTGACTTGTGAAGGTGACTACACATACTAAGTTTTAGATAGTGGTTATCCGGATGACCGGATCCGCGGCATTTATGGAATGCATCGACAGTTCTGGGAAGGCACTATGTACCAGCTGCAAGATTTTCTCTCTTGATGGCCTCGTGATAAACATAAGGTCTTAAAAGGATCTCTTCACGAGAGTCTCCGAGTCACACTGGGGGTCCCTGAGGTCATTAGTTCCCACCGCGATCTCCACGTCCAGAACAGTTTGGAGGAGACGGGAAGAAAGTCCTCGATCTTTGCATAGAAGTCACAGGAACCGGGAAGGGAGCTCCCCAGAGTCCCTCTCTTAGTCCCGAACTTTATTTTTCCGCCCGAGTTATAGTCGCTGAAAAGCAAGATATTGGAATGGGGGAGACCCACAGGTTTCCAGTCTTGGGCTGGGCAGGAGTTTGTCAGAGGCCGAAAAGCGGACTAAGAGAAAAGCCTCTAACTTTACATTTTGGAATAATTTGAAGAGATAATATTCAAACTTTATTTCAGTAGAGTAAAGAGTAATAGAGTCTAAGAGTCTACTAGAGTCAATTTCCCGTCTAAAACGATACTTAAATATTCGCTAAATCGCGTGATTCTACTTCTCCCGAATTTACGTCAAAACTTAACTTTAAAATCTTATCTTACCACGAGCAAATCTCCTACTTTACTTTTAACTTATTTCTCACGGTCTAAAATTATTCTGATAAAATTAAGAAGAAAAAGTACCGTTTACGATTTTATCTTTAAAATATTTGACCTCAGAAAATCATGTACTAAGACTAAGGTTTACACTCCCCTCCTTAGAAAAATTGCAAGCTCCTGCTTGCCTTAGCACTAAAAATTAATCAGTATCTTAAAGACACTTTAGCACTAACTCATCGTAAAAACTATCAAAATCTTATCACCCATAAGTGCCTAAAATATAAACAAATAAACTATCGAAAGATAATAAATCCCAATATCTCAATCTACTGAACTATTTCAAAAAAAATCAACTCATCAAAAAACCAACAATGAATCAATCATATAACCAATTATTCAATCAATCATCAACTCAATGAATCACAAAATAAGTTATTCTCTAAATTTCAAAATTTTTGATTCGTTTGATTGTCTGTCGCTATAAAACACATAAACTCAATCAGACTTTTAGTTCATCTTTATTATATTGAAATGTCTTTGAATCAAATTAGTTTGCATCTTTCCTTACAATAATAAAATAGTGGAGTTCAATACAGCAAGCACACAGCATCACAGTCATACAATTTTTAAGAAAACAAACGTTCAGAAAGTGTAGGACTTTTTCACCACACGCTCGTCCACTCTCTACCATGTCTAGTCCATAAACTGTTAAAGAGGGAAAGATTTGAAATGCCTCAGCTGTTATAAATGTTATTTTATCATTTTTCTCCGCTTCTCTCAGGTCACACAGTTCACGTGGATGTCGTGGCTCAAGATATTCGAACCTTACCTATATCCCTCAAAGAAACAGCCTCTAACCAACGCTGATTCGTTGCATGACACATTGGCTGAAGTGGATGTTTGATGACCATAACCAGCGCTTAATCGTTACATGGTGCATTGGAGAAGTGGATGTATGATGA
Organism: Beroe forskalii; assembly: GCA_011033025.1. Taxonomy (NCBI): domain Eukaryota; kingdom Metazoa; phylum Ctenophora; class Nuda; order Beroida; family Beroidae; genus Beroe; species Beroe forskalii. The sequence goes on from WFMF01000126.1 coordinate 290,968, forward strand.
CTATAATTTACAACGTTCAATTATCACATGGTAAATTGGCAGAACTGGATGTTTGTTGATTGATGACCTAACCTACGCTGAATTACAGAAATCAATCGACTACAAGATCGAAAGAAACATGGGAAGAAATTGATTGTACGATATGACTGAATCTGGAATAGGGGGTTTGGTTTTGCCTTCATCGACTCCTGACCCTGAGTTGAGAACTGGATTCTTGGGGAAAAACCATTATAAAAAATCAATCAATATACTCAATAACTAAAAATTTCTGCGGATTGAAGAATTCATGTTTTTCAATCCATGATGCTGTAGTTGTCAGATGATGGAATCCGAGTAATGTTTGCAGAATGTTTTAAGGACATCTTACCGGACATCTTACCAGACATCTTTACCAGTTATTATGTCTAGTATTCTATCTATATCTACTCTTCGTTTCCGGTACTAGTTTGGGGTCCGCCCCATGCACCTTACTCCTTATTCCGTATTCCTTATTCCTACTATCTTAATATCTAGTTATCTACAGGTTGACACTGCCCTTCGATGCTTGAGTGATAACAAAATTAGTATTTATTCTTCAATTAGTTATTGTAGTGAGTTATTGTATTCAGTTATTGTGATATTTCTAGTAAGTAAAGTTAAATGTAGTGCCCACAGGACCCATGAGAGTTTCTTTGACTATGAAGTGGAAAAATTGTTCTAATTTGGTTCGAAAAATATACAAAATATATTTAATTGTAATACCTTACATGACTGTGAAAATGCTATGTTGTACGACACTTTCAGCTGAGGTATTGAGGAATCTCTTCAGGATCACTCCAATCGCATTAAACTGCCTTGTGATTCGCTACATGTAACTGCTTCTGTTGCAGCAGAAAATTTTGTCACCTTAACTACTGCGTCCCCCAAAGCTCATTGTGTATTGTATTTCTTATGAAACGTGTAAGTTACAAGCTCTGTACTATGGTACTATGAGATTCTTTCCTGTCGCACTCAGAAGCTGAATCTTGAATCGTCTCTTTCTCTCCAGATTGCGTTTTTGGAATTTTGGGTTCTTTTATTTCATGATGGGATTAAGAATTAAACATACTTCGGAGGGATATCGCTCGACTGAGCTTATTTTATATTTTATATTTTACATTTGACAGAATCATAGAGTTTAGTTACAACTTGAGAAAGCTTCTATGCCAAATGTAACACGTCTATCTTTGTCTTTTTGTTCTTGAAAGAGTTCTTTATCAAATTGATATTCAACTTAAAATAATTTGATAGAAGTATCGGGGATTGTCCTAGGACATTCATCCTTCGAGTACCTCTAGTGTAATGTCGCTCAGGGGTTTAGCTGCTGGACACGGTCATACGCGTGCGGGCTTTGTACATTGACATGCTCTTTGATGAGCAAGGATTTCTCATTGGGGATAGTAATATCCACACATGTGTGCTCGTGTGGCCATGCTGTGAAATCCACACCCACATGTGGTCAGGCAGTGGTATTTGTTTTCCATAGTACTCCACAGGAGTCAGTGTACTTTGCTCCAGAGTGTGACGCCAGTGTTTTTCGTCATACCCCAATTTCAGCAGAACTGATTGCTGCCCTATGTTTCTTCAAAAGCATGGTTGGTTGCTGATTTTCTTCTGCAAGTAGAGAACGTTCCAGTTCTTTATTATAGTGCTCATCTTGGTTGGCGTGTGTCAACGTGGTTACCAATGATGCAGCTGGCAAACTGTTCGTTGGTCGATTTGGGCAGAGGCTGTTGTTTTTGGTGATGGGCTTCTTAGGTTCGGGACTGGCGGAAAAGGAGGCGTCCTATGTGGAAACCAGTGGGTGGGGGTAAGGTGATGAGAATCAGGTCAGGATCCATATAGCTCCCCATTATGGTCTAGTGACCGGCGGTTTTCTAGCTGTTCCTTAGGGCATTGCCTGCATATTGCGAGGGTTGTGATGTGAGCCCCGTTTCCAGTAATATAGTTGGGAGGTCAAAAGAGGTATACCAAAAGGATCATTTGAATTGATTCCAAACGGTTTGATCGCCTTCAATTTTTGGATGAAATACTCTTCATTCAATTCAATATAAGGTGGGAGGTCAACCTTTTATACTTATATCTGGGTATAAAATATCTACAGATTGAGGCTGCCTTTTGATCTCGATTGCCTACGTAATTAATAATTAATAACTTCAATTAATGATTATATTTAGTAATTGTACTATATTCAAGGTTAGAAATGCCCACAGGGTCCAGTGAACTTTCTTACATGGAATTAAAAAATAGAAAGTGTTGCTTATTTTTTTTCGATATTATGCTAAAAATAATATCATTTGAATACTGTACGTGACTATAAAAATGTTATGTTTTAGAAGGCTCGTGTGTTGGATTCATCCCTCCATCGAATGCCTCGATGTTCACCACGAACTTAGCTTAACAACCAACAATGTTTTTACAAACTAGCAATTCCGTTGCAGCTGTTCTGTGAAAACTGCATTATCAGTGGTCAGTTAACACTTAACCTCCTTTTTCCCACCTGCACAAAGCTCACTTAACTCTTTTTTATATTTACAATTTTTCTATTCGAGAGTTCTCCTGTACGTGTCAGTCCGGAAGTTTGATCTATTGATGTACTTTCCTAAATCCATCTTCTCTACTGCTACTTCCTCATAGGCAGTAGCTTTCAGTCTGTTCAGATTTAGAAGCAATAGATCTTTGCAGAGATCATGCTCGACTGAACTTATTCGGTATCATACAGAGTTATGGAGTTTAGCAACTATATGCCCCCTACTTGGGCACGCTTCTTACGAGACATAGCACATGTTTCTTTCATTCTATCCAATTTTGGTTGCTAATTCTAGTCAAATCGATAAAGCAGCAAGAGGTGAATAATAATTAATTTCAATATAACGAATAGCTAGTAATATTCGGCTAGTAATATTTCAAAATACTGTTCTGAAATCACATTTCGCTGCTTGTGTCCATAGTCGTGAGATGAAGTTGTCCACGTGTTTTCTTCCCTGAACATGTTCCTCTCCTTTATTGCATTTGCAGCTGGTTAGAAATGTTCTTTCCCCTATCCTTAACCCTTGATTCTCTGTCTTTGCTGCACGAAGCTTGTTGTAGTCTTCATGTGGGATTTAGACTTTGATATGCTCTATAGTGTTAATAACTATAAGTGGTAATATGTTAAATTCCTGGCATCGGGCATGCATAAGTTTGATTTTTGCATGACTGATGACATTCCTCCAAATCCTGTGTTTGCACAGCTGTCTCCATTGGTAACTGCTTCTTTATCGATGCTGTAGACTTCTTCATGTAAATATATGATACTAGCAGGCCCGATGGGCCTGCAATTACATTGCTCACTCGGCTCAGACTAAGCGCAAAATCAAATTCATAATTTCACGCCGCGCATTTTGTCTTGTAAGTTCGTAACTATATCTGAAATAACTTTGCGACGCGGGCAGAGTTTCTGCGTTGCGTGCAAGATTAAAATGCGCGCGCATGTCGCGTTTTGTTAGTTCAACAATTTTATTTTCCCTTACGTTTACGTGAAGTGTTCTTAATCGAAATTCGTTAACTTCTCATTAATTTTGAAACACGCCGAGACGTAGGATCGAACATTGTTCGATGCGAATTTATTTCATCGGTTGAACTTTACTGCTTAGATAGTTTTTCTAATAACTTCCTACTTTCCAAAACTTCCGATAACTGTCGTCCAAAATATTCCTACATGCCTCATGAACTAAAAATTTAAAAACATCAACATTTAAAAGCAACATCTCGACAGCTTAAATCACTAACGTAATAGTAGCACTACTTTACGAACTACTTTATGTTGCACGTGCGCAAATATCCAACTCCGTAGCAACGGCACCTCTGACCTCATTTCTTCCGTTTGCATTCCTTTTCCTTGATATTTTCTTGGAAAGCTCAAATTTAAACTGTGCGCCCGCACAGACATAATTCACGTGCCAGAGATTGATATAGATATTACATTATCATTCTGAAAAAATGCTCCCTCATTTTCATGCGGAGTGTGAACCTTTGCTTAAAAGCATTATTTACCAGGTTTTTGGTTTATGGTATTTCTGGACTTGCTTCTTGCATAATGTCTTCTAGGCACATACTCTTTTTGGTTATGGAAAATTTTTTATCCGTGTCTCAGGATTAATTGAATTTTAGATAGAAATTAATAGAATTGTCGTTTTAGATGCACAAAAAAGATGTTATTTGTTAACATTAAATTATTTCAATTAATCATAATTTCAATTATTTTCAATTTAGCTAAATCAGGTTAAATGATAACGCCATTAAAAGACTCCCTCTTGACATTTGTATGTCATTTGTTACAAACGTTGCAGTGATAATGAACGTGTTTGGCCTCACAAACACAGTCAATCCTACACTTTGAGCATTTCTCAATGACTCGGCCCACCACTGACTCTTGCTGGTCTCTCAGCTATCCTCCTCGACTCACCACTCACACTTGCTGCACTCTCAGTTGCCCCACGGCAAGAAAAGTGGACCAATTTCTGTAAATCAACATTTTTGTTCCGATATTTGATTTTGAAAATTCCTACACCAAGTGGTTTCCTGTATTCAGAAACTCCTCCATAAACTTATTTAAGATCACTTTGGCTTAGCAGTATTAATTCTTGGGATCTACGGCTCTACCAATGAGTGCCTGCATGGTCCCTGTTGACACAATGATGCACTTGTGTGACGTATCATTCTGGTGGGAACATATGAAAAGTGAGGTTGATGTAAATTCTCCAGTCCTATATTAGTTTCAATCAACACTCTTCCGAAATGTCATTTAATTGAACTTCAAGGGTCTTTTTTTGTTTCCCTATTGGTAATCAATGGAGAAATATTCACACGACTTTCATGATCGATAGATAATTTGAACTTTGATATAAGTACTTTCTTGTATATCTTGGCTGGTTGGGAAATCATCACTAACTTGCATAGCACCTCTTCTTTACATACTGAAACTTCTGTAGTTCCTTCTTGCTTCCTTTTATGATGATCTGCTCAGATCTGCCTCATGTAAATATGGATGATTCTGGCAATCTTGAAGTCACCCTAATTAATAAATTGAACATAATTTCATAGAAAACAAAACATTTTATTGTCCGAAACTTCTTGTTCGTTTATAGTTTCAATGATTGGGGGTTTCTTCCATGGGAAGTCTTAGCAGCTCTTTCTTCCTCAACTGTAAGTTATTAGGGATATCGAATCTACAATCAAATTACAATTGTTTATTATACGCTTAGAGCATGGCTGGGAATGCGCTAATAAAAATTATTGCACGAGGCGAAGACGAGTGCAATAATTTGTATTGTCGCACGAGGAGCAGGCCGAGTGCGACAATACCAAATTATTGCACGAGGCGAAGCCGAGTGCAATAATTTTATTAGCGTCATGACCATTTGCCATGCTCTCAGTGTATTAGCCAATGTGAGGAGTGCAATATTACTTATTATTGCACGCCTACAAGTACCCTCAAAATTGGCTAATACTTATTAGATGGCAGTTGTTCTAATTTGATTAGCGAATGCATGTAAAGTGCATAGACTCTTCCTCAAATCTTTTTTCCACTATCCTATATTAATTTCGGTAACGAATACTTTGTCAAATTGACATAATTTTAATGATATATCAAGGATTTTTCTGGAACATTGTTCCCTCGATTGTGATGTAGCTCGGGTATGTATACAATTCTGTATTTGGTCTGTTTGTTTCATAGGGGTTTACACGGTCCCAAACACTGGATTATAATGGCCGTTGAGTTTGGCGTTGTTACCGCGGGGTTATAGTATCTCTTACTCGGTATCTTATTTCGGTATCTACAGACCAAGCTGTTCCATTTTGAAAGCCTTTTTTTCTTGATATTATCTTTGTCCCCTTTCTCCTGTTTGGTTAGTCTTCATACTTAACGGTTTAAATTTCAAACGTATCAGTTGCTGTATAGTATTCTGAGACTTTGTGCCCATACACTGTCAACATGAAATGGTCAGTGACCATTCCATGTCTATTGTCTGTATACACGTGTCTCGTGGCCTCGCGTATTGTGCAGAAGCTTTGACCGATGTGTGTCTACTCCGTGATTTGATTACTTCAAGATCCTCTGAGTTGATTCCTTTACTACAGATGCTCCCACTGAACGTACAGTGTAGTTTCCCTGCTATCCTGCATTAGAGTAAGGCGGTCATACTACAGATGTAATGTCCCTGAGGTGGGCTCAAGGACTACATGGAAGGTCGGTTGGGTATGTGAACTTCAAAGGATGTGCTGTTCCATACGACATCTCATAAACTTTACTTGGGGGTTCTTTCCGAAACAGAACTTAAGTCAAAAACGGACTAAGTTAATTGCAGATTTGCTTTGAATTCAGTACTTTTTTACTTAAGTCTGTTTTACAAAGAACTTGTCATGAAACCCACGTAATGACAAGTGGAGTTTCTGTTCCATGCTTTATCTCAAATTATCAAAACGTTTTCCGATTGTAGACACGGGGGAATCTTCTGAAGCTGTAAAATGATAATTTCTTGGAGCATATGACAGATCCACCGATAAACTTTCTCCCTTGACATGTCATATCAGACAGATCATGGAACTGTATGTTACTGCTACGCTACCTAACCGATAATTTGGTGGGAATATGTATATTCATCGCGTCCTGGAACCTCTGGAAGCGACTTGATCTTTCTGTCCCATTTTCTTTTGAACGTCTCCTCCTTCAACTGTTTCTTCTTCTTGTTCTTCTCAGCCTCGGCTTTTCTAACCCTCTGGTTCTCCTCGAATCTTGTAGAACATTCGTCAGTGTGGATGTTTCGCCCTTCTATTAGTGCATCTTCAAAGGTGATAAAATCCCCACAAATCTGACTGCGTGTGAAATCTTCTTCTCAGCCTTGGCTGAACTCATCATCATGGATATAACGCCTCTGTTGCTCCCCATCATCCTATTACCCCACGAGGGGAGTGCCGGGGCCTTCCACATAGGGGGCCATTCCAAGAAGTATTGATCAAGTTTCTCTTTCTCCTGGAAAGAGAAGTGTGATAGAAGTTCTGGCTTGTCAGGCCCAGCCCTGATGAAGGATACAAGGGGCGTAGGATCAGGAGGTGGTGGTGGAGGAGGCATCTCCTCGATTTCAGGGGCAGGGCTATGGCCTGCAGATGGTTGTGACAAGGGTGGAGGGGGTGGAGGATCAGGCTAGTCATATCAAGAATAAAGTCCTCTCCGAAAAGTTCAGTCATGGTACGGATCAGATACTGAAAAGAAAGATTAGGAATTGGAAAAACTGCTTATTGTTAGAAATATGACACTCGTGTCATGCACTATAGGTACCCCTTGTATTTTAGTTTTAATTATGCACTTAAAGTTAACAAATAGGAGAAAATTGAGTCATTGGGAAAATTTGAAAATAGAAATTGTATAAGTTTCGGTGCTACTGACGAACAGCGAATAGACATCAGAAGCCATGACTGAACGCACGTGGCAAAAAAAGAATTGATTGGATCGTACCTTCTGGAATGAGATATTTATAGTGGAAGTATACCGGAACCCAGAACCAAATGAGAGTCAGTTATCAGGAGTAAAGAACCATCTAGCCTAGGAAGGAAGAGTATGTTGAGAATATATTCGGATATAAGGGAAGGTTATATTCACGGGGGAATAACTATATCAAAGTAAAGGGATATAAGGGGAAGTATAATAATCTGATTGATAATATAAAATAATAATAAAAACGAATATCAACATGAAACATTCGCCAGTGCAGATGTTCCGTCCTTCTATCAGCGCATCCTCAAAGGTGATAATTTCCCCTCAAATCTGACAGCGTGTGTAGTAAGAAGACATACCTGCTAAGAAGTTACCATGTGAGAGTTGAAAATGGTAATAAAAGACTACCCCATTACAGTTTCAACAGGTGTGTTTTGAGTAGAAGACTATTCAAAAACATATCTTGAAGTAGAAGACTACCCCCAAATCCTAGTTCACATCTAAAGTTGAAATAGAAGACAATTCCAAACTCGACTAGAATGCATATTGACCTAAATTACGTACTTATCTATTTGTAAAACACCTTATTTGTTTCTAATCGATAAGAATATCTCATGACCACTGTTTCAACATCCTTGGTTCCTCAATTTATCAGGAATAAAAGGGTTCCTTTCATCTTGTTGCCCTGGATGGAAGTGAAGACACCTTTCAAGTTCAATCTATATCTATGAGGTCACTTGTTGGAAACTGGTCTAAAGACCTACTGTCTTTTACTTGCGTGCTTCTTCCACTGGAACTCACTTCTTTCATACAGTCCCCACAAATGGTGAGATATCTGTGTAATTGCTTGGTTCTTGAAGATTGCAATCAGCTTCAAGCTTAAGTAACTCTTCAAGCTTTAGTAACTCTTTTCTTATCTGTCTCTGGTCTCTGATTGAGGCTCCTACCCTGCCTGATTGTGAATAGCTTTAGAAGATATCTTACATTGCTGTCCAAACACCACATACTTTTAGGTATTATATTTATACTTTTATAGGAATATTTGTAGTTTTGTTATGGAATTTTGGAGTCAAAATAAGAGAGGAGTTTGATCAAAACGTAATTCATAAATCTAAATGATAACACTGCTTCAACTCTATGAGATCTAAGCAGCTCATTTCATAAGCCCCCATGCCACAATGTTAAGAACGAAGCCTTGGTATCCATGAAAAGTCTCTGAGAAGTATCTGGGGAGTCTCAGAGAAGTATAGGCAGGGAGTCTCGGAGACGCTTCAGAGAAGTGGTCGGTCTGCTTGGAAACTGCCCTCATTATCAGCCCCTTGAGCGCCTGCCTAGATCGGAGGAATTAATTACTGAATATATTTTAAGATTGTAACTCAGGAATTATGTTGGGGAACATAACAACTCGCCCCTCCCTGCTCCTATAATTGGACAGGGGAGCTAATTCTGTAGTTGTTTTCGGACCCTTCTGGTGTCGGTATAACCCACGAATCAAAGTCATTTTCCGGATCTTCCAAAATGACAACCGATGAACCTGATGATAAGTTGCCATCTCCTTCAGACATGTTTCTGGGGAAAGCAATTTTTGCATTGGTTATCACTAATAATCAGTATTTCAGCCATGAGTGTCTTTCGCTATCCAATAATTCGTGTTGATTCTGTTTGATCCAATAATTCGTTGTGATCCAGCCAATTATTAGATTATCTACCCTTAATCAAGCTGACTAAATTTTGAAACAGATTGACCTGTACTTAACTAATAATTTGCCCTGTTAAATGGTAATTTATTTACAGAAAAAATGCAATCAATATAAAATCATGGAACTATGACCATCTAAACTGATTTAGATTAAATATAATACAATTAAAATTTAATATAGACGAATTATGAAATCAATCGCATTTTTGTTGTATATAGCATGAAGAGGTACCTCCGTACTGTACCTGGCCTAGTTTATACTTATTTAGATAAAAATAACAACATGTTGTTGTTATCGAAGATTGGTTCCTCATATCAAGAAGTTTTGAATATTATTCGAGGAAGGATTTTCTATCACGTACGTTAAGCCTGATTTTGCTCTATCAAATAGACTTTTTTCAATGCTTAGATATTAATGCTTAGATATTAATGTAAACAGATAAAATCTTATTCGTCGAATTTGGTTGGGAGGATCTCCTTATACACTAAGGAGAAATATTTTCATGCCTTTTTGCTTTGGCAAGTAGTATTGGTGGTGGTAGTGCTGGGTGGGAATGTCCAATAATTGTCTGTTACAATCATAGTGTCATCCTAGATTTTCTATCATTCATCTTATAATGATAATATTTATAGTTTAGGCATGTAAAATCTTATCTGCTCTTTGGTAGTTATCTTATCTCCTATCTCTTATAAAAGAAATATTTTCGTGTCATATGTAGATATGTCTGAGTTTTCGGCATAATCTGCAGTTGTGTTGGTGTTTGCCAGATGATGGTCGGCTCTGTGACCAGTGTTCTGTGCCCCATTTATTGATATAGAAATGGTGTCGTCCTGTGGTTGCCAGGAAACAATGCCCTCCATGGAAATACATTGATATAACAAGGAATTACTAGAACCGATAATGGATCAAATAAATTCAATAATTAATGTTGCTATTACCAGTAAAAATTATTAGATCTGTTTCGAAATAGTGCTCAGTGTTTGGCAACAAGGAGCCATTCCTACTGAACCGATATAATTATTTACTTCATCAAAATTTAAAATGTCTTGATCCAGTCACGTGGTCACCACGCGTTGTGTTGTCCCTGGCGTCATAAATTGATTCTTGGATTGTTTCAACATCCTGCTGTAACTTTTTTAAACCTGTGCCCTGGCTCTTACCAGGGATGTTTTATGTAAGGTGGAGAAGTACAGAAGAATTTAAAGCTAGAGTTAACTTCTTGTGCTTTCCCAATAAAAGAAAAATTTGTGAATACAGTAATTGCAAGTAGGCCCTTATACTTTATATTCTCCCTCAATATGCAATCAGTAACAAGCTTATTTCTTCCAATTCAAACTTCAGAGTTCTCAAATTAAGATGTTTGGCTTTAAACACGTTAACATCTACTTAAGAGATTGACTTGTGAAGGTGACTACAGATACTTTTAGATAGTGGTTATCCGCGTCGTTGTTGGTATGCGTTGAATGTTCAGGGAAGACACTACGAACTGGCAGGAGAAAGACATGTTAACCCGGATTCTCTCTGGTGATGGCCTCTTGATAAAGATAAAGTCTTAAGAGGTTCTCTTCACGAGAGTCTCCGGGACACACTGGTGGTCCCTGAGGTCATTAGTTCCTACCGTGATAACCACGTCCGGAACAGCCCGGAGGAGACGGGAAGAAAGTCCTCAATCTTTGCACAGAAGTCACAGGAACTGGGAAGGGAGCTCCCCAGAGTCCCTCTCTTAGTCCCGAACTTTCTCTTCCCGCCCGAGTTCGAGTCCCCAAGAAGCAAGATGTTGGAATGGGGGAGACCCACAGGTTTCCAGTCTTGGGCTGGGCAGGTGTTGACTCAGACTCCAGACCTCCCAGTATGTCTTCTACAACTAATTAACATCATCAATTAAAGTTTATTTTATCATTTACTGCCCGTGGAGGAACTGTTTACCAGTTGCATAGACTGCTGTATTATTCTTATTCTTCCTGGCTGACTTGAAATTGCTGATTCTTTGCATACCACAATTTTGAAATATCAAATAGAATAACCCTTCCTGTAAATCAAAGCAAGAAATCTTGATTCTTTTGGAGTCCATGATCCTTGTTATGACGGGTCCCTGCTCAGGTCGTTTGTTCCAACCATAATGACCACGTCCGAAACAGCTCGGAAGAGAGGGGAAGATGGTGGAAGAAAGTCCTCGATTTTTGCACAGAAGTCACAGGAACCGGGAAGGGAGCTCCCCAGAGTCCCTCTTTCAGTCCCGAACCTTATCTTTCCGCCCGAGTTATAGTCACTGAAGTGCAAGATATTGGAATGCGGGAGACCCACAGGTTTTCAGTCCTGAACTTCTGACTGGGCTGGACAGATGTTAAGTCAGAAACCACACTTACGAGTCTGTCTTCTACAACTCGTTAACGCCAATTGAACAATTGAAATTTATCTTATTCCTTCTCAAAATGTCCATTGAACAGTCCTTGACTTTTCTTACAGTCAAGTTATGATAATATAAGATATAATATACAACCAGATATTTACATAGCAACTCTTAACCCACTTAAGCCATCATACCCAGTTATTGACTTTGAATAGTCTCTTTTATTTGCTAACTGCATCATAACATTGTCTTCGCCCCCAAAAAGCAATCTTGCTTACGAAAATTCCTGATTAACCTAAAGATTGACATAAAGATCTCCTTCTTTAAACCAACCCAAATATTCAATGCATCCTGCGTCATAAATTCCGATGCGTAAAGTATGAAACTTGAGATAACAACCTTGTCGTAAGGAACAACAAATGGAAGATATCCATCGATCAATGCCTCGATTTTCTCCTCTGTAAAATAAAGCTCATCTTCCTCCTCCGATAATGGCATGATATCTACAACGATATGTGATTAAGAATTTCAATCAAAGGGTGCAGTACTCACTAGGTACTGACTAAGTATAACGGAATTCATGTTCCAACGTAACTCTATAAATGCCCTGTTTTACGAAATAACACCCAGGAAATATATACCTGATGTAACGGCTACACTAAAGGAATAATGAATAAACTATAATGCTAAATCGCAATGGTGCCCTGGATATCATACTACACCGGCAAAGCGCCAATATTTGCGAATCACAATTACAAGGATTGTTATTCAGTCTAGTTCGGTTTCTGCTATCCACGATGTCCGATATGATGGGCCTCGGGGTGCTTCGTCCTGCGTTGAACTCAGTCCAAACAGGTCTCAAGGGGGCTACGGGTTTCTTCAACAGCTGCAGTTTACAATATATATCATTAAATAATTTACGAAATACTGATCTGGTGCTAAAGTCGTTTCATACATCCACAGGTGATGATGTTATTCTATGCTGCCTCTTTATGCATCAAAGTGTATTCTGAGTGTATTCAGAATCAATTCAATTAATTATATTGTTTGAACTACGAACCCAATTTCACAAGGGGACAATTTTGCTGTTAACCTAGCAAAACTGATGATTCAATACATCAATATGTGATGTATAAAACCCATGATCTAAAAAACCCAATCCTCGCCCCTGTTCCTTCGCGGCGAAGGAACAGAGGCGTGTCAAACTCATATGCGCGCGCATTGAAAAGCCGCGCACATAGGAATTCAACGTGCCACCGGAATTCGCTCAACTTCCATTTTTAATTCCTTTTTTTAAAGCAAATAAAATCTTATTCGTCGAATTTGGCTGGGATGATCTCCGTTTGTTTCTTAATGATAAGTTATCAGGACAAATATTTTCATGCCTTCTTCTTGGGGCATCTTGGTTGCTGGAGATACTGGTGGTTAAAGATGAGAATGATGAACTGTATGGTTTGAATCAATTCCGACTGCTGAATCAATTCCGACTGCTGGGTACTCTTATAATGGTGCAATAATCATGGTGTGGTCCTAGAAATAGTATTACTGTAATTACTATTAATCAGCTTTTTAAGATCATATTTGTATTTTAAGCAAATAAATCTTATACCTCCCTTGAATCAGTGAATCTTGATTGTTATGTTATTATCCATTGTTAGTTAGGAGACCTTTTTTTGCCATTTGTCTGAGTTTCCAGCAGAATTTGTAATTTTTGGAGAATGGTGGTCGCCAAAGGACAATTCCTTCTATGGCAATACCTCAAATTGAGGTCCTCAATACTATTGAAGAAATAACTAACCGATCATGTATCAAATAAATTCAATAATTAATTTCAGTACAGATCATAATCTGTTTTGAAATATCGTTCGTCGCAGTGAGCCGCTAAACCATTCCTACTATATAAGTATATACTGAACCGATATCATTTACAGTTGTGGTTTCTATCACTCGTTCTCTCTTGACTCTTTCTCCATCCAGTCATCTGATCACTACTTGCAATGATATTACCCTGGCCCTGCCTGCTATTTAGCCCCAGATACCTTGATTATTAGGTGAGTCCATCATCCTGCTGTAAGGTAGTATCCCATACAGTGAGTTACCTATAAATCAGTGATGATTTACCTGCAATCCAGTGCCCTGGCTCTCAGGGATGTTGTTTTGCAAAGTGAATAAGTATTAACTATTGTACCTAGTATCATGTAGAGAATTAATTAAAACTAGAGAAGCTGGAGCTGGGCGTGATGAGCAATAAGTTCCAGATCTGCACCCTTTTTGTACACTTCCAATATTTGCCATCGATGGTCATGTGTCGACATAATATGTGGCATGTGTTAAGAAGTTTTGCTTACAGCTGATTTGTTACTTCATGACGTAAGATTTGATATGTCAAAGAGAGCTGTCCTGCACAAGTATATATTGGCTTGAGCTGCAGTGTGCGAGATTAACATGATAAATGATAAATGGTTTGTTCCTCGAAAAATGATGACTAGGGAAGGCTGCTCATAAATGTGTGAACGTAGCTTGTTTACCATACTTCTGTTCCTGCTCTTACTCGATTTTCTTTTCACCTTATTTCTCTCAATTACTCAGATGCTACGTTGCATATCTGATTCAGCTACCCGGAAATGCGTTTGATATGTAAATGCAATGAAATGTCTGATGATCAAGACATGCGATTTTATTGGCGATCCTGTTTGTTCTACAGCATTACAGCTATAACAGTAATGCAAATCCTGGAGTCTCCCTGTTCTCCAAAAAATATATAAAAAAGATATTTATTCACATCGAGATCTTGTCGGTGCCTCCATAATATCTTCATAATCCGGTGTTCGGATGGTACCATGTAAAGTGGTTACCCGCCTGTAAAACTCCTATAAACCATTGCCCTGACTCTCATCAGAGATGTTATGTACCTTGTATTGTCGAGAATGAATTAAGACTAAAGATATCACTTTGAATTTGTCAATAATAGAAAAATTTAAAGACTTGCAAGTGCACCCTCAGGCCTCATCCTTTATAATTATATCTCTTTTACTCTTATATTCATCCTGTGTGTGGCTAAGTTCTCCAATTGGTTTATCCTCGAATCAGTGCTTATTGAAGGATAACACATGGATTAGGATGTGGGAGAGTTATAATTCTCGTAAAGCTGTTTGAGGCGTGCACCGGATGATATGAGCTATGTGGAGGACTCCTTTTGTGACGTAAAAGTAATTAATAAAACAATGTTTCGTTCCTCCGAGAACATTTTCTGGGAAGGCAATTGAACTTACGGGGAAAAACAATAGTTATGACTCACAATTAACTGTATTCGACATGTGATGTTAAAGTTATATAATATAATAAAACAATGGTTTCTTCCTCGAAAATGATGACTGGACCATTTTGATTCCTAGGAATATGTATTGCGGTTTCGCCAAGCTGCTGTTTTCTAAAGAAGTTTCATGACCTTTTTCCCGTCATTCTTTCTCTCCATTTCTCGAATGTTACATTGATCAGATTCAGCTCCCTTGAACTGCATTTGGTATGGTAATATCTGATGATCAAAACCTGCGATCATATTGGCGATTTGAGCTTTTAGAAAAAACGTTCCTGAGCCTTGCAGAAAAGAGTGCTCAGGTGTCCCGCATTACAACAATACTCCAATATTACCAGGAATATATCTATTCGATCATCCAGCTACCCTGATGAGCCGGGATCGTCTCTGCCACTCTCCGTTTGATTTTGGGAAGAGATCCACGGGAGGGCTCAGGTGCTCCACATTCACTGGGAAACTTTTCTTACTACTGTAATGCCTCAATATCTATCGATCACGAATCAAGTTTTGAAATAATTTAGATTATTTATAGTTAGTATTACCAGTAATGATGATGGTGTATTTTAGATTTTAGAATATAATTATTTCATGATAGGCGTTATTTACGAACGTTCTTAATAAACTGGAATCGCTTACAGCTGTTGTTTTCTTCTCTTTTGCTTGCGATCATTTAAGGTTCTAGGTCTAGACATGTGCTCACTCTAAACGCTGCGCGTTACTTCGCCACAATGCAGAGGTGATAATTGGGAACTTCTCTGCCTTTCTCTTATCATCTATCTATGATAATTTACCTATGTAACGGTACTCTGCCTGTAATTAGCTTGGTAGGTGATCTAGAATTGTGTCCAGGTTTCTGCAGTCGCTGAATAACAGTTCCCACTTCAATAATATCACAAGGAATATCTATCTGCTCTGGTCATCAATCAAATATATTAGATATTTGCTAGTAATGATAATTAAAATAATATTCTTTGTTTAAAGGCCTCTGCCCTGTTGGGCTGAAACCCTCTCTCTCTCTCTTCTTTGCCAATCTTCGGGAGATCCACGGCTGTGTTCAGGTCTCCCACACAGTCGCTGGGAAACATTATTCACAACGGTAATACCTCAATATCATAAAAATATCTATCTGATCATGATCATCAATCATGCCGATATTACACATTTTGTGAGGTGATGTAGATTACAAATCTGTTAGTTATGCCATCTTCTGGATTAATAGAAGATATTGCCCAGTTCTATACAGTAGTCATTTGGATTATGGTTACAAAAGTTAAGTTATAGCAAGTTAAGAAGTTAGTAAAAGTGTCATGCAGTAAAAATAAATATGATAATTAGTCTTACCTTGAGCTCTTGAGGGGTTGATTTTGGAGATATTTCTCTGTCATATAGTGATATGGATGATGGTTAGTAAGTTAAGAGGTTAGTAAACGCCTCATGCAGTAAGAATAGATGTACTTACTCTTACCTTGAGCTGAAAGAGCCTGAAACTATAAACTCTGTCCTCTGTTTTATTCCCTATTTGAAACTTATGATATAGTCATATGGCCAGTATGTTAGATAGTCAGTAATAATTATTCCTAACTTGAGGGGTTTGAAAGAGCCTATCACTATAACCCCATGGTCAACTGTCTTAATTCCTATAATTGGAACTTGTTAGATCCTCCGCCTCGTTCACAGCAGAGAATTATGGCTTTAGCTGTTTTCTTCTCAGCTGTCTCATCCTCATCCATGTTGTATGCTATTTAGAAATTATTTTAAGAGTCATTTGCACGACTCGAAATTACAGAACAAGAATTATTTGATACATTGTTGGACGAGACAAATAATGTTGCTCAGGTGTCCTGCAGTCACCCAAAAACTTAGCACACTTGGGTAATACCTCAATATCGTTACAAGGAATACCTATCTGATCATCAATCAAATCACATTATATATTTTCTTATTTTGTGGAGCAAAGCAGATTACCACCACGCTACTTTGACTACCACTTCTCCCCACACAATTCTTTATCTTCTTCCGTCAGAGTAGAGCAGCCTCCTGTGAGTACCACATCTTCTGCGCTCTTTCGGGAGTAGCACTTGTTCAAACAACCCTGCGGTCTGTGCTCTTTCGGTTATTCTTGATCCAGATATCCATACCTTGCTGCACGAAGTAACGGCGTCAGGTTATCCTCATCTTTAGGGAGCAGAAACGCCCTGAGATACCCAGAATATTTGGCAGCTGGCAAAGCTTGCAGTAATTCCTTTTCCTCTTCTTTGGTACTGGGGACACACTGGGAGTCAGTCTGGGAAAATTCCTCTTCAGAATCAGGACACAACTCACCTTTTGAGCTCCCAGTATGTTTAGTGTTGTAGGTTGATTACAAGAAAGCATGTAGTATTGATCATTTTGATCAACTTCAAGTTCGTTTCCCCTTCTACCAGTTCTAAGGGTTTCGTTGCAATCTGTAGCATTAAAACATGGGTGGTGATTGTTAAAACATTAGTCTCTTCTCCGTTTTCAATCATATATCTAATAACCTATTGCTTTTCCAAGGCATACTGTTCAACTTAATATTGATTTTGTAAATCAGGCAGTATATACTGGAAATGTGTTGTAAAATTTCTTCATAACGATTCATCATTGTTAATCACGACTTGATAAGTCTGTTTATTCCGAAATATAAACAGTATTCCGTTGAAATGTAAAGAATGTAAAGTTATGAAATATGAAGTGATACTTTTTCTGAAACTTACTTTCTGCACTCATTCTTCTAGCTTGAGCTCTCATGGTTCAAATTCTGCTGTTAATTTTAACTCAGACTTCCTTGTCAAAGAAAACTCAAAACACTGCTTAAAATAAGTGTAATTTTTCATTTCCTCATGGTTCGAGTGATCGCAAAGGTCACCAATATAATTCTCTAAATCATTGTCTTCTATCACCTTCCTCCTCGTGGCTAAAGACTTTACCGGGGATGCTCAGGCTTCTAATTGGCTAAGAATGAAGATAGTATTAACGTAGTCGTAATTATTTCCTCTTTGGCACATAGAAAGTGTCCCTCGTGTCCTTGTCTGTGTCCCTCGCGTCCTTGTATGTATAGACCCACTTCATGGTGTTTACATTGGTGCTGGTAGATATCATATCGTGAACATTACAACCTGTCTCTTTTCTCCTGATCGGGGCGGGCATTGCTTCCAAGGATAGCTCCACTGTTCTATAATCTTAGCTTCCTTCAGCTGACAACTCAAAGACGACTAAACAAGGCTGTTCAATCTATACTATTAACTCGTATTTTGAATAATAACTGTGTTTTCCATCTCTTTCATCCTCATGGCTGAAAGCTGCTTTCCCACAGATTTGAATGTCTCTTATTGGCAGAATTCATTAACATGACTCGAGCGGTCGGGCCTCTTCAGAACCTTGAAAGAGCTGCGCCCTTGTGAATTGTCCTTGCTCACGTTTACTGGGAGAGACTGGCATATGTCCTCCGAGGATAGTCTTGACTGTTCTTATCCGAATTTCTTACAGCAGCTAGCGAAAATATTGTCATTCGTAACAACGTGGTTTGGCAATTGTTGCCTCTGTGAACCTATTGAGTGTTATATTAATCTTACAGCTTACTACCTTTCTACAATGTCCCGACTGGGACGATTAACTTCCAATAATTTAGCATTGAATTTGAAAAATATGTTAAATCTACCGAGTCATTGGACCTGAGTATGGAGGCAGTTATCTCGAACATTTCTACTCATCGATTTTCCAATTGACTTTACATTGATTTCCTTCGTCGTGCTCAAAATGGGTTAGGTGCCAAAAATGGGTCATCGAACTTCTTAATTCTGATTTATCTAATGAAGACTTAACAAGTCCGTTCATTATGAACTATAAGAAGTATTCCGTTGAAAAATAAAGAATGTAATATAAAGTAATTAACTGATTTGGATACTCCTTGGACGGTTAGTGGTAACTCCTGTGGTTCCTATTAAAACCGGGTTTATTCTTAAACTCTAGCAGGTTCGTACAATAAGCAATATTCTGTTGAAATGAAAGCAAGGATCCAGAGGTGAGATAACTTCCGAGTTTCAGACGGTGAGGGGTGAGAACAGCTTTCCGTTATGCAATGTGAACACTCCAATCAATAAATAACAAGCCCCTATATTCAAATAGTTAGTATGATTATAATTTTAAAGAATATTGCTCTTATCCTTAGATAAGCTCTCGTTCCTCTGATGGAACTTCGCTGTCGGATAGTTGATTGTAAAGTTTGTTGAACAGTCTATTATACCAGAGGACCAGTGACCAATTCGTTCTGTTGGTAGTATGGTTGCTTTTATTAGTCATGGTTGGCACATTCTTTCTTTGCTCTAGTTGTTACTTTTGAACCTTGGTATTACTATATTGCTACTATTTATAACCTAAAAACCGTTGGACGGTTTGTTTGGGTGAGTGACTGATCTCCTGTGGGTTTGGATGACGTCAATTACCCCTCCTGGACATTGACGTTGGAATTTAATTTACTTCCCTTGAACATTTACATTGGAAATTAGTACAGTATCTCTCCCTTACCTACCTCTTACATCATCTCCTCCCGAATGTTTTTTTGTGAAAATTTGATGCTGTTAATGTTTTCACAATTGAAATACGATGTGTAATGAGGTTGACAAAAACGTATTATAATTGAAACCTTCGTCTGGGGGATTGCTGGTCGACCGGAGGAGGTCTGGAACGAAATGTCAAAGGGGGTTGACTCGAGTTGGGTGGATCAAGGCGGAGTAGGACCGGTGGATGGTCTGAACTAGGGGTGGACCAGTAGGGGTCTGAACTGCTAATGGGTGGACAACCACGAGGCAAGGAGAGGGTATATCACAGTGCTGACCTTTGACTTGTTCAGAGATCAAGGAGCCTAAATCTTACAACTTAAAATAGACCTAACATAGATTTTCTTCATACTACACGTGTCAAGTCCACCTGAAAAGGTGGCGTATACAAACCTTCGGTGACTGACCTGTCAGTCTCCGGACAGTGTTCAGGAAATCAGCCCTCCCGGAGATATCTCTACTTAGTCCTAGTGGAAATATTAAGTCAATAAATGAAACGTTCTGCTCTTACCTCTCTTCTTTACAGAGGAAGAGGTTTTAGAACTGTCATGATTTGATACGCTTTCTTCATCTTGTAATCACTCTATGCTGCTGCTGCAGATCGAGTGACTAAGAATACCAATATCACGTGATTAACCAATATCACGTGATTAACTGTTTATAGCTATCTCACTTAATCTATACATCTATCTTACAAACCAAATATTTTTCTTTCTTAAGTCTATGAGTGTCTATTCTATCTGAAAAGATGAAGGACACGTTGATATGTGTACTCTTCACCTGTGTCTATTGCAGCGTAAATTGCCGTATTTTGTTCAGCGTTCTGAACGAAATATTATTGCGTTCAGGAACGCTGTCTACATGTCTTACCAGAATTTTCCTTTCACTACACCCCATAACTTATAAACTGTACAGTCACAGCCACGTGGCTAGGAGGGGCGTGGAACGGTGTCGAACAGTGCAAACATTTGACTTGTTCACAGATCATTAGATCTAGCACCTACATCAGACTGCATGAAAAAAACCATCAATATATGTTAGTCTTCACACGTGTCAATTTCTTATTAAAGGTAGAGGACACACTGACAATTTTTTTCCTGTTTTTGATTCCAGTGGATCTTTTCTTTTTTGATGTTACCCACTTATGTAAAACATGATATCGTGACATAAGAAAATGGCAGCTTTCATCAGAATACGAAAGTGGCGCTCCAGCACCTCGCCATTACCTCTTTGCTTCCTTAGAATGGGAAGAAGTGTATTTTCCTTTCACAGCACCCCCATCTAGACTAAATTATAAAGTGTATTAGCCAATTTTGAGGGTACTTCTAGGCGTGCAATAATAAGTAATATTGCACTCCTCACATTGGCTAATACACTAAGAGCATGGCAAATGGTCATGACGCTAATAAAATTATTGCACTCGGCTTCGCCTCGTGCAATAATTTTGTATTGTCGCACTCGGCCTGCTCCTCGTGCGACAATACAAATTATTGCACTCGGCTACGCCTCGTGCAATAATTTATATTAGCGCATTCCCAGCCATGCTCTAAGCGTGTATTACTGATGGGCATGAAATCCCTCTCGGAGCTAATGTTACACCTCCCTAAGCTTGCTGGACTTAGCCCTTCTTTAACATTGGAAATAATACATCAATAGTACATCAATAATTAATGATCAATGAAACGTTCTGCTTCTGAGCGTTGTAGATATTGTCTCCATCATCATCACATCCTGTATTATATGTGTCTACCCCTTCCATAATACTGAGTCAATACCGGTATCACGTGATTTTACAGGGGTTTGAAATGAATAGAATGAAGTATCATAGCATCGCATAAATCAACCATATATTCACTCTTATACACGTGTCTATTCCTTCTGAAAGGTGAAGAACACGGTGATTTGCTGCACCAACATCTGCCAGTTCCCAAAGAGCGTTCAGTTACGCTGTCAGATCTTTTGTTAGTAATGTCTTATCTCTGTCATATCAGATGTCTTACTGACCCCTACTGAGCTACTGGAGCCAACAAGACTCCTCCCTGGGCTAGCCGTATTGATGTATTAAACATTGGAAATCAGCTCTTCTGAGCATTGTAGATATCTTCCTCTTATCTACACCGTGCTCATAGTACAGTATACCTCCGTATCATTGGATATACCTCCCTAAAGTAAGGCTAGCTGGACCTAGCCCTACTTTTACATTGGAAATAATAAATCAATGATTAAAATGTTCTGCTTACGTTTCGGGGTTCATTTTTACTTGGGGATATTGAAAGTTCCAATTCTATTCCTCTGAATTAACATGTCTCTCGACTGGGGCGTTTCTCTGTGAATACATTTTTTGTTTCATTGCCTATATATTCAGGCATCACCCGAGTGTTTACGGCCTTTTCCTCATCCGTGTTGGGAAGCTCATATAAACTACTGGTAAATACTTTGCTCAAGATACAGTGTTCCATATGCATATTATCATTTGCTGTGGTTATCCTGCTCAGCTGGGTGTTTGCTGATATCATTAGAGGAGGTGAGTATTTGTGTTATACTCTTCATGTAACTCAAGATATAGTGTACCTTGTTATTATTGGAAGCAGCTTCATTCTTCAGCTTTTATTTTAGAATTCCTTACCTGGACTCGGCATTTAGATTGCATCTATTATACTCTTCAGCTTTCCCGAAGCTAATGAGACATCAATCTAAGTCATCCGACGGAAAGTTTAACCAAACTTTTGCTAAAATGCAAAAAAAAAACGTCCTGCATGGGCTGATGTAAGTTCTCTTCGTCTCTTATAATAACTTCAAGATCCTTGGTTTTAAGGTATAAACCATTTTGTCTTCTACCAGCATCCCATTTGGGGGGACTAGATAGACAGTATCTATTGTTCAGTCAATAGCTGCTGAAACTAGATTTCTTATATACTTATATAGCAGCTCTCTCATTCAGGCAAACACTAGAGCGTTTGGAAATTGGGGTCCACCATCAGCGTGAAAGTAAGATCAGGTTCATTTTCCGGAAGCAAGTGAGATATCCATCCTGGTTGACGGTTGCAGTGTCTGGTTTATTTTGTAAGCCATACTCTTATCCTCGATAGTGAGTTTTAGGCTCGTGCCTCTGGCTCGTTTGATGTTCCGATTCCTTCCATCTGATATGCAGTCTAGTGTACCGCCTGGTTGTTGACATTTTCCTCTATCCAGAGTATGTTTAATACTGAGGGGGGGGGGGGAGAAACATGACCACCTTGTTCGTTAAGTCCCGTGCTTCTTTCCCATTCGGTAAGAAAGTCAGCAGGTTGTCATTCCGTCCAATTTTCTGATCTTTGTCCAATGAAACTGAATACAGTGTCATTAACCTCTCGAACAACGCATGCTGCACGCATGCAGCGCTGGTGTTTGCCCAAATCGGTGCGTTTTCGAGTCACAGAAAAACCGTTCGCTTCCCACTCTTTTACTCTTTGTTGGGAAGCTCATAATATTATCTACAATTTTCTGCAGTGTTCCGTATTATCATTTGCTGTAGCTAATCTGCTCAGCTGAGTGATTGCTTGATACTACAGCTGTAAGTATTCTCATTTGCCACTTTTCATGTTCTAGCTTACTCAAGATACAGTGTTCCGTTTTATGATTAAGTATTATTGGATGCAGCTGCATTCTTCAGCTATTGCAGCTGCATACGTCTGCTGTTGAATCCTGCTATGTTTTCTTGATATACACAACGTTCTGCTTCATCCCGGGCTCCATATCCTCGGTTTCAATTCCTCTGAATTACCTCTGAATGTCTTCTGGCTGTGGTGTTTATATTATCTGTTGATCCAGGCTTGCTTTCCCCTGGATCCCGAGGGCATCGCCTTCAAATGCTGAGGGTGAAGGAAAACTATAAAATACCTAATACACTAAAAATTATGATAAGCATTTCGAATTCACTGATCTATGTCCAATAGATCTGAATACAGTGTGATTTTCCTCTCATTCTCAAACAACGTATGCAACACTTTTGTTGCGTTTTCAGTGCGTTTTCCTGTGAGTCTCAGAAAAGTGTCTGCTTCCCACATTTTTCCTCCTAAAACTAACTCTTTGTGAAGGTTTCATGCTTGTATAAATTTTCTCGGTTATGCCAAAATTTTATGTAATATCACCTTACTATATATTAATATAGCTGCTGTGTGTCAGATAACTGGGAGTTGCCTCGTGTGTCTCCATCACAATGGAAGATATCAGTGTGCTATCTGCAGTTTTATCAGGTCTCTTTAATAGCATGGTACCGCAAGTGCAAACCTTCTTTGGTGTATCCGAATCTCGGTATTCCACATCCTTCTTTGTCGGATCCGAATAAGTCGACACTGTCGCCGACATCGGATTCAGGGTTTCCTTGAACCGATCTCGTCAATCTCCATCTTTCTCGTTTACTTGAAAGATACAGTGAACCCTGATAACGTTGCATCAGCTGGCATCCCTCACTTCTTCGATTTCTCGCCTTTCTTTTTCACGCTTTCTCTCAGCTTCATCTTTCTATAGAGTGTACTCCAGACTCCTCTTCTGTTGCCTTTCTTTAAACTTCTTCCTATCCATTGCCATGAAATTATAAGAAGGGACAAGAAATTGAACTTAGACGCTGGAAATAAGATGGTAAAAAATATGAAATAATGAAGATATGAACAATGAACAACCCATTTTTCTTAAAAAACATATTTTCGTGGACCTGTCGTCGACCGATTGAATGATCTAACATTGAATGGACCCTATTCTCCTATTGCTATTAGTTTCCGCAACGTTCTCCAGACTTTGGAATGTGACGAGGGTTTTGGCTTTCATGAACAACATATTTTGTTTGGTCCAAACAAAATATGTTGTTCATGGAAGCCCGATTACACATGGGGGGGGCGTGTGATTTCCAGATCTTATGGCTCCACAGATACCTATTACCTACTAAAGCATAATTGATGAGTTGCTCTAACATGACTTATCCTTATTCCCCAAGCGTCAAGTTGGTTGTTCGGGCATTGTTACAATACGTAAGTCTATAATTGGATGGGCAATTATTGGCCAGATACTCAACCTATCTTGGGCCCAAGAATTGAAATTCAGCTCGACTTAATTTGTCAGATCTTCGTTTATTAAATGACATTGTTTAAAGTTTACTTTTTACTATATAAGTATATAGTACTTTCTCAATAACCGCTGATGTTAAATAACCGCTGATTTGATACTGTTCTTAAAAAGTCTTCCATTTCACCTATTCACTTTCGATTTATATTACTGATCATCTTATGTACATCTCAATCTGACCGATTTGTCAGCTTCCAACCTCCGTGTTTCCCTCTATTTCCACTTGTTCTCTTGTTACCAAGATTGAGTCGTGACTTTGTATGAGCAATGACTTTGTGTGGTGGGCTCTGTACTTTATACTACATTGATTCTTGAGTTCTTCTTCGCTGAGATCTTTTGGTTTCGCGCCAGCTGTAAACAATAAGGGGTTGTGTACGGGGATGGGTAGTAATAAGGGCAGGGGTTTGTAGGGATAATCCAATTTGAAAATCGTCATCTTCCCACACTTTTCCTCCTTGTTGAGAAGTTTATATAAGATTTTCTGCCTACGTTTCGGGTTTTATTAAGAGGATCTTGTTAATTCCACTTCCATTCCTGTGAATTAACATGTCTTCCGACTGGGGCGTTTCTCTGTCGAATCATCAGTATCCTCTGCATTATCCATCCTTCCGTGATCAGGTAGCGACTGAGTTTTGGCGGCCTTTCCCCCTTGTTGGGAATTAGCTCATATCTATTTGCTCTAATAAGGTTCATAGCGGCTGTGGTGTTTATCAGTTGATCCAGGCTAGCTTTCCCATGGATCCCAAGGACATTGCCTGCTAACGCTGAGAGTGAAGGAAACTATAAAATACCTTGGTTTACCTTATCCACTAAAATATTATGATAAGCATCTAATCACTGATCTTATTCCAATAAAACTGAATACATTGTGATTCCCCTGTCGTACAACGCATTTGCTGCGTTTGCAGTGCGTTCTCGAGTGAGTCTCGGAAAAGCGTCCGCTTCCCACTTTCCTCCTTGTTGGCAAGCTAATGCACACTTTTCTCAAGATACATTGATCCCTGTGGCCTGTTACCATTTGCTGTAATTACACTGGGTGGGTAGCGGTTGTTTACAGAGGTTAGTACCTGTATTCTTACTCTTCATATTCATAGATACAATCTACATCTTACTCAAGATACTGTCATGCCCCTTGTTAATACTTTACTATTTAATACTCGATGCAGCTACATTCGTCAGCTTTCGAATTCCGGCTGTATGATGTTACGGACGTTTTTCTCACACAATGATGAGCTTGTGAAGATAATCAAAACTCCACCAGTTTCGCCCTAGGGCGTGCTTAGAATTGCTTATCAAGCCAGCGTTGGAAGTTATAATTCAACTCATACCCATTGTTCGGGCAACTTAGTATAAGCTGCTTGTATTTCTTGTATAGAGTAACTTATTACTCATTGTATTCTTATTATTTAGCCCTATTGGAAGTAAAACACCAATAAATAAAATGTTCAGCATCAGCCTTTCCTCTGTAGTAGATATCTTCCACTTCTGAGAAGCTTATCCACACCTTGCTCTTATTAATCTTGATACTCTATTCCATTCTCGGGAAGCAGATATGATGTCCATCCAGGTAGACGGTTATCTTGCAGTGTCTGATGATTCTTGTAAGCTCTTATCCTTGATAGTGAGTCTTAGAGCTCGTAATTTCGGCTCGTCTGATGTCCTGATTCCTCCCATCTGATTTGGAGTCTGTGGAAGCGTCTGATTGTTGACGGCCTTTTCCTCCGTGTTGGATAGATAATATCTACATTTTTCTCAAGATACAGTGCTCTGTGTTATAATTTTCTGTAACCATACTGCTCAGCTGAGTGGTTGCTGACATTGTCAGAAGTGATATTCTCATGGATATTTCTCAATCTTCATGTTTGGAGAGACAATCTCCATCTTCTGGTATTTTCAGAGATTATGCCATATTCTCACTCCTCATAGAGAGACTGCCTCCATCTTATTCAGGATGCTGTGTAGTGTGTACCTTGTTATCATTGTACACTCTACAGCTTTTTAATTCCTGCTATATGATTTAGCCTTCACACATACACGTTTTCCATATCACGGACGTTTAGCTCACACAATGATAACCTAGTGAAAATACTGAAAACAATGTGGAATTTGTCCTTCATAAACCAGTCGGTCTAAACTTTCTATCATATAATTCGAGGATTTTAGTTCTCTTCTTGACTTAAGTCCCCTTGGTTAAATTCGACATCAGATGCTTTGTTGTTTAGCATTTTAATCTCTTCAGTCTGCGCTCGATCCCCTTTGAGAAGATATGGCAGGGGAATATACCAACTCCTTTAATAATTATCTGTAATTACTGAATAAAAAGAGCTCAATTACCTCTACCACTTTCCAAAATAATGCTGGTAATTTAGCGCATGGTTCCCCACTGGTCTCCAAGGATCCACTGGATCCTGTTGCTCCACTTTGGCCCACTGCTCTTCTGGACCCTGCTGTTCTACTCGGTCCCGCTGTTAATCTAGCAAACAGATTCCCCGCTTTCCCCACCCAAACCTTCGCCCTCCCGCCGCTACTAGTCCAAAATCCCCTGTGGGGGAACTAGTGATCTGGGGTAGCCCAAATCGCTTGTCTGCAACGAGTCAAGGAGAGGGCGTGTCACAGTGCCGACCTTAGACTTGTTAAGAGATCACAAACCTTCATCTGATAACATCAAATAAACCAATGGATGGATTCCGTAATTTTGAGTTGCATTATTAAGAAAAGAAATGGTACTTATAATGATAATAATATAATGATTATAAGTGAGATTATTATGATAATCTCAGTGC
This sequence comes from Beroe forskalii, assembly GCA_011033025.1. Taxonomy (NCBI): domain Eukaryota; kingdom Metazoa; phylum Ctenophora; class Nuda; order Beroida; family Beroidae; genus Beroe; species Beroe forskalii. The sequence goes on from WFMF01000126.1 coordinate 318,289, forward strand.
TGAATTTTTCTTCTTTTCACCTTCATTGGTGTCCGTACTTGCCGTTCATCTCTGCTCGTAATTTCTCCCTGTCCCCGCCCAATCGCTCGCCTTCCTGCCGCCCTAGTCATCGTCCAAACTCCCCTGTGGGGGAACTAGCGATCTGGGGAAGCCATATTCATAAAAAATAAAGCAATTTTACCGAATCAATTTGGATTCCACTCATCTGGTGAATTGATAGACTTAAAATGTAGGCTAAATGAAAGTTTCTGCGCAAACAATGGACCTCTTCCTGAACCCGGTTGAAATTTCAGGCGGTTTCTCTTCTGCATTATGCCGTTCATTAACCAGTGTGATATATTTTTTCAAGCAGTCAGCCCCGGTGCACGGTCCTATCTTCTTGCTCATTCATACCATTCAACTCATTTCGGTAGATTTGATCCCATTCCTGTTTTTATATACAGAAAACGTTTCGCATTCTCTGTCCTGATAAGTCGTCACAAGACGCTGGGCGTCTATTATGAAATGGGACTTATGGGAATTGTTTTCCTGGGTCATAACTTATCAGTAATTCTAATAAATTAGCCGGTACTGAATTAGTACGCTACTTGCTATTAAGGTTTAAAATACGGTTACTCTCCAACAGATACGTTCCCATAAGCCTAATGATCCGGAAGGATCAACCTACCATGGCATTTTAATGTTATGTTATAATATTTTAATACGGCGGAGCAGTGAACTCCGTATATTTGAATTACCTCCTGATGTTCGGAACACTATCAGGAGGTCGGAGTTCTCCATGTGTGTGTGTGTTCATTTGTTACGTAATTACCACTGTTGTGAGAGAGTCATCTGGCATTTCTGGGAATGCAGGGTGTTCTGGATTCTCCACAGCCAACTCAGCCTCGTCTTCAGTGGAGCTCTTATTCATATCAGCCATTAAATGAACCTGAGAGTAAGAGGACATATTTCAAAATTTTGTTATTGAATAATGTTCGACTATATCAATGAGTTCGCCATATGAATTATGAGAAGAAAAGAATATAAAATCAGCAGCCGTGCTGATAGTTGAATCCTTCTCCTCGGTGAAGCCCCTCACCCTATATAACGCCGCCTTCAGCGGATTGGGCGATTCGTGGGGCTTATATACTTGACAATAGGTTTTTTGAATTTGAAATACTTTTAATTTCACATAAATTTATTTGAGATAATTAATGAATGATACCGCTACAACACTTTTTTAATCCTTTCACCGGGCGACGGGCGTGCTGCGTGAGTTATCCAAGCATAGTGCAGGCGTAACGGTCATTATTTCTCAACAATGATGTATTTCATGTCTGTTGTCGGCGCCTTTTCCCTCTTGTCTTTTCTTCGACCTTTGTACTCTGGTTAAACTCCTTAGATGTACCAATGCGTCGTTCACACTTATCACTTGGGACAATAGTGACATGATTAAAATAAAAATATTAAGAAAAAAAGGATCGATGGTTAAAAGATCAATTATACCGAGGAGGAACAGGTTTTCACTTTTTGGTAAACCTTAAAGAAAAGGAAAAAAAATGAAAAGAAAAATGGAAAGAAAAGAAAAGAAAAGAATTGAAGAAAATAATTATAAAAATAATTTATCAAGAAAATAATTTAAGAAAAGAGTTTAAGAAAACAATTGACAAAATGATCAAAATTAATAGCAGCTGATCTTCATACATTGGGTTGATGATAGATTCCGAGCTTATTTCTTCAATCTTCTGTATAAAACGGGTTCACTGGCGTGTTCTTTAAGCTAAGGGTCCCAGTTCTGACAAGTTCTTTGCTCTGACCAGGTGTCCCTGGTGTTTTAAGCCAGGTGTCCCTGGTCTTTTAAGCCAGGTGTCCCTGGTGTTTTAAGCCAGGTGTCCCTGGTGTTTTAAGCCAGGTGTCCCTGGTGTTTTAAGCCAGGTGTGCCTGGTGGTTTTAAGCCAGGTGTCTCTGGTATCTTAAGCCAGGTGTCCCTGGTGTTTTAAGCCAGGTGTCCCTGGTGTGTTATTAAGCCAGGTGTCCTTGGTGTGTTATTATGCCAGGTGTCCCTGGTGTGTTATTGAGCCAGGTGTCCCTGGTGTGTTATTGAGCCAGGTGTATCTGGTGTGTTATTAAGCCATGTGTGTTATTAAGTCCCTGATGTTTTTAAGGCAAGTGTCTTCGGTGTGTTTTATTAAGGCTAAGCGACGATTTGATTTGGTGCTCATGAAAATGATAAATATTCTGATGAAATTTTCAGCTACATCATTATTGATATTATTTGTCAAATCAGACAATAGACATACAGTTTGAGGTGTCATTATTGTCATAAAATGCAAAAGTGTCCCTATTCATCAATTCTTGATATCATGAAATCCTCACTTTCTTCATGATGTCTTCAAATCCAATTCTGGTTCGAATCCTGGATTTTTTCTTGGCTAGCCGCTCTTATTAAATAACCCTTAATATCTCAAAATCGCCATGACCAATTAGCGCGAGGGTTCATGTCAAACTGATTGGTCAATGGCAAATGTAGTAAAGACTTATAAAGAGTAAGACTCGTGGCTTATATACCGTCGTTATCAATTTACTAATACTTTTAAAATCGAATGTAATTGTAATCCATAAAACCCTACCTGATATGTGTGCTCATAGGTTGAAAGCAACAGGTCGAGAAGTAGGTTGAAAAGGTAGGTAGAAAGGGCTCAATAATAAAGACCCTTCTTGGCTTGGAAATTGCAGATCATGCTTTCAATCTTCAAGAGAGATGAGGAAAAGATAGTTCGTGTTGTGAAAACCATCCAAATTGGGGCACAGTGAAATTCTACATGTCCTTTCGACCTTCTTTTCGACCTACTTTTCGACCTCTTGTTTTCGACCTATGAAGACACATATGCGTACCCGGACCCCTTTCTAAATATCATCTTTCCCAAAACCAAATTTAACCATGTCATCCCTCAGTTCCAGAGATATTCTGAGAATTCTCTGCTCTCAGATTATGCCGAATCCGGGATTATCAATCGCTGGGGAACCGTGTGCCGGTGTGCAGGTAGATACTTGAATAATAAATTTTCAAAAATGACTCATAGTCACAATCATATTATTGTGAATGATGCATTGAGTTAAAATAAGTCCAAAAATACTTAGTACAATTCGTCAATTCAATGTCTACGATTTTTCCAAAGACAGCACATTCTAATCAGTACATGTTTTTTGCAGGTGGAACAGTGGGTGAGAAGTGAATGGAAGTTGAGCAATCAGTCAGTCGCGAGGAATGTGAATCGAGTTTTTTGTTGTGACTTGGAGGAGAAATAATCCTGGATAATCTAACTCATCATCATATCGTATATCTCACAAATTCTTGGATGAAGATTGCCTGTGGAGTGTGGGACTGGGTGTTCAAGGATAGACTCTATCATAGAGACTGGAGATTGCGCACCTTTTAAACTGTTACAGATCACTGCGCTTTTGGACGTCTTTATAGATCACAAAATCTATGGCATTTTCAAAATTCAAGCGCCGCGCAGTAATACTTATTGTTATTCACTTTCATTTTTAATTTTCGTGATAATTATGTCTGATAAGGACATAATTAAATTGATCCTTTAATTATTTTTTGCTCACTAAATAAAGTATAAAAGTCTTGGTGAACAGATTACAGCACTTCTGTACCGTAGTTTGTACTGTAGTTTGTTGTACTTGTAGTTTTAGGGTTAGTGTTTTGACGCGCGTGATACTGATAGCGTGCAAATGTGCTTTCAACATTTTTGCGCAATTAAACTGAATATCAAAATAAGTTTAGTCGTCATCCTGCAATTTGAAATTGAATTTTTTGGTTTCCAAAACGTGTTTCTTATTTTTCTTCTTTCTAATTCTTTCAACTTGAACTTCGCACGTATTTGAACCAAATCCAATTTACGAAACCTATTTTATTTCCGCTTCAAGTTCATGATCATCATCATGAAATTTTTGCCCCATGCAAAATGGACTATGCCAAAGCTGATGCTCCCCAGTCCCCTGTTTCAAACAGATGACTCAGACTGGGGAGCATTGCATCAGCATGGGCCATAGCATGGCATGGGGGCGGGCCTGGTATCACCATGCAAAAGAATCTATCTATCATCGATAGGCAGAGTTAGACAAGCCTATTTTGCACGAGCGTCTTTGGAATCGTATCAGATTATCAGAAAAAAGGCGCGCGCAGCTCGCGAACACTGTTTGTTCGCGAGCGCCTTTTTTCCGATAATCTGATACGATTCCAAAGACGCTCATGCAAAATAGGCTTGTCTAACTAGTAACTCTGTCTATCGATGATAGATAGTCTATTGCATGGTTATACCAGGCCCGGTGATCCAGCCGCGAAGCGGCTGCGTCAGGGTAGGGTAGGGTAACATCCTACGACTGTGTCAGCAGGTGCGCGCGGCTCAGATTCGGAAGGGTCTTCCGAGCGACGCGCCGCGCGCTTGCCAGGCGTTGCCTGGACCCCTGCGCGCGCCCAGACGTTGTCTGGTCCATATTTTTCAAAAATATGGGCGCGCGCAGAGGCAAGAGGGGGCCACTGCTCAGGCAACGTCTAGCAACGCGGCTGCATCAGCGGGTCTCATAATGATATCACCAAGCAAGATAAGACAACGTCTGACAATCTCCCGTAAAATATAAAACACGAAAATGAATTTGAATGAACTTTAATTTCAGATAAAACGTGACAATTAAAATTATACATTGTGTACTTTATCTAACAGTTAAAAGTTCATCTCGGACTCCATCACTGACACTCCTTCAGTTCAAATCCTTTTAATTTTATAGAAAAACTCCAACAAATGTGGATTGAATTATTAATTCCATCTTCAGCATGAGCAATAATAGAGGGTTGATAAAAATCAAATTTTGCTTTACGAAACAATTTTAATAAAATGATTTAACATTAAAATTTGAGTTCGTGGAGTTCAAAAACGCATGAAGTGAAACTGTGAACTGGAATGTCATGATGACATCAATAGATTCAGGATAACGCTAGCATCTTAGATGATTCAATTGATTCACAATTGCCAGAGATTTGAAAGTGAAACTCCACCCGGTAAGCAGGTTGCTCTGGTGTCTGGGTGTAACTGTATATAATGATGATGGTCCGTCCTGACCTGGACACACTGCAGCTTGCATCAGCTGGTCTGACAGTGATATCATCAGACGTTTCGAACTCTTACGTGCGCGGCGCACTGCCTGCCATTAACAGCAATTGCAAATGCAAATGAGCCGCGCACGATTACGCCGCGCATAGAGAAGCCATCTTAACTTGTCCAATGGTAGTTTCTTTGGAGTCGCTCACAGTGAACTAACACCTCCAGATCTATCAGAGCATCTCACTATTGCAGAGTTCGCAGCTATTTCATCGAGACAACAGGGCGCATGATCTGCGAAAGAGGAATGTTCTCAACTGATCAGCGTCGAAGTCTCTTGGACATTTGGACCGCGGAACATTCTCCAACTAGAGCTTATTGGCCGTAGAAAGGACATGAGGAGGATCTTTAGCCTATGACACCCTCGATTTCATCGGTGTCATCTGTGTTCAGCTTGATGATCTCTTTGTTGAAATAATTCTGAAAATAAAATGTCATCAGTCATGTCTAAAATTATATGATTTAGGTGGCGTGTTGAACTCATATGCGCGCGGGTTTTCCATGCGTGGCTCACTGCCTGTCACTAACAGTAACACTAACAGGCAGTGAGCCGCACAAGATTATGCTGCGCATGGAAAAGCCGCACACATATGAGCTTGTCACGCCCCTGTAAGTTATTCAGTTTATCCAGATGAAACAACTATTTTGAATCCAACATTAATAACCGATTTCCTTGCAAAGGTCGAGACACCCCGATTTCGATGACAGTTGCGTGCGCAGCGTATTGGTGTAAGTTTGCGCTGCGTACCGGTACAGACATGTTATTCATAAGTCTATACGCCGCGCAAACTTACGCCGCGCACACAAAGGTCGAGCCACCCACCTGTATCTGCTTGACGGATCTGAGGGAGTCAGCACTGTCCACGAAGTTGATAGCGATACCCTTCTTCCCGAACCTGCCTGTTCTTCCTATCCGGTGCAGGTACGTCTCCATGTCCGGCTTACCTGGTAGACGTGGACGTTATTATTTTAACTTTTCATAATATGTAGTTCGAAAGGGCGCAATAAAGACCCTTCGTGGCTTGGCAATTGCGAAGCCACGAAGTCTACCACAAAATTCGATGAAACGTTATAAATGACACTTTTATTATTATTATTATTATTCATTGGCCTGTGGTCCACTGTTTTAAGATTTTAGCGGTATTAAAATCTACAAACAGGAGACCACACGCGAATAACAATATAAAACTGCTTATCAACGTTTGAAGGCCGTAGTGATTTCCAATTCAGCGCAAAATCCCACGAAGACTGAGAACTTTTGTTTAATACCACTCCAATGAAAGACGACCCAGGAAGACAACAATTTTAGTAAAAATTTTAGTTTTCCTGGAATACCGAATAACACAAGAATTATTTGGTGAAATTGGGTCTGATTCAGAGATAACATTTGGAGTAAATACCTGTTTCATGAACCGTAGGCAAGTCGAAGTTGATAACCACAGTAACTTGTTCCACGTCAATACCACGTGCACACACGTTGGTAGTGATAAGGACTTTCTCTCTGCCTTCTCGATACCTGGGGAATGGTGGGAGTAAAAATGGTAGGTTTGAGGGGTAGGGGAAGGAAGGGGAGAAGGGGAGGGGTAGGAGAGAGGGGAACCGGGAAGGGGAGGAGGGGGAGGCTAGGGGGAGTGGGCGGGTGTAGGTGAGTAGGAGAGAGGGGGTAGGAGAAGGGGTGGGAGGAAGAGGAGGTGGAGGGAGGGATCGGAGGGAGGGGGAGTGGGAAGGAAGAAAGGGAAGTGCGAGGGAAGTGGGAGGAGAAGTGAGCGAAGGTAAGGAAAAAGGAGGAGAGAAGGAAGGGGATTGGCACAGTGGGAGGGGTGTGAAGGATGGTGGATATGAGAGGGTATGAGTGGGAGGGAGTTAGAGGGAGTGGGAGGGAGTGAGCGGGAGTGAGGGGAAGAAAGGTAGAGGTAGGGGAAGGGACAAAGGAAGGAGGGAGTGTGGATTTAATTATAGAAAGGAGGAGTGAGGAAGTGAAGGGAGTGGGGTTTAGGCAAGCAATGGGTTAATTACAAGCTAATGTAAGGAGAATGCACTTGAATTTAAAGCCCCATTACAAAGAGAAGAGATAAGTATACCTATTTAAGGTGGCTATTCGCTCCTCTATTGATATGTCTGACGTTAGCATTGCAACAGCGTGCCCATCTTCTGTCATTTTCTTCTGTAGCCACGTGGCAGTGCTTTTCATCTGGGGGCGAAGAATTTATTCATTTTATATACCGACAAATAATATAAGAGACATGGGATTAATGTTTAATCATTAAACGCCCTTCCCTAGAAAAGCTTAGAGGGGCGACGCCATCTAGAATGTCCTCCAAAATTTGAGCATCAAAATGAAGCATAAAATCAGAAAAAATGGCCTCGAAATTCACTTTTCTTTCAGAAGGTGAACATCCGTCTAACATCCGAGTAACTAGCTCAAAAATACCGGTTTTTGAGACTTACCTTACAGAAAATCATTGTCTGTCCGATGGTTATTGTACCGTAGATGTTGCACAACGACTCATACTTCTCATTTTCATTCGAGCACATTACCTGCGGAAAGAAGTGGATATATTGGGCTATTTCTCTCCAAATAGATCAAATATTTCGGTGAAATTGATCAACATGGCCTCAAAGGGACTTTAAATCTCATCTTAAACTTCTGAATGGTAAAGAAAGAGTAAAAATGACACAAAAACAGATACCCAAACAAAAGTCTCACATAAAACTGCTTGATGGTGTCGAGAGATTGTTCTTCTCGCTTGAGTCTGATTAGGATAGGGTCGGGGATGACAGTTTGGGCGAATCTCATGACATCGTCATCATAGGTGGCAGAGAAGAGGAGACATTGACAGGTGTTAGATAGCTGTCTGTAACGAAATAGAGGGGTTAAGGGAGCAATTTCTAATTATCCCTTATCCATTCTGACGTTTATACCTAAGTTATAACCTCTAGCTGCTTCTTGCTGCTTATAACCTGGATATAATCTAATCATACATTTTCAAAACCTAACTTTTTTCCTTTCAACCTATTTAATAATTACAACCTACTGCAACCTAAATACACCTACTTCTTGATCCTGATGCTCTGCTCCTTACAATTACAACCTACTTTGACCTGAAACCTAAATACACCTACTTCTTGATCCTGATGCTCTGCTCCTGATGCCCTTGCTGTGACACCATGATGTCAGCTTCATCCAGAACAAAGACCCTCAGCTTCTTGGGATCGAAGAACTTGAGCTTGAAGACCCAATCAACTGTCGTTCCGGGAGTTCCGACAATGATGTGCGATTGGATCTGTGTGCCCCTGGCATCTGGAGGGAAAGGAGGGTTAGGAGTGGATATTTTATTTTGAAAAAGGAATTTTTAGGCGTGTCCAGTGTCCACCGCACTCAGTGAACAAATAAACTATTCTTCGTTGTTTTATTTCCATAGAATATTTTTTACAAGGTCTTTCTCATTCAAGTAGGTAAACTTCAGTCCTCTTGAGAAAATTTATTTCGAGACTTGGATGGTAGGCAAGTCTTTTTTGACAACTGACAAAGAGAATCACAACTTTCGATGCACATTATACCCTTCCGTACCTTCAAGAACAAAATTGTTTAAACTTTAAAGCAAATTCATAACATAATTAATCATATTTGCAAGAAATTAAATATTGACTTTCTATGCCATTGTGCATCATAATAACTATTCATTCTTAGCCAATGTCCAATGATATATATATTGGTAGCATTTCAGTCATTTTATTGCTTTTTCCTGTTCCTTGGCAATAACAACATCATCACCTTTACCGTATCCAATACCAATTCCAAACCATTCTTCTGCAACATCACTCCATTTCATGAGCAGTCTTCTTTTCAATGATCCAAAAAAGGAGGAGCCACTCAGACGACTATCAATGTAAGAAGCATGGAGGATTTCAGCTAAGACAATGATAAAGGACAAGCCAGCACCAATGCCAAGAATCGTAAATAGGCCACGTAGGACGCGAATATCGAATTTATTTTTACTTCCAACGGATTTATTTAAGCATTCCTTCTTCTTAGTTGAAAGCCATTTCTTTGATAAATCAACAAGCCATCCCTCCTCTCTGTACACTAAAAACCGTCTGTTGATAGCGATTATATACGGAGACTTCAGCTGGGTCGCGATGCCCCATTGGCTGTGGAATTTATTCATGAAAACCAACTCCAAACTGCAATTTGTGTTCACAAACGGCGACAACTCGGCCTCACTCCCAGCCATGAAGACAAACAATCCCTCGTGTAATCTCTTCAGAGCATCCTCCTCAGACTCTACCTTCTCCGCACCTTCTGCAAGGGCAACCATCACTTCATCGTCATCACTGCCTGCCATCATATCAAGAAGCGCTGTTGAAGTCATTATTCCCCACTTGTATTTCTCTTGGCCGGGAAGATCTTCAACTTTCTTCACACCCGTATCAGATTGCTCGAGAGTGAGATGAGCGGTCAGGTTCGCTGTGTACATGGTGCTGAGGATCATGATGAAGAGCCACCAAACAAAGAGAAGAAATCTGCCAGAGGCAGCCTGGGGCAGTGCATCGGATCCTTGTTGGACTAGACCTGAAGATGAAGTCGATAAAAACAACTTATTGCATTACAGAATTGGCATATTATGTTATATTTTCATAATTGTCGCACACGATAAAAAGCACACTTGCATGTCGTCACCAGGCTGCATAAAATCAGTTCATTAACAATCACAACTGGAATTTTCCAAGCCATACCTGTGCTGGTTAACCAGGTTGAGTTATACAGGGACAATTCACACAGAGCGTTGCTTTCACCAGCTTCATCAACCAAGCATTCGTGACGTTTAGTGTCCGTAAGACGACATTTCGTTGCTATCTTCATGTTTCTTCTTGACTCACAGGTATGGCATTGACAAGACTGCATGGCATGGATGGGCCGACCATAATACCCATAAGGTGAAAGTTTGCCTAAGCAGTTTATCATTGCACCAATTATGAATGTTAGCGACAAAATGAAAATCCAAATCTTATTATCGAAGGGCTCCAAGAAAAAGTATTCATTGGAAGAACTAGACGATGACATTCTTCTGTATGTAAACGTTGCTTCATCCTCGTAAAACGCGGTCGTAAACCCTATAGATTCTGCACGGGGTGAACTGATGGAAAGGCCTGGAGATAGATCTATCTTCTCATCCACTAAAAGCCTGACCAGTCCGTCCCACTCACCGTCAGTTAAGCCACCCCACTTGTCATCAGGGGTACCACGTGCTCGTAAGTGAAGTTAAGATCCCTGGACAGTCGCTCGATAACTTCTACAAACCATCCATCCCAGCAGTGAGGTGAAGATACGTTAGCGAAACTGTAACTGCAGCCATGTTTTAGAAAGTTGAAGATTGGTGAATCTACTGTTCCGATCTTTAGGTGGTACCCAGATAGGTCATCAGCAATTCCGGTCGGAGCCACATACTTCCCACCTATAAACTTTATATCACTCCTGTCAACCCACTCAACTTTGTTTCCAGCCAAATCTTTGAGTCCTTCACCCGCCTGCCAAGTTCCAACCTTCTTAAAACCATGGTTGATATCCTCAAAATCCATGATGTCATAAGTGGGCCGAGAGAGGTCACTATAGAGAACTGGTGTTCCACCATTAAGGTTTTCATTTATTCTATCACGTAATTCTTTTCCATCATCCCACTTTGTACCTTCAGTGCTGCAGGACAAGTCGTCAGGCTCAGGATATATTGATTCAGTAATTGAATCATGGATTAATCGAAGAGCCCGAGAAAGGGCAACTGTTGAGACAGTTAAATCAGAGGGCATCGATCTTTCAGCAGTCTCAAGATAGTCATTTTGCATCTCAAGGAACTGGCTTGATTCTTCCCTATAATTTGGCTGAACTCCTAAAATTCCGACGTAGTAGGGGTGATATTTGCCATCATCTTTGAGGAGATCTTGTTTCGTTGTGGTGGCATCCGTTGTAATCCAGATAAAGGAGTCTTCCAGATAACCTCTCTTTGAAGCTTCGCTAAAAATACGCTTGGCATGAAGAGCGTGGCAGTTCAGCACTACAACTTTCATCAGATCATCCTTGATTGAATCCAGCTCTTTATCAAAAGTGTAATCACTATCACTAGGATCAAAATAATGCACAAGTTTGACGATGAAATGGTGATCTTTTGATGCTAAATTCTGCAAATTGAGGACACCATTTATTCCGTAATCATCGCCTGATGCTATTATCGAAAACTCATACCATCTGTATTCCTTGAGGAGATTGAATATAGCTTCACTCTGATACGTATCAGGGGGAACCAGAAACACTGCCCAACTGCTGTTGACATGAAGCAAAGGGTTCGTTGCCTCGGTAACCAGCAGAGGAATGTTGATCTCCCTCAGGATGTTCTCTTCCACATCAGCATTAGAGGAGCTGCTGGCGGATATGACAGCAATACTTCCTCCTTCAATGAAGCTGCAGACTGCTTCTTGAACACTCAGATAGGTGCTACTGTGGTACTTGACATCTGCTTCAAGTTGAACATCGTCACCGAGGCTATCGATCGTGTAATCGATCACTCTTTCCACTGCATCAGATTGATCTCTGTCACTTTCCTCAAGAAGAACTCCAACTTTGTAGGAGGCTGTTGGAGTAAGGAGGCACTGGATTATCCACAGAATAGGAATCATGCCATATTCCTGAATCAACACATCATTTCAATTTCAGAAAGGTCGGGTTCCAACTTCGAGCGAACATTAATTAATTGACGAGCTTGTGAGACCTAATTCAGAAAAAAATGGATGTACGTTCAGTGCAAAATAGATTTATCTGGCATTACAAAAAATCCCAGGTTGAAGGAGCCTTAGAGGTTACTGTCAGTCAATTCTTGGAAAAAGCACACAACTGTACTGTTTCGCGGGGTGGACACCGCGCGCGTTGTTTTAACATTTACTATGGCAGGCATGAGTAAATAGCATGGCGAAGATCTGGCAGGATTGTTTTTGAGATCTTCAAAGACGGTCCATTCCATCCTGCATACCAATGTTCAGTATGCCGGGATAATCACTATTCACAGCACACCGATATAAAGCTTAATCCTGAGCTCCCATTGTTATCGGGCCATTAAAACGGGGTTGAGGGTTCCTTTTAACGTTGAATAGTAGTTATTGAAGAGTAGTAGAAAAATATTAGGCGCCCAATGAGGGAGATTTTCTCTCGGCAAAGGCATAATTTTGAGCTTTGCCATTGAAGTATTGAGCATAAATCATTATATGCGTTCAAGACCGAAAGATGATCCAGAGTTCAGAAATAGTCTATGGACTAAGCATCTTTTGTGAGAGCAGCCTTTTATTATCTTTATCTACCATCAAATCTGTCATCATGAATAATGGATATTCTGGGTGTGGAATTAAGGAAGAGTTTCTTGGAATATCTGAGCTGTATTCACAATTCTCAGCAGTGCCTATATTATTTTCATCGGAAAAAAGTTGGCCACTGTCCAATTTTGTATTTTCCAGCTACGGTATATGAGCGTTGAATTCAATGTTTGAAATGAATTTTGGACCACAGAGATAATGCACGAAAATGGCACTAATCAGGCTTTTGAACGATTACATGCACGTGTAGTGGTATTGCGGTAAGTAAGAGTGAACGCCTCGATGGGGATGAGAAGAGTGGAAAGGGTGAGGCATAAATGTTTACTTATTGACACGGGTGCCACATAATTTTATATGCAAAACGCACATCTGGGCATGGCGCATGGGTGCCACATAATTTTGAGCAAAATGCACATCTGGGCAGTGGGCGTGGCATATATGCATGGGTGCCATATTCCGAATGTAAAATGTTATTTTTGCATTATTTTGCAGGAGCATCGGGTTCAAAGCAAAGCGTAGAGACGAAGTGATCATATTATATCAGTACCATAGGTCTCGCGATTTCGAGAAATGCGAACCAGAAAAAGACCTAGTCACGCAGCACTATTTATGTTCGTGTTGATCATTGACTGCACCATCTACGCCCCCTTTTCCCCGTGCGTGCTCCGGGTGCACACCTTTTATGCCCCATTTTAGCACCCCTATTTTGCATCCATCTTCCGCCATCGTTTCAGCATGCGTTTCCAGATGGCAAAAAGGAGCATAGGAGGCAAATAGGGGCCAAAAATAGGGGCCAAAATGGGCGTCGACGGAGCAGTCAATGACCTTCGTGAATCACGTACCATACAAATGGCATTACTGAAATTTTTACAATTTCATAACTTCCTACTCACATTCTTGCCTCTGACGGCCTGCTCTATTGATATGCCAGTTCTGCAGGACATCTTCGTCAGCACCTCGCCTATCTGCACTGCTAACTCGTAGGTGGGGGCTAGGATCAATGCCTGAGAGAGGAAACTATAACTATGTGGAGAAAAACCATGTTACAAACATAACGATAAAATTTTGGTGATTGATGATAAAATTTTGAATAAAATAGAACAAAACTCTAGATTTTATCATCCTGGAATCACGAATATTTTATCTCAATCACGAGTGAGCTGGTGGTACCTGGGGATAGTTCTGAGACTCGTCTATGCGGGAAAGGGTGGCGAGGACAAAGGCAGCCGTCTTTCCTGTGCCACTCTGCGACTGAGCTATCATGTTCTGGGGTCTGAAAAATAGAGGGAATTATGTTATGCTGGAGGAATTTTAAAAGGAAAAAATAGAATTTGATGTACATGTCATTTTCATATCATCGCCACGATGAACCAAAACAAAATCCAGAAAATCAGGGCAATAATTATGGACTATTTTTCGGTTGCATCTCCTAATAATCTAAGCCAGTTAAACAAAACTTTCTTTGTTATAAATCAAAGTTGTTTAAAACTCAGAAACTAACGACAATAGATAGATTTTTAGGATTAGACCAAGTTTGCTGTTAAATTTGTTTTGTATTTAAGTCAACTCGATCACACGATCATATAATTCCCACTGAACTACATTCAGCCAGAAAGATAGTTGAAGAAAGTCTGTCTTGTTTCTGTTCGGAAAATGCCATGAATCATGATAGTATCGTCCTAACATGGTTGTTGGTCCAGAAAGGCAATGTCCTCCAAAAGTTCGGAAAACAGCAATACTCATCAACATAATATTTCACCGATTTAGGCGAGATATTTGACGAATTGAACCTTTGTGAGCCACAGAATTCTATTTACAAGCCGGAATAATTGCTATAAAACTCTTTACAAAGTTCAAGTCCTTCATGATGGATAAGACTAGAAATAGCAAATTTGTCAATTAACTGCCAAACATATTTCCTCGGCTCCTTGGAGACTGCTAAGACTGGAAGACATTTCATCTTTATGCTTCATTATCCATACTGCTATCAGAAATCACAAAGAAACCATATATCAGATGGAATCTGTGATTCTTGGCAGCTCTGGGATCCTCAATACATTGAACGGAATGACACTTCAGCTCTTGGTAAAGTCTCATTCTATACTGGTATCATAATGAAACGATATGATGGAGTCAATGATTTTTTGTCTGTGACTTTCCACCATTTTGGTTTCGATGCGTTCCTCGCCAAGTTCATCAGCAGGGTCCCTGGCCACGCATTTGTAGGAGTGACAGATTCTGAAGAAAACGAGAAGGATGATGACACCGGCAATGACGTAGATGTAAATGGGGATGAAGATCAGACGGTTTTCGTCTGCGGATCGAGCCATGTGCAGCAAGGAAACTGAAAAGGTGGAGCAGCGATGAAACAGATGAGAAAGAAATGCCATGAAAATTGTAATGATGAAACACAAGAATATGAAATAGGCCAAGTAGAATTTTGATGACAGTTCTAATAAATTAACACTTTTATTAATGATAGTAACGGCCACGGCAGCCGAATCAAGAGTAAATATGTAAATTCCTGAAGCAGTAACTACACTTTAAAGTTGTACACTTACAATAATACAATAAATGAGAAAGATAAAACTTCCATAAATAAGGGATTTAATGAAACGTAGCAACAATCAACATAAAATTTAAATATCACAGCAATTTAGCTGGCTTGAAGTTCAATTAATTTACAATGAATAAAATATGATTACGATTTAAATAAACAATTAAAAATGACTTCTATTTTATGTCTATTGTCTTCCCTCATTTGATCTTGTCGTCCCTCCTTTTATTAAGAAATCACCATCTTCACATTTGAGCAATGAGCTTCAGAGCTTGAATCTCTTTTATATGACCGATTTCCCGGGCAAGCCAAACTTTTGGTGAACAAGCATTCGTTAGTGAAGCTGCGCTTATTCTAAGTTTGAGCATATTGAGGTCTTTTCATTTCCATCCTTCCTTTCGAGATTTCAAAGGCGGTATTGATCTGAATTGAGACTTCACTAAAATCCAAAATATTATTTAACCACTCATCAAAGGTGGACCTTGGTTATATCCACATTTTTGACGCCAGTATATCTGTTAGACAGGTGTAGCCTTCAGGGAGTCATGGGCATTACGACCAAAAATTCACAAAAAACACACCAAATTCACGCTGCATCACGCCATATAATTGAGTCATCACACCATATAGTGTGACCTGTTTAAGTTTGTACACTACATAGACTACAATAGAGATAAAACCCTAAATGGTACTGTAGATTGGAGTAAACAGATGAACATTAAGGCCTATGAGAGCTTGATTAGGTTGCCAGAAGTCCCCATATCACGCCATGTTTCTCTTTATCACACCACATAATCAAGCCATGTTCCGCTGTATCGCCATCTCCAGTATGGAATCCATGACCTCATGCCTCACATCCTCCTCTTGCTCTGGACTCTTGGCGTTGCCGCGGCGGGTTGCCGCGTGCCGCGACTTGTAGGCGTGGCACAGCCGGAACACCACCAGGAGGATAACCACCCCTGCGATAACGTACACGTAGATGGGTATGAAGAGCAACCTCCGGTCTACGGCGTCCTGGGGCATGATGGCGTGGTGGGAAGCAATGGTGGAGGTTAGGATCAGCGGCAGCTGGGCTAGGGAGAGGGGAGGGCTTTAGCATATACTTGGGGCATACAGTTCCGTTTTCAAGGTACAAACTTCATCTCGACGAGGCAAGAAAGTCAGAATAAAATTAAAATAAGACAATTCAAAAGGAGGATGAATTGGCGAAAATAATGCGGCAATCAAATCAAGACAAGATCGCGCTAGTTTGGCCGGTAGGCGAATTATAATGGCAGGTTTCCGAGTGGCATCATAAGGCAGGTGTCGCCACCTCGAGATATGAGAATTCTTCTGAAATTTCCGATCGCGCGGCGTCATGTACGTACTGTTAAATCAGTATCACACGCGAACAAATTGTGGTTTTGTGGAAATTGCAGACACCGATCTCAGAGGTGGCGACACCTCAGTAACGCTATTCGAAAGTTAACATGGACATAGAACGATACTCGATCAGAAAACAAAGCGAATGTTACACATAAAGACAGGAGATAAATATGTCAGGTTAGCACGAGTAATATGACATGGCATTAGACTTGGTGCTGCTGTATGAGCAATCATGAAGCGGGGCTGTCACATAACGTCAGCAACTTTTGGTATCTTCATTGAGGGACAAAAAGCTCATTTTTGCTGACGTCAGCACCCCAAGTACAATCGTCAATTCACAGAACTGTCATGGACGTAACTCCGAACGAATTCATTTTCCAAAAACCACGAAATTTCCTTGCAGCATGCACATCCAAACTGATGGGAATGTGTTCCAAAAATATACATTGATACATTGTACGCCGTATGAAAACTACATGGGTCACGTGCTAATTACGAGCGGCATTCTATTTCTAAAGTTTGAATTAGCTAGTAATAGTATTGAATTCCAAAATCCTCTCGACATTGACCAATCAGGGTGCAAGATAACTGTTTGTACTTGCTAATTGGTCAATGTCAGAACGATTTCAGGAACCTTTGGGGCCAAGTCGGATCATTAAATACATCCGATTCGGAATTGCATTTAATTCTAAAATGGAAAAGAAATGAATTGCATTTAATCAATGGAAAAGAAATGAAGGATTGAACGGTCGGACGTGTACAGATGACACGGCAAGTGTAGAAGACGTGGGTCCTGGAACAGTGCAATATCGAGCCTCCCACTCCAATATATGAAGCATTATCACACCGAATTTCTGTCAAATTAAAAATATTCACGCTGCTCCGCGGTGGTGGAACAAATTGCGCAGTAAGGTTCGGCCAATGAGCGGCAGGGATTTCTATGATACTGTGCGTTGATTGGTTGATATTCGCGGGAAGTGGGTAATATGAGCTAAGCTTCGTGGAACTATATGGTAGAGAAACATGAACTGTTGGGTGCCAGTAACGTAATATTGTAAGATATGACAATGCTGTCACTTAGAACAGCGTACTGAGCGTCCCAAGCACATGTAATGGTAGTGGTATGATCTTCGGTGCAGGGTTAAACTAGAAGATAGAGTGTATTTGACATAATAATAATAATATGCTTATTTGAAATTTGAATCAAGCTCGATGAACCTTGGTTCTTGGTGCAAAGAAATCAGCGCAAATTTGATTCAATGCTCTTTTTAATCGAAAATGATTTTCTTCAAATTTCGTGTGAAAATTTATAGCCGATAGTTACTAGTTAGTACCCCTTGAGTTAGAACCCATATCTGACGCATCCCAGAATTTCATTTTCATATCTAAAAACCCTTCGAAATAAAACGAAAGTTTAAGTTTAAGAATTATAATTTCAAATAATCAGCAAGAGAAGCACAGCTTTCAAACAGAGAGGAACTAGTAATTCGAATCAAAGTCCGACTACATTTGGTCCGAATAGGACATGATCTTAGCTCCCCCAGTTGGTTCCAGTAACTAATCCGCACAAGAAGATTTCAGAAAGAGAAGAGTAGAGTGAGAGCGAGGAAGACAGAGAGAGTAGAGACGCGCGCAGCGTTCTTCTCAGCCTCGGTGGTGAGACAAGTCTCGGTCTCGGAGGCAGGACACTCACCACACCCATTTCCTGAGAATCCGGTCTCCGTGTCCCGAGCCTGGGGGAGGCTGCAGGAGGCGGGGTAGGAACCATCCTCGGCTGCCGTAGTGCAGAGCTCCGCAGAGAGGGAGGGCGTCCAGGCGACGCCATCCCACGACCACCTGAAACACTTCACCCAGTCGTCCGCTGTCGGCCAGGTGTTGCAGCCAGATTTCGGACATGTCGTGCACTTTGCCGTGTCGTCGCAAGCCACATCCTCCTCCGAGCAACCGAAGAAGCCGTCACCCCCCGCAACGGGCGCGCCGTCCACCATGATCGGGCGCATGCACTCCGCGTCCGGCGAGACACAGAACTTGTGTTTCAGAGTGCTGTACGCGTCCTTGTCATTGGCTGTTCCCGTCAAGCAGAACCTGAAGTTGGCCAGATCGTTGCAGAGCCCGCCGGAGCAACTCCGGCAGTATTCCCCATTATCTGGGCAGTTGGCGGACGTTCCGCACATCCTCATTGTAGCGTACTCCGTCCCTGAACCGGCAGCTCCCAGGACATCAGGATCAGCGTCCGGCGTCATCACCCTGCAGAAGGTTGTTTCAGAGGCACTGGGATCTCCAGGGGGGCGAGAATCGCATTTGATGGTCGGTGATTCTGTGGAGACTGGCTCTCCGCTTTGTACCTCCCACAGTGCGTCAGCAGGGGAGTACTTGTAGTGCACGCAATCGTAGAGCAGCGAGGCTGCGTTGCAATTAGCTTCGGTACAAGTGACGCACTTGTCATCTATCGTGCAGGCGCCATCGCAGCCCCAACCCACAGTTCCAGAGTCGCCGGTAGCGGTGGCGTAGGCCCCTACTGTATCCTCGTTTACGTAACCAAACATTGGACGGTCGCAAAAGTAATTCATGCCTTGGCACGTTGCTATGTCTTCATCAGCTTCAGATGAATGGCAGTTGTTCACAGTAATGGATTGGGATATGTCCAAGTAGAGGAGGACCAGCAAAACTTTTAGTAGAAATTTCCAAATCGCCATTTTATGATAGCTGTAAAATGGTGATTTTCTTATTATTACTTTGCACGGTGAATTAAGCGATCCGTATACGCCAGTATCACACAATGCTACTGGCGCAGACATATCACTCAAATTACCCAACACGCAATACAGTGTATTTTTTCATGCCAAATTTGAACTTATCATAATATGCTATTCACCCAAAATTTACACATATCAAAAATTCTAAAAATTCGAATGTTAACAAGAAGTAACTGAAATAAACATGAAAATTCGAAAAAAAAATACTGTGAACTGTCAATAGAAAAACAAAACTCTGTAATTCAGTAACGAATAGGTGTCTGATTGATGATAACCGCACGAGGAGTAAGCCGAGTTTGAAAATTGTCAAAACACATGATCCACCTGCTGATGTAGACAAACATCGCAGTTGACTAGAGAAGACCTAACATCTGATGATTGGGAGTTTAGTCTCTTCCCCCCTCCTGTTTCGATCCTTGAAGTATATAATCGATGCTGAATGTTTTTAAATGATAGTGGAGTGGTAACGTGTCACGGTTTTTGGTAAGGTGGCATGGTTTTATTGGTAAGGTGACATGGTTTTCTTGATTAGGTGACATGGTTTCCTTGCTTCCTTGGTTCCTTCTTTGGATAGACACGACAATAGTACGTGAAGCTATTGCGTCAAGTGTTATTTTATTGCGCATCTCAACATAAACCCAGATTAATAAGACTAATTATTGATAAATTAATCAAGGTATTCGACTTACGGGTCACACATCAGCATGGGTAGGGCCGTCTCTTGGATCTTGCTGGGTTTGTTGAATCCCATACCGTACACGCCCTCTAATAAACTCTTCTTACTGAAAGAAGTCATTGAGCCCGGGGCCGTTTTTCCTAAATTCTTCCCTCCCCATGACCTTCTCGTTCTACAAGAAGCATTTAGAATGTTGGAAGACGCAAGTTTGGGATGATTCATCGATCATGAGATGCGTGGATATGAGGTACGGGTTAAACGAATAAGAAAAGAGAGTACTTTCTGAATGGGGAGAAGGGGAGAAATTAACAAATTTTGGGGGAAACGTTGCGTATCTACGTATCTGCAAACATATTCTTCAACGTTATTTTTCTCGAAATTCTACGAAATCAAATTTTCCTGAATCAGAATGCGCGCCGGCAGGGCCATCAGTCCAAGGGGGGCTGGGGGCTGAAGCCCCCAAGATTTTCAAAATAATAATTTTAATTAAATTCGTTGGCAATCTTTAGAGAAAAGACCCTTAATAATCGCTTCTCTCGGTAAAGCAGTAAGAAGAGTTCATTGGAAGGCATGAAATTAGAAATATAATTACAGTCTTATTACATAAAATACAGTAATGTCAGACCGTTAGGCAATCACAATGATTACCTAAGAAAATTAATAATCTAAAATGAGAAATCGGACCCTGAAAAATATAGGTAAAGTTGCAAAAAGAAATTATATCCCCTGGAAAAACTGATGAAAAACTTCCATTCACCAAAATAAAGTCCATGTCAAATACAAAATGCCAATAGTCAGCGATGCTGGTGAGCGGGTCTATCTTGGGGGTTGAGGTGAGTTTTCTTCTATTGTGGCCTGGTGTTGATGTTGGGGACTGTCCTTCGTCTTCGAGAAGCTGATGATCCGTTCCTTTCTGATGGTGTGATAGCACTCTGGCTCTTCTCTGATTTTCCTCCTCAGATTGTCAACAAGTTCTTTGTGGGCTTTCCTCTCTTCTTCAGATCTGTCTGGGCTGATGTACACTGAATTGTAACCCTTGTTTCCTCGTAACAGATGAGATCTCCTTAAAATGGACTCCACAGAACTGGCGCTGCTCAATGTAACCTTAACAGGTTTGGGTGCTGAATTCGGTTCCCTTCGCCCTATCCGTTCACAGTTCTCGATATGTGGCTGTTCTCCTAACTGCTTCAATAGTCCAGTCACACTAGTCTTGAGGTTACCCTTCTCTTCAAGTCCGAAGATCATGATGTTCTTGCTCCTGGCGTTATCTTCTGTCACGACTTTCACTGCTTCTTTTACATCTTGCACTGTGATTTGATCCATATCACCCTTCTGCGAACAGACAGCATCTCTGTAGCTCTTTATCTCCGTCTGCAGCGATGACTGAACCTGCTTGATCTGCTCCTTGCTTCCTTCCATCACCTCCTTCTTGCTTTCTATCACTTCCCGCTGCACCTCAATAATCGTTGACTTGTCTCCTAACGCCTGTTTCTGCAGCTCGTCAACTTCCACCTTCAGCTCGTCGATCTCCACAGTCGCATCCCGAATCAAGTTCCTACTTATTCGCAGATTATCCAATGCTTCAACCAGCCATGATGCGATGGTATCTTTGTCAAGTCTGGAGAACATTCTTCGTTCTAGCTTCAAGATCTTTTCACATTTGACAGCTTCTAGGATAGTATCAAAAGAGTCCTGTATCTCCTTTTGCATCTCAAACGCTTGCTCGGTTGTGTATCCCAACGAATCTGTATCATTGCCACGGTCCGCAAGAGCGGATAACATCGCCATCTTCTAGAAGTAACACAATACTAAACAAATGTACTTGTATTAAATGTATAGTGCTGTCAAGCATGCATGGGATGGCCTACGCCAAATCCAGCAAAGATGCAGGAAACTGCTTACTGCTCTACCGATACCAGCGTTAGACTTAGAGCCTTTATTAAAATTAGCCAGACACCTTAATAATCTCTATCCCTACTTGTCTCTAATTCCATCCCTCACAATGGCGTGTGGGGGAAGTTCGAACAATGGCAAGCAGGCGAGCCTGGGTGTAAAGGATTAAAGTGACGAATAACGAGTGGTTTCATATATCTACCAATCTATAGATCGGAAGAAATACGGAACCTCTCGGTCTCAATTCTTCCTCCAATTAAGCTGACTTCCCCTGGCATTAGGCTCTGGTGGGTGGAACAGCATTGCGAGCAGCTAAGGCCTTGCTTCCCGTCCCCATTGTGCGAACACTCCCCCACGAGACAGGTCCATTGTGAGGGATTGTAGACAGGATTATATTAGAATTTAATGAGCTGTTCCACTTCCCACTCTCACATCAGTCTTCGGAACCAGAATCCAAGCTGCCGGAATTAGCATGATGGAAGCATGCCTATTCTAAACTCCGCTCATTTGAATTGTGCTGATTAATTCGTCTCATGCGATGTCATCAAGTGCCATGATTTCGAATGGTTTGATCTGGAGAGGTGATCTTGAATCTTGATGGCAAAATATACCCCTCCCCCAAATAAAACGTTGAAATCAAATGACGAAATTTTGAAAAAATACTTGCCATTCGCAGGCGTGGTATTCAACGCCCCTTAAATAAATTACCCGCGCGCAGCGTAAAACGCCACGACTCAAAAGGTCGAGACATCACGCTCATATTATAATACGCGCACATCCTACTGATGAATCCTCCACTATCTTAACCAACAGCTCTATACTTTTTGTAGAACAAGAATGTAAGGTGCCCGTAACGTTCGTCGGTCGATCGAATGGAATTGGTCGATCGATCAACTCCATTTGAACGAATGGTGTGTTTTGATGGTCCCTGTTGACTTGAATCGTGTTTAAATGAGCAATATTTAGTTGTTTCCCTTCTAGCTTAAAGATTTTCTACTAAAAACACATCAGTTGATCAAATGAAGTTGATCGATCGACCGGTTCCATTCGATCGACCGACGAACGTTACATGCACCTAATTGGGAGGCAAAAATCAATTTGAATATTTTCATTACATTAGAAAAATGACTGAGCCAATATGAACTCTCTTCTTGAGTTCCTCAAAGCAGGAAGATTAACAATTTTGAGGGAGTTTAATCAAACTGAATCTAAGTTAATTCAAAATAACCCACATTTTGAGCTCCTCAAAGGTCTTGACTGAGTAGAGGGGAGAGTTCGGGTCCTTCTGTTGTACCTCCACCTCCCTCGTAGACTCGATCAGCTGTGTTCTGAGTACCTTGGTGAAGAGGGAATTCTCTGCTTTCAGGGCTGCTGAAATGACTTTATTCATCATGGGCCATAGCGCGGCATGGCTCTACCAATCAGCACGCGGAATCATACAAGACCAAGTCCTCAGCGCCGATTGGTCGAAATTAATTGCGCGGTGATATGATTTTATGCGCAGGAAACTGCAAAAAAGAATAAATCTATACAAAAAGGTGTCTGGACCGATGTCCATAGGTGGATAAACTCAAGAAGGGATAGTTCCAGGCTCTGAACATCTCATCAGACGATTCTGCCAGGGTGGGTGAAATGACTAAAATGGGGTTGTGGGGGTTGCACCCCCTTTCCCAGCCTAAACCCACCCCTGCCTTACTCACCATCACCCTCCCCCTCCTCTGCCCCCACCACTGGAGCTGCAGCTGCAGCATTGTCAGGAGTGGTGACGTCATTAACTGGTGCTGCTGCTGTGACGTCATTAGCAGCTGGAGGGGTGGCTGCTGGGGCGGTGTCTCCTGCCTTGTTACTGTCTTCTGTGCTGAAAAGAAGGGTTACGATGGTGTGTTGAACTCCTGTGTGCGCGAGTTTTCCATGCGCGGCTCACTGGCTGTTAATGACAGGCAGTGAGGCGCGCACGATTGTGCCGCGCATGGAAAACTAAAAGCCGCGCACGTAGGAGTTCGACACAGCCCTGCTAGAGTGTTAGGCAGTTGTCCGCAATGTGATTACAATACACAGCAAATTTTGATGAACTACGCTTCAAATCAGAAAGTAGAAACATTCAACGGTACATCAGTCGAGTGATGTTTGACCCTCTTATCAATTAATTACCTGATGTTAATCTTCTCAACCTCCTTCGAGATGACGACCTCCTGCTCCTCCAGAAAGTTAGCCCAGTCAGACATGGCTACACTACTCAAACGTTGGAAATGTTAGTGCTTGTCGATATAATCAAACATATGTGTGTAGAACGCTCGATTGAATAGAGAAAAGCAAAATTGCGGGTTAATGAACTATCAAAAAGTAGAAGGGATCAAGAGTAAGAATCATCCCTGTCGTGCATAATAAATACTGATATGACGCCATCGACTCAATTATGTTCAGTTATATAGTATGTCGAGTGTTGATTACATAATATGTCAAATATCTTTATAAGTTTTAAAAAACACATGAAGGAAAGAAACCACCATCATAAATATACTCTGAACAGGATCAAAACAGACGTGTTAAAACAAATGGCGCTAGTCATCACATACTTACAATGCCTCGGGACTTCAGTTAAAAACAACACATGTCTTAAATATCTCCTCATTTCCGAGGTTTCTTTTTGACCGGCCCCCCTTCCCTTGACTTTCCTTTCACCGGCCTGGAAACCTGCCCCTTCTTCTTATCAAAGTGTTTCGTCTGAGCCTTAACCCCCGCTTTACTCCTCCTTTTCGGTTTCTTCCCCTCACTCTCCTCTTCCCTCTTCCGCTTTATCGTAGCTCCCAGCTCCTTATTCGCTGCTTTTTCCTTGTTTACTGACACCATGTTACTGGATATCTTGTTTATGAGCGCTAGCGAGCTTGCTTTTTCTGATGAAACATCACCACTAACGGCACTGAATTTCTTCTGCTTTCCCTTCTCCTTGGTTCGTTTCTCGTTTTTAACTGTATCTTGGAATTTACCGAGCGAGGCCGTAGATTTGTGCGCTTGTTTGACGTTTTGTCCGATCGCATCTGATTTGTCTTTCACTTGTTTTGAGATGTTTTGGAGTCGTTTTAGCTCGTTTTTAGCAACGTTCTCCTTCTTGCCATCTTCTTTCTCTCCGAGCCAGTCTTTGTAAGGGTCACCATTCTCCGGTACCTAAGGAAAGGAACTGAATGAAGAACTTATTTTCCAGGATGACAGGTTTCATCCTGATCACTCGAGATAAATTTGAATAACAATTTCAATCCTTTAAATTTCAGGCCATAATTTTTCGGGTTATTTTGAGATTCTGATTAGTGATTTGCTATACCTGCTTCCCTAAAACGGCGTGTAACCCCCTTTCACTGATAAAATAGCATATGCCCACAGATCGCTCTATTGACGGAGGACTTGATAACAACGTGCAATTTCGCCGTACTTTCGATAGTATTTTTATCGAAAGTTAACGCTTGATCAGTAAATTTGCGCATCTCAGCCCTCCGTCAACCGAGCGAACTGCATACACACAAATGGGCTATCAAAACACTTTTCATTACCTCCACGACCCAGTTCTGTTCCTTGTCACTTCCGACCTTCTTGTATCCGAACCTCGGTCTCCACTCCTTAGCAACCTCGTCCCAAATCATCCTGCCTCGTTTCTTCTTCTGGATTCCTGCAATTGAAAACTTTTAAAAAACCCGGAAGCAATCCTGCCTCGTTTCTTCTTCTGGATTCCTGCGGTTGAAAACTTTTTAAAACCCAAGCAATCCTGCCTCGTTTCTTCTTCTGGATTCCTGTGATTGAAAACTTTTAAAAACTTGCTGTAAAGTTGCTATACATTCCATACCTCCTCGGTCAAGTCAAGAAGTAAGACAACAACCAATTACTATTATCTGTTAAGGGTTCTGCCTGAATGGTAAACGGGGCAGGGCAAGACTAGAGAACAATAATATATTGTAGTACCTGCTTAAAAAGTTGTTTAAACTCAACCTTAAACTCAGCCCTAAATAGTTAAATAGGTACTTAAACATATTTTCGCTTGAAACTTATCATAATTCATAGAAGTTTAATTGTTTTAGTTACTAAGATAACGGCGTCACCAACATTATATTATGTCCTTCATACTTTATCACGTCAATATTTCCAAATCAGCTCTTTAGCGAATGTACGGCGTAACACCCCGGACAGAATAATGATACGTAGCATGATAATAAGAGTTGTGATAATCCTAACGCATTATTGACTCACAATAATTATCATCGATCTAACACAGACTCTCAGAGCGATGCTAGAACTCCCATGTAGGTCTATGTAACAACATATACAATGTTGCTATTATCAATGCTTATAAATTTACATCTAGTAATTAAAATTGTGTCCAAGTAAGCCTTCTACTGACAATTATTAAGCCTTTAGAGTAGACTATTTAAGTTAGCATCATATTTTGGCGGAGAATTGTAAGAGGCTGCTTCTTAAGCTTTTCTGTTCGGTTCTTTGAATTCTATGTCAAATTTAGTGCCCGATTTGAGCTGAGAAAAAAGCAAATTTTCAATCATGATTTCGTTAGCTCTGCGCCCCTGATTTTGGTCCGGATAGAATCTGTCAGTTAACAGAAAGATATAAATTCTGCCCTTGAATTGTCATACAGAATACACTACAATGGCCACTGGTCCCTGCGTACTTGTCACTCATTAAACACCTGTTTGTTACAGATCATGGAAAGTTGAGATGATGTCATAATATCATAGATGGAAGTGGTACGTTGATGACTTTGGAACGCCTGTTTTTCCTGTGTGAGACTACACGTGTCATATTGAAATTTATATGGTGCAAATCAGTTAAATAGATCCCTTATTTTCTGTGAAGAATTGACAATTATTCTCATTCTTGCGACATTTTGCATCAATTTGACAGCTCATAGATGATGATTGATGAAGTTACATTGAGAAAGTGCAGATCGTTCGTTCATCAAACTTAGTACACTCACATCTTGGTATAATTCAGCGTTTGTGCTTTGTGTAAATTAACTGTTACAATGTATTGTGGCATATTAATTTGACTAAATAGTACCTCACAGCCCTGACCAGTGCGAGAATAAGTCAACCCACCACTTCTTTTAACAACCGACTTCTTTTAAAAACGATTATTTTGTATTTTGATACGCACATTTGACTAAATAACGTGACGTTTAGTTAAAATCTTGATATCAAGGTGCATTTTGATGTGACCATTCGTAGCCACCTTTTGCTGTGAAATCGCCCCATTTTCCGTTTGAAAGCTTAAAAATCAACCCGACAAGCCACCCTTCTTTTTGGCGAATGCCTTCGTGCTAGTTTAAAAACCCACCTTTCTTTTTTGGCGAATGCCTCCCATTTAGTGAGAGAAGGAGGAGGAGGGATGGGTTTCTCCCGAGGTATTCTGGTGGTGGGGGCGGGTAGGTTGACACAGACAGTCCTGTCTACGGTAACAGTGGGGAGGGAGAAGATCGAGTTGAAGAGGAGCTGCGTGTTGTCTCGCGTTAGGTCCTGCGAGGGGGAATGGGTTACAACTGTAGGTTATTTCGGTTCCAAATAGGTGATCAAGGTTCCAAATAGGAGATTAAGATTGCATATAGGTGATCAAGGTTTCAAAAAGTGTTTTAGGTTAAACAAAAAGTGATTTAAAGTTGGGTTACGAGTATAGGTAAATTAGGTTAAAATCAGTGATTTAGGGTTACAAATAGGTGATTTAATGTAGCACGAGTGTTACACTCATTCTGTGGAGTTTTATGAGAAATGGACCAATCAGAACGCGAGCTCGTATTCAGCTCGCGCTCTGATTGGTCTATCTCTATCCTCCAATGACCAATCAAAACACCCCCAGGATGGCTCTGCTCCTGCTCAGCAGCCTCCTCCTTTCCTCGCCCCTCCTTACCCACTCCACCTCCCTATCAGGTGATACTGCCAACAAAACTACTTAATTAACTTACTAATAAAATTGTCAATTTCAATTAGAATTTAAAAAAATTTCATTCAAAATATTTTCGATTTTTCTCAATTTCAGACTTTGAGGCGAGGGATATTCATGGGAACGAGCAGGATTTAGCGGAATACGCAGGGAAAGTGGCAGTGGTGGTTAATGTCGCTTCCTTCTGAGGTATAATATTTTTGTGGTTGAGTGGCATTATATTTGGAATTTGCAAGTCCAATTGAAGGTAATTTTGGGCAACGAAATTTTGTCTAATTCACAAAAAACTTAAGACATAATTGGTTACATTTTATTGCCCAATTAAGACCAGAGTATTATAATTTCCAGGTCTAACCCCCACCAGCTACGAACAGCTACAGCTTCTTTACCAGAGATACGGCGATCAG
Source organism: Beroe forskalii (assembly GCA_011033025.1). Taxonomy (NCBI): domain Eukaryota; kingdom Metazoa; phylum Ctenophora; class Nuda; order Beroida; family Beroidae; genus Beroe; species Beroe forskalii. Next base: position 346,383 of record WFMF01000126.1, read on the forward strand.
GTAATTTAATAGTTGCTGGCAACCAGGAAACCAAAGGTTTCATCCCTGTGAGTAATAACTTGCCCTAAACAAAAACGTGTACAGGGATTTAAAAAGTTAGGTATGCATTGCATTGCATTACACAGGTAATTCTGTATTTGTGATTGACTGAATGATGAGTTGATTCAATTGAATCAATCGAACCAAGAATAAACACGTTTTCATGGCTAACACACTTAACAATAACTTTCAGGGTTTTGTGGTTCTTGGTTTTCCCTGCAATCAGTTTGGAAAACAGGAACCCAAATCAGAATCAGAAATACTTGAGTTTGTACAGAAGTACAACGTTACGTTTCCACTCTTCAGTAAGATAAAGGTGACAACAAACTAAAATACTAAATAAATCGAAATTTTCATTAAATGCTTTCAACAGAATTCAGCTCCAAACCAAACGCTTCCAGTTCCCCATACATTACCCAACATAACATCACTTTATTATGCAGATAAAAACGATTTGATGCTTCCGAGGAATATATTGTAGTTTGGAAGCCACGTTTACATAGGGAAATACAGAATGAAGTACATAATGAAACTCTGATATAAGCAGGGGTCTGGGGTGCAGCCCCCAGAAGCCAGAGATCTCATTCTTCATTATCCCCCCAGGTCAATGGTAAAGATGAAATCCCACTGTACAGATGGCTCAAGTCTCAATTACCCGGGCCAGAGAAGAACGGAAAAATTGGGTGGAACTTTACTAAATTCTTGTTGGATCGGAATGGATGCCCAATTAAAAGGTTTTGATTAAAAATAGCGGATTGAAAGTTTTTCTATGTCGTTAGCTGTGAAATCATCCCAAGTTTTTTAGCAGACAAAGCAACACCAAATTCCATGCTCTCTCATCAGTTCACATTAAAAGGTATGAACCGAAGGTTGACCCCATCGAAATGGAGCAAGACATACTGGAGCTCCTGCAGCAATCTTTCACCGGGCAACCTTGCCCTGACTTGACTCAGGAATAAATTGACCCCCAATATCATAGTAGGATAAAAATGTCGTAGGCAAGGATTACTGCGTTTTAATCTGCATTTCAAATTAGGTTCAATTATATCTTAACTGGTTAAATTAATGAACAAACTGTATAATGAGAGAATCAAGAAACTTAATTCGAGACAATTTTTGTTGATTTCCATCAAATCATGGAATTCGTAGCTGGTTTTATGATTTAGTTTTGGAATATCAATAGATGTATTATTTAACACGGTATGAAGAGTGCTCTTAAACCTTGCAAAAGGAGGACCACTTTGATATGTTAACGGCATCGCTAAAATTGTTTCAAAAACGAACGAATGTGTTTTATTTGGGTTACAACTGATGGTTTCTGATTTGATCGTCGTAAAATGAACGGGAGAGGGATTCTGATTCTTTCAGCTCACAGTTAAAGAATTCAAAATAAAATGAGTGTAATCAATAGTTTCGCTGAATTTTAAAGGAATTTTAACTGGGTTGGGCATGGCATGAAGATCCAAGTTTTGCAAAATTAGGATTCTCCTGGAAAACAAAGCGGAAGCGCGCGCGACAAAAACATACGTGTAACAGGTCAGCCGCGCCACTTTACATACAACAAAACGCGAAATGGAAGACCCTTTCGTGGGAATTTGTCCGAATTTCATCATCCCAGTTAAAAATCAGCGGTACCTGATTACGTCAGGAATGTGTGAAGGTCGCTGAACAGAAAATTGAATTTCTCTAAAAAATTCAACACTGCCCAGGCGAATTTCCACGGAAAATTACCAAACAATGGTGCGATACATTTGGATACTAAGGTTCCAGCTATATGTTGTAGAATCCTAGCAAGAATTTGAAGAATGTCAAATCTATACTCCAAGAAAATGACTAACCTTCAGGAAGGCATCCCTGGCTTTGCCCTGTCCCAGTTTGCCACTGTCAATCGGTGCCATGTCAAATGCAATGAGACTCCCAACATCAAACGTTAGAGGTACATCTTTATCAACCTGATAAAAGTATGAGTGATATAACGAAAATTTTGTGATATCATTAAGAGGGGAAAAGACACGACACGAATCTGAACACAGAAAATATTCTGGACCACGGCTGGGCGGCCTACAACAGGCCGTCTAATTGGGTCTTCATACGAGATAACTGATTACGACTCTCTCGAAACAGTGATATCGTTTAAACTTCAATCTCCTGGGTCTCTATTGGGAGCAAAAAAGAGGTAGAAGAGTCATGAAATAAAACAGACACTGACAGTCAAACAAATACCTGAATAGAGCGGGATGTGGAGGCTAGGAGCTCGTCTACATCAATAGTTCGTTCTTCCTGTGTCTCAGTTGTCATGGCTTACCTAAGGTTAAGCCAGAAATTTAGTTAACTAAGTCTTAGATTAGTCAATATAATTGACTAGATAAATTGATGAGTTATGGAGTGAAAGGGAGTAGGCATTATTCTGTGAAATCGCATCAATACTGGGCACCAACATAATAGCAAGGAGTTGAAAAGATATTAGGGAGGGTTTTGGAAATATACACTGAAAAACAAGAATCGTAAGTTCATCTAAACTGCATTAAAGAGGTAAAAAATTAGGGAACAGTCACAAAGATTCAAATACACGATTGAAATGCATTCTCATCGAAAATCATTGCACTGTATTACTTCAAATCCGTACTGATACTAAAAAATTTCTTAAAATTTAGACAAAACCCATTATCAATCTTTAACACACCATTTAAAATATCCTCGCTAACACTTATCTGTTCACTACGACTGTACGACACCAAGAGTCTCAGATAGCACCAAAACGCGTGAGATTCCGGATAAAACAGTATCAGATCACAGCACCATGAGATCTCATTATTCCAGACTGTTTCACAAGATTCTCTCTCTTCATCCCTTCTCACAATTCCATCCTTTTGACTATTCAGCGGCGTTCTTCCCTTGTAGTACTCTGACAGTCGTATGACGTTGAATCTGTAGTTCATACCACAGTACTCACTAACATGACTCTCGACCCACTTCTTGCTGCATTCCAATTCTTCTAAGAGAATCTCATTAATGATGTCATCAGGTTCATTCTCGGTTTCCTTAGTTACAGCGCCATGCTGACAGTCAGCATCCTTAGCAACGCCATCGACCTGACTTTTGATGACACCATCATTCTGTCGTCTTATGACGTCATCTCGTCTCCACGACGAGACCATGACGTCATCAAGTCTCCATGACTTCACCACCCACGTTACCAACCAGAGTCGGTAGGTCCAGGCGTGGTAGTTATGTTTGTAGGATGCTGCGCTGGTGGTGCACATGGCAAACTGGTGTCTGATCAGGTCTGGAGTTATCAATAATCGTGTTTTGGTGAAGTTGTCATTCTTTGTATCACTGGTGTCATTATTGGTGTCACTGTCTTCATTCTTGATGATGTCATCAGACGTGGATACTGCTGGGACATTTTTGTTGCGATGGTAACGTTGGTTACCACGGTTACCAAACTGGTAACCATGGTAATTCTGCAGGATCCATCGACAATGATTGAATGCCTCAGGGCACTTCGGCTTGACGAGCAAGACACGTCGCACCAACTCCAACTCTTTAGATAAGAACTGCTGAAGTGATGATATGACGCCATCACTTGTCACTGATGACGTCACTATTTCCCATTTCTTATGACGAATAAAGTTCTTCCGATAATTCCAAAACCTGTAATCGTCAGGGCAGAGAAAAACCAGCAAAGTGGTCAGTTCGAACTGATACTGAACATCTAAGTCCGATGACTGATACATCTCATTCTGATTTGTTTCTTGGGACTGATGTTTCTGATTCTTTTCACTGTCTGACGCATGTGGACCCTTCTGATTGCAAAGCTCGGATTTGTGATCCTTTTGATTACCTTCAAAATTCTGAAGTTTCTGATTCTTCTGCTGATACTTCTGATACGCGAGTAGACCCAATGTCTTGTACAATTTAGGAGTCAATGCTACGTTACCATGTTCCAATACAAGAGGGGATGTTAGGGTTGGGAGAATGGAGATGGAATGAAGGGGAAGAGAAGAGAGCAGAATGTCACGAAGCTTCTCTAATTTCGAATCAATATCGGGATGGGTCATATTGGGATATAAGTCTGACAACTATGTCAGTATGTCAGAGCTATGTCAGAGAGGTGACATAGCTATGTCAGAGAGGTGACAAAGCACTAGATCTATCTCAGGGGGCAGATTCAAGACTCCTTCAAGATTTCATGGGACACATTCACGATATTTCGAGCGTTCTATATCCTATGAACAGTTAAAAGTTTCAGCTTTCACTTGAACGCTTTTTTCTCCTGAGGATCGACTTCTCGATATATATTTTGAAATTTGGAAGGCAAACTGTACGTTTTTAATTAGCTCATTATTTAAACGTTATCGTTCTTTTTGGATGAAATAAATGGGATGAAATAGGTCAATCATCAAAAATAAGGGTGTAGTGTTTCCACTTTTAATTGAACTTTGATACTACATCGATGACGCATTACATCATTAATCAATAAATCATCAATAATCAATGAATTAAATGCTTTAATTGGTACTGTGATTAATAAAACGAAAGAATTCGATGAATAAAATCAGGTCAAATAAATAACAAAACGTACACCAAAATATAAGACAGATTCATCATGTAATAAGTACAGTATACATTTATATTTTTCAGAACACAAATTATTTAACACACGATATTTTTTGAATGATATTTTTTCAAACAAATTTACCATACCTATCACAATGATATCCGTTTCAATATTACGCGCACAATTTGTCACCCACGAAACTTTTCTAGTGTGAACAAAAAAACGGCTTATCACATAACATCATCAGCACACCACTTCAAAAGTATGATAATGACGTCATACTCCGGCCTAACCCCTCTGCACAATACCCATTGATTATATTCCTAATGTTAGTTTCTTGTCTATCTTCTGACAGCACGAATTAGCTTTGAGGTGCAGGTCCTTGGTTTTGTCTATTAGTTTCTGGTAAACGGGCACTGAGGTACCACCCATAACCACGTAGCCGTTTTTACCTGCGGGAAACAGACATATTAGCGGTTTGGGAGTAATTTAAATACCACGTGTCAGCGAGCAAGAACAATGGATCAGTCAATACATAAGGAGTCCCACATTTCAAATTTGCCTCTCAACTTCTCAAGGACTTACTGTCTATCTTAGCGTCAAGATGCGCTAGTCTGATCATGTTGACGACCCATTTCTCTGCTTCAGCCGGTTCCATGTTCAGATTGTCTGCCAACATGTCTATCTCTATCCGCTGTAAGTTAGATGGCGTCAGTTCAAGAGAAGCTATTCTAAGAAGACATTTCTGTAAATCCCCTTTTCATTTCCTCCGAACTACGTGTGAAAATTGTTGCATAGAACGGTAGAAATGAACTCAAAGTGTATAGAAATTTCAAGAAGTAATCAAAAACCTGATGAATCCTGCAGAATATCTCTGAAATGATGAGCCTGGCATTCTCCGTGAACTCATCCAGACATCCCACAATGAAGAAGTCGTTCTCTATCACCGTCTTACACTCCTTAAGCTTGGCTTGAGCCTCGTCAAAGTCGAAGTTAACGTAGAGAGACTCCACGAACTCGGTGATGGGATCTTTGTAGCTTTCCTGTTGGGGATGGAGTCTTAGTATTTGTGCTCATAGCCCGTGGGTCGAATCTAAAAAATAACGGGTATAATTTAGGGATCGGTAAAATTATGTACAGTGTGGCTTTATAATTATTTTCCAAATGCCAGTGAAAAATTGGAAATAACGCATTTTTAGACTTTCAAGGGGATAATATAACTGAATTAATTTTGCAATTATGGTTTTGATCATGAAGATGAAATCTATTTATTTGATGAAAGTTTAGTCAATAAGAGATTAATTCCATTTCAAATCTAAAATTGCACCACAGCATGAGTGATAAGCATTGATTTCCAAAGCAGAAACAGTGAAACAACTTGCACCTTCATAAATAAAAAATAATTAAACGAATGAACTTATTTCAGAGGGATGAATCTGGAGGAATGTGTTGCACCAATACCCGGTCGACCGTGCTTCACAGGCTTATACGTGATGGAGAATTCACCCAAATAGTGTCCTATCATCTCTGCTTTCACTTCCACTTGGTTGAAAGTCTTGCCATTGTAAATACCCACAATAGACCCCACCATCTCTGGCGTGACGATCATGTTTCTGAGATGAGTCCTCACAGCTTCAGGCTTTTCACCTTCAATACATTCCCTCTTTGCTTTCCTCAGCTTCTTGATCAGAGCCATGGGCTTCCTCTTGAGTCCCCTGGTGAACCTCCGCCTGGCTCGGCTGTGAACCAGTTGGGTGAGTTCAGCACTGCTCATGTCCAAGAGTTTGTCCAGATCAATGCCTCGGTAGGTGTACTTCTTGAAAGTTCTCTTCCTCTTTGCTGCGTCATCTGCCATGATGGGAGCTTTGCTAGAACCTCAAATTTGATTCAATGGTTAGTACCTGGTCCTAGCAGAGAATGACGTCATTATCATGCGTTAACATGGTGAATTAGTGACCTCATAAGGACTATTTATAATACCTGTTGGAGGACTTTGATGAGTTCCTTGATCCCATCTCTTCGTCTCTTGCTGATCACTACAGCGGTTGTAATGTACCTGGCAAGTTTAGACCATGAATGTTTGGATGTGTAATTATAGTGGTTTGTCCACAAAAACTTTAAGCTAATAATAACTTTGACTTTCAATAATTCTAAATAGATAACTTGAATTATGGATTTTGCGAATACCTGATTAAAGCCCTCGCAGGTGAATAATAAACTGCACCAATCAGATTAAAAAGAAACATTGAAGCTCACCTCAGGATATGAGGGCACATCGTTTGGATAGCGTTGAGGTAAGGCTTCTGATATAGGAACACATCAATAATACTGTCTCGTCCCTGGGGGGTAAGATAAAATATAGAGCTATAAAGGAGCCAAAAAGTGGGCCTGTGGCGCAAAAAGTTGGCCTAAACGACGGTTAAAAACCCAGCATCCTAGGGTGGCCGTTAGGATACCTGAAAAAAGCCTTAGTTCACCTGAGGGTGGTTGAAGTAGACGAAGAGACCCCAGTGAATGAGCCAAGCCCTCTGCACCAGAATCTCACTGTAACTCAAGTGGAGAGCAGCGGAGATGTTGTCCTTCAGACGTTCCAGCTCCTCCATTGCCTCCTCCCAGTTTTGTTGGGGAGAGTTAGAAACTTGCAATAAAATTCAATAATTTATCAGGTTTGAAAAAGATGGTTATTTAAGTTGATCTTAGCGCTTTAGTGCAAACAAGAGTTAAGTGTTAGGAGGTCAAATTCTGAATGTCCCCAAACTCACCTGCAGGATCTCGCTAGCGAGTTTTCCCCACTGCGCACTGCTGTAGAACTGACTGTCAGCAGGGGCCAGGTTCCGGTAGAAGTCCAGGTTAGTACTGGCAATAGCGTAGTTTCCTACATCGTACATGGTGAAAGTTGGTGTAATGCTAAAGAGTTTGGTTAGTGATCGTAAGATCCCGGGTTCGCATCTGTGCCATTCCCATCGATATTTTGGGATTTTATGAAAAATCCCCTTATTTTCGCAACCCATAAAATTCGGAATATGACGTTATCACCATACGTGAACTTGGCTCACTCACTTCTAGTGAGAGACTTACACCGCATGGGCGCATGGTGGTGTCTCTGTACTCACATGAACTTGCCGTAGTGGAAGACATCGTCCAGCTTCTCCCTGTCAAACTGGTAATGCTCGGTGAGGTAGTCCCATAGCTGCTGACTGTCCCGGTGCTTGTCCACCATCTCTGACACCTGACAAGGAGAGAGGGAAATTGGTAAGTACAGTCTGACTAGAAGATTCATTGTTTGACTTAATGAGGAAAGTTGGTAAGTAAAGTCTGACTAGAGTAATGATGAAACTAGAAGAAGGAAATTGGTAAGCACAGTCTGATTAGAATCATGATTTGACTAAAAAAGGAAAATTCTCAACACACTGCTCACATCTTTCCTCGCGAAGAGCTCAATGACTTGGTTGCTCTTCTCCTGAAGGCAAGTCAGCTGCCTCACCACCTCATTCCTCTTCTCATGCAGTGCCTCAGGAGGCTCCTTGTCTGGGTGCAGCGAGTGGAACACGTCGATAGTGAAATCCACCATGTTAGTGTTCTGAAAGTGAAATATTCCATGTTAGTGTTCTGAAAGTGAAATATTCCATGTTAGTGTTCTGAAAGTGAAATATAGTAAAATCCAGGTCATGTTAGTGTTCTGGAGATACGTCACCTGCAGTAACTGGTACTTGGACTCCGTCAGGCTCTCCATCCTATAGATGTCCCTGGTAGACAGGAACTCCAGCAGAGGGAATACCAGGTGGAGATCCATGTTCTTGGAGAGGACATTGGTAAGGTCGTACTTAGCCATGCCTACAAGATCATGCCGGGTTATTAAATGGAAAAGTGATGGTGACTGGTGAAATCAGTTATGGAGTTATGATGTGATGGCATGTGATGGAGAAAGAAAATAAACTTATTCATCGTGTTCTCCTGAATTGCGAAATTAAATTTCAAGTATGATTATTCAAGATTGAATTTTTTATGTATCTCCAATTCGTCGAGAGCAATTAAAGCAAATTTCATTAGTTCAAAATTAGAATAAATGAATAGCTTACGGTATAATATTCTGCTAACAATTAACCTTGTGAGCCAATATTTCGTAAGTTCGAGTAACCAAAACAATCCATTTCGAGTTTCGACTCTCTGCTCGGAATATAATGGTTTTGTGGTTTCAACAAAACAATCAATTAATTAGAATTTGCATTGTTAAAATGGAGCCCGGTTATTTAAAGAAGTTTCAATACTGCAGTTCAATTATTACATTGTATGTCGATTAGATTACTGTGTAATATAAATAAAATAGAATAAAAATAAATTAGAAATTGGTGTTCAATTCAAACTTTTTAAAAACCAACTAAAGCTGAGCAACCAAATGAAGAGCTATTATGATTATAACTGGCTATACTCAAATAAATAATAAAACTTTTTCAATATGTCAAGCACTACTGTATAGTGTACCATAAAAAAGTGTCTGCCTAACCATATTAAAGATAAAATTCAATGAAATAAACATATATAAAATTACCATATTTACATCTCAATTCTCAGCATAAAGCTCAACTTTTGTACAGAATTTAGAGCTATGATGATCCTTTAACTGCTGCATTGTTTCAAACTTAACAACACAGCGTGGACAGATAAAAACAACAACACTGCTGGTTCCCAGGGAAATCGCAGATGAAACTCTGGGTTTAAGCCTTTCGTAGGTTACCTTGACCTGTCTTTGGCCACAAACATGCTCCCTCAGACCCGGATACGTGATGAAAGTGTCATTGCAATCAGCACAGTGCAGAGAGATCTCTTCACCTTTGTCAGTGTAATGGGTGTTGTGGGATACCCGGTAATGTTCACGAAGTCCTTCTGTTGTGATGTGCTTGAAGGAGCATCTCTTGCAACTCTTCAAGGTCAGGAGTTCAGAATCACGAGATTCACTTTTAGATTTGGTTTTGTCTCCCGCAACTTTGGTTTTGTCTCCTGCAACTTTCTTCTTGCCACACATCTTGATGTGTTTCTTGTATGAGGAGCTCTGGGTGCTTTGATACCCACAATCTGAACACTGGAAGGTCTCTACTTCATCCTTAAGTGGGAAGGAAGAATCACTGTCAGAATCAGAGATGGTCTCACATTCACTTGCTACAGATTTGTTAATTCGACAAGATCTCTGGGATCTAACTTGAGTCTCAGGCACCCAGCATTTTGGCTTGTGCTTGAGGAGCTCTTCCTCAGTTTTGTAGACATTGCCACAAGTGCAGGGGTTTGGTTTGTTGGCCTTTTCTTTTTCTGTTACCTGATGGTTTATGGTGTGTAACCATTCCACAACAGCATTGTTGTCATCGATAACATCGTTTTCCGTTTTGTTTAGATTATAAAACTGAACTTGGTGCTTAACTTTATCTTCAATATCACCGAAATTTAACTTCTCTGAATCTTGGAGGACTTCATTCAATGCTGAAACAAAATCACCAGGAAAAGTCTTCGTTGTCTGCTTAAACTTCATGTTATCAGTCCACTTCTTGACACTAGCATAAGGGAAAACGTGGTTAGGGTATCTTATTGTAAATGTCCACTGAGCCTCATCAGGCCCATGGGTAAGACCATATCTAGCACACTCATTTCTAACACTTTCAGGAATTAAACGAACTGCCTTTGACACAGACCGTTTGGTACGTGCCCTGGCCTTTGACTGCTGAGCAGAGCTAGACTGTTTCTCTAATTTCCCATCAAGTTTGTACTGATTCATCAGCTCAGTTATTTTCTGCCAGCCGAGTTTGAGTTCTGGATGGAGCCTGGCATACCTTAGCTGTGCTTTATGCTGCCCATGAATCAAAGCATAACGAATGCAAGCTAGTTCTATTCTAGCTTTGGATTCAGGAGCCTTCTTTATTTTAAACTTTTCCTGATAAGGTGCAAGGTCAGCCCCATCATTATTGTGCTTCCTTTTCTTAGCTTTAATGTGTTTACCAATAATATGGCTGTTGACCTTTGCTTGGGTCTCACACTTGACGCCACATAGATCACAGGAATACTTCAAATGCTCAGAATGAAACTGTCTCATGTGTTGGATACGAAGTAATTCATTGATGAATAACGAGTCACAAAACCCACATCTAACTGTGGGTATGGGAGCTGGTGGTGGAGCTTCCATTCATTGGTTGTCAGTGGTCACTCACAAATATGGCTTGAGAGGGAGGGAACTCCAGGGTTGTCACAGTTATAGATTGGTGCATTCCTAGATATGGCAATATTGCTAGTTATAGTTCACACGAATATTACTCTAATAGCCAAGAAGCAAGAACATGCGTTGGAATCATGATTTAAGGTATGAATCTCATGCAGCAGGCATACGTCAATGCATTAGTTACCTCTCCATGTGCTGATATCATGCAATGCTTTAATTTTCAAAAATTCATGCAATGATCATTAAAATGCAAATTAAGAATTCAGCAATACCTGATAAAAACAAGTCAAAGATGCTTTGAAGATTTCACAATCTCCATTACTCCATGCGGCAAGAAAGACGAAAAGTAGCTGCAGAAAAGGGCGAAAAGCATTGATCAATGTAGAAGCATTTTAGATCAAGAAAACGACATACGTAAATTATAACATGAAAGTAATAAAGTAATACTTAGATGACAACAAAATTTGATGAACAAATTTGTTGAACAAATTTTAAAAGAAAATGAAACTCATTGAGAATGTGATAAATTTTAAACTAAACAATTAATGATCATATTGTGTTAAGAATAATCATGAATGATAATGTAAGTAAACTGCTCTTTAATAATAGCGCAGATTTTGGTCATTTTCAGACAGTGATTCAGTGAATAAACTTGTTAGCAATGAATACATGAAATCAGAGGTACTGTAGATAGGTACCGTACTGTACAATACTGTGTGATAAAATTAGTCGGTGTGATTACAGACTGTTTTTAAATGAGTCGATGATATTATGGACAATGATGGACCTGCTAGAATGATATAGCTCACTGGCAGATGTATTCATTCGGCGAGCTGCGCCACCTCGTAGAAGGAAAAAAAAGGATGCAAATGGCAATTTATGAAGGTAATCAAAGTTCTCTCAAATAATTCATCAAATTCTTTACTAATCACCACAAGATAGGAATCTGGGACCATGTGCAGTAACGACATTATACTCATATTCTTTGTTATTCTGGATTGTCTTATCATTTCTTTGTCTTTGAAGTGATAGCCGTTAGGTGTCACACTGTCAGTGGTATGGAAATAAATATCGGATGAGATATAACGGATTAGTTAAGAAAGCCATGAGCTTTCGGATGAGGTTGTGAACTTAATCATTCTAGCCCTCTTCACTCGGAGCACCTTTCTTGTATTCCAGTAATTTGTCATAAAACTCCTCTACCTTGTCTTTATTCACTCGACAGAGGTATGTTTCTGACTTCATGTCCTGAAGAAGAAAAGTGTATGTCAGGCATGAGTCACAAAAAAACTTAAAAATTCCTTGACATTTGACTCGGTAAGTCTATATATGGCTCAAACTCGTAAGTCTTAAAAACATAGCAAAAAATGAAATTGCATTCAGTTTCATTGCATGAAACCGCATGAAATTAAGTCCTTATAACTATAGCAAAAAAGTTCTCACCGCATCAGTAACAACGATCATTATGCCGTTCTTTCCACTCCTAGTGATTGGGATATTCTCGTAAAGCAGAGTGTTGAGGACCACTGTACCCATCGTAGTGTCATTCCTCACCAACAGTTGCACCTGGGGTGGGTTGCAAAGTTGTAGCCATGTAACTTGTTGTTGGCATAAATTGTGGATAATTGTTTTGTAAATTTGATGTCCGTTTTGAATATGTGAGATCCATTGATCATAATACATATAATGTTTAATATCACGAACAAGTCAAAAGGATCAGTTCACAAATCTTATGCAGAAAATGAGTCATTGAACAACATGCTTAGCAAACAACCAAAATATATTCCACCTTATCATTGCAAGTCGTTAGATTAGCAATACCAAGGCCCTTTTCATTCCAATCGCTGCCTGACTTGAGGAAGAGTTTGCATTTGATGTGATACAAGGCTCCTTTCTCAATGTGATCCACCTGTAAGTGTTTTGATTGATATAATATTGGACAGGAGAAAATCTAGATATAAAGTCGATTGGGTATCAGTGGTAATGACTTTAAAAAACCACTTATAGCTTAATATATTCTTTAAATTCAGCAAATTCAAATGAAAACAAAAAGTATATGCATTAAACCTTTTCAGGCTCAGGTGGTGTATCTTCCTCTGCAGCTTCTGATGACTCAGCAGCCTCACTTGGCTGGGCAGAAGTACTTGGCGTGGAGTCTGAAGTGCCAGGCTTGCCAACAAGCGACCCAAAACCTGAGCAAACATTTTGTACCAACACAATAAATCAAAAAGAAAAAATGAATTTCAAGATAAATATAGGTTACTAGATTATCACTTCATTTTCACTTCATTATTTGACATAAACGAAATACTTTGCCATAAAAAATACTAAAACAAGGGTGTTTGAGCACTGCCACTAAATCAACTACAGACAGCATTATTCAATAACCTGAGAATTTGGTCTCCCCAACAGGCTTGCCAAACAAAGATGGTGCAGCAGTGGCAGAGGGTTTGAAACTGAAACCTCCAGTGGATCCTCCAGCAGAAGTCTCCGTGCTGTCTGCAGTTGATGGAGTTGGCTTGAAGCTGAAACCACTAGCCCCTGAGCCGAAAGGATTGCTTGAGATGGATGATAAACCACCAAATGAAAACGGTTTGGGTTCTGATTTCTCAGCTGGTTTGGAAACAGGGGATGGCTCCTTTTCCTTGACAGGTGACTCAGAAGTTTCAGCTTCTGTGACTTCAACCTTTTTATCTCCAGTGTCAGACTGCAACTTATTAAGATGACTTTCATAGTCCTTGAAAACATTCGTCAGTATAACAAATGGATTTTTCTCAATGTGTTCTGTGGCAAATTTTATGACTGATTCATTGAGCTTTTTCAGTTTTCTCAAAAATACTGCATCCGTTATGTTATCATTAGACTTAGGTGATTCACTTTTTGAAAATGGATTAGAATTATTACTGTTATTGTTTCCTTTCGTAACTGAGTCCACTATTGATTGTATTGACGAAATATCAGTCATTTCAGTAGATGGTGCATTAGAAAACAATGGCTTTTCTGCTTGGCCATTTGTATCCTTTTTCACTTCATCAGACTTGGCAGTGAAAGAGAACAACGGTTTGGTATCAGTATTTGTGTCACCAATTTTTGGAAAGCTGATGGTTGGTTGAACAGATAAGTTTGCATTTGTTCCTCCACCAAAACCGCCAAATCCTGCAAACAGACTAGGTTTCTGAAATAAAAAATAATCAGAGCATTATTATAAGGTTTCTGTACTCTAGAAAGAATTTGATATTTTCTGATGCCCATTCAGAATAGAGCATAATATTAAAATTTCAAATTAATATGATCATCGTTCACTTGCACTTAGAAGTCAGAAGTTTAGTAGGAAACAAACATCATAATACTGTAGCTTACATCATCAACATTTGAGTTTGGCAGATTACGGCGCTTTGCTGTCTTGATCCTGAAATGATGAAAATTCATTGCATGATTACAAACAAGAATTGAGTAAAAACTGAAAAATTGAACAATTATTGTCATACATTCAAGGACTACCACTAGAATATGGATTATGGAAGTATACTCAATTGTAACCACCTACAAAATTTCAAGTCTTATTAACTCACACTCTCTTTTTGATCACATCATCTGCTGCTTTTTGAAATTCCCCAGCCTGAAAAATGCAATTCAATCAATATAAGAATTTGCTGTATGATTTAGATAGGTACTGAAATGAAAGCACAGGGTTTATCATTGAGAATTGAAAGTCGATGATCTATGGTTTGCCTTGGACAATAAATACTGTGTAGTGTGTGAGTACTGTATGTAGTTTTGTTATTAATAAATACAAAAATCTTACTTCTTCTGGTTCCTCTTCATCTTGCCAATTTCTGTCTGTAAGCTCTCTTTCAGCAATACGCTTACTCATAATTTCTAATTAAATATTGAGTAATAGAATAGAATAATTGATTAGATCACCAAAAATGATTGTACAGTTTGCAATTTGAAAATAGTAATATATTGACAACCATCAATATTCCAGATTTGAAGTAAAATGCAATATTTTATTGATTTTATAAATATAAACCATTGCATCATATAATAGCATTATACAAGATTGAATAATTGCATACAATTATGTAAATTAGATCAACCACACAAGAAATCTTTGTAGAAAAACTCTACAACAAGTGAATCTGTCTAAAAAGTACATAATGTATAGGCAAAAATTAATAGGTTGCACTTTTTGGCAAGTGAATAAATCCCAGAGTGCCCAGATTTATATTTATTAAAGCCCATTATTTTTGAATAATTCCAAAATCATACTGAATAATTATTATCATAATCACATTGACTGGTCAATGCATGATTGAGAAAGAAATGTCTTTGTATTTTGAGCATTTTCTAGCTTAAAACTAACATCAACCAGCATCAACCTCATCATAAAGAAATGTAAGACACCAAAAATGTAATATAAGGTACCTATAGAATTTATTTGAACTGACATGACAATGGTGAACAGTAATGACATTATGAAGTTATCAATATAATAGCATACTCCATATTGCAACATCTATGATCAATGATCATACAGTCTAATTGCCAGTTAAACATGATGGATGCCAAGGATCATCGACCATACTTTTGGAACTCCCAATCTCTGTTGTCAAGAGGACAAACCTGACGAGTTTTCAACCACCTTGAAATACAGTGGAAGTGGAATGCATGATTACAAACTCCCCAGGCTACAGTACATTCCTGAAAAAATTTTACACTCAATAAATGTCAGAACATTCAGAACAAATTTGAAGAATAAGTATTGTAAATTGTTTGCAAAGGTTTTGCAATAACAATAACTCAAATCAGAGCCTGCACAACCACTTTTTCATGTTTTCAGTTCAATTTGATTGATTGACCAACATTTATGAAGTCACCTGACCTTAACAATTGGTTTCATGGCATGAGCAAAGAAAACAGATTGAATATATCACAAAATTTAGGTATACAGTACATTCATCACTTGTGTGGCTTGCTTGATTTGCTTGACACTCAATGCAAAGGTCCATTATATGATTTCTGCAAATTGCACAGTTGTCAACAACTATGTCCCATGCCCAGAGGGCAACTGCACTCCACTTCTTAACCTGAAATGTCATCAAGAAATAAGCAGTCAAAGCAAACATGTCTATTTTTCGCAATGTGCAAAATGGACAAGAGTCAAGAAACCTATAAAACACTTCAATATCATCAAAACCAAGTGTGCAGATTAAGATACAATTTCGCTTTGCATTTAATAGAATTTGTGTTGAATTGATATGCTAACATCAAATTACTGCATCTTCATCAATCCCTACATCAATTTAGATATCATTTATTTGAATTTTAAAGCATTCATGTACCTCAAATCGCTTCTTGTCACATTTTGCTGGGGCAGTAGAAGATGATGGACCTTCTTCAACTTCCATGGCCTCAGTTAGTTAATTTAATATAGTTAAGATGAAGCACTGCTATCATAATGATCTAAACTTATAAATTCTAGAGTCCCATATATCAAAAACTACTTGCACAACTGTCAACTGCGCTGCAGCTACTTGCAGAGAGGTGCTGCAAACAATGCCAAGTAAGGTATTCTGACAGAGCTTATGACTAACACCTTATGACAGAAAATTAGCTTACTGTTCAAAAACATTTGATGATATTAAAAAAATGAGTTTAGGTCAGCTAGGCATGGCAGTGAATAGTGATAGTGCCTACACACCACTCATTGTGATGTGACTCAATTGGATCTCACTAAACCTACATTCAATGTGTAAATTCATGGTTCAAGTTAAGATTTGGAGAAAAATCTTGCAGGTTGATGACCAAAAGATGCCAATCTTTTGAACTTCTTTAGCCATTCAATCACATAAACTTTTCAGATATTTCTACTCAACCTTTCAGTTTCATTAAGGCAGGTAGTCACTGCACTTGACTCATATAAAGCTATCACAATTATAGTATAAAAGTATAACAGTATAAAACTTTTTGCTTTACAGCAACACAGTTCCACAACAAACTCTTCACAAAACTACATCGTTCATAAACTCTTCACAAAACTACATCGTTCACGAATTGTAGCAAAATATTCGTGGGAAGTTGGATCCATAAAACTTGTATAAACACACCTATGCTAAATCTCAAGTTTGAGAACCTCAAAGCTTGCATCTTAACTGTTAATACCAAAACCAAAAGTAGGTATCATTGCACTGATGATGATGATTCAGAAACACAGTTGCTTCGGGTCCTGTGCCTGCTGCTATTTAGAGCAAAACCTTATCTGTTATCTAATTCAATGACTCTTGTCTCTCTAGTCCTCTTCATAGTTGTTTCAGGGCATGAATAATTTTATTTGAAGCAGCAGGATGTGCCACTCATGTTAAAATATAAGCATCCAGCCATCCAAATGATGACCTTAGTCTGTACACAGAAACGGCAAGTCCTGCAACATCAAAAACCATTTTGATCTTCGTTGTGTTACTCATTTGGTTTTACAGGCCATTGACAAATTGTGTTTGGGAGATAGGGGACAGCCGGACAGGGGCGAGTTTTGGGTGCTGTGCCTGACAAAGAGAACTGAAAATTACCAGCAAATTAATCTAAGTAATGCCACTTCTGACTAAATTCAATTCCAAATTTACTGTTTTAATCATTTGTATAGAAAATCGAAGCATCTGGCAAAAGCAAGTCCTATGAGTATTGAGTATGCAGTCTTAATTATTGTTCATTTAACCATTCACCCCGTTGCTAAACACATATATTGACATATCGGATATCCCTGTTTGCGTTGCGCGGCGCGTTACCCTAATTCCAGAAACGCGCACGGCCTACGGTTTTGCTTAACACGTAGATCCCTGTCTGCGTTGCGCCGCGCGCGTACACACAGTACACACCTATGCGGGCTTAGGAACCTACGGTTGAATAACTTATTTAGCCGAAAGCACCGTCATTCCTCCTTATTTAATAAAAGGAAAAACGACGGTGGGCTGCGCGCGTCCATGGACAGCTAAGCAGATGCTTACGCGCGCGCGGCTTTCGACTGGTTAGGGCAACTGCGCGCGCTGAAAGGGGCGCTGGTTAGGGCAACCGCGCGCGTAGAATAGGGCGCTGGATGATGTGATCAATACCGTCGAGAAGCAGCCAACTGCAACATAGCATAATATAATGCATGCCTGTTTACTCTTAAACGTAAAGGTTATTAGCCGATGTCCTTGCAGTTACTTAAAAGACTCCACAAAACTCATGTTATTGTTTAATTTTAAAATGATAAAATTTGAATGAAACTGAATTGTATAGTAAACCCACATAAAATTAAATTAAAAGTTCATGAATGATTAAGCTTAAGTTAACTGTGGAGTCCTGACAACGGGATAGGAAAAACGGAAATTTGAAATTGAGTATCTTCATTTGCGCGGCTTTAAGTTTATCGAGCTCCCTTTATGATTATTGTGTGACCTGGCGACCTTCAAGAGTCCTGTAAAAACGGCTTGCCACTTTAATTCCAAAATTGAAAACAGAAAAGGGGCCATTTCATCAATGAACCATGATTTAGCTCAATTTTACCATTAAATTTGATAATGCTCAGGGCTTCACAGTTATTCATATTAAGCAATCATTATGATTAATTTAACATTCAAACAATCCAATCCGACATATCGGAATTATCCCCCAGAGTACAAAAACTGAACACGAAAAACTGAAAACTTCTCAGGCTGACTGACGGCAACCACTCGCTGTTCACAAAGAACAAATTGGATTTCATTATCAATCCAATAATTTTCGGTGTTTCATAAATTAAAAGATTCGCTTTGCTATCAATTGATAAACTTCAAGTTCATTAGTTCAGTTATCAATCATAAATTCGGTGCTTTCACTTTGATTATTCATTCATATCATTGCTTCAATCGGCCCGGCCACTGAATCACAGATCTTTGATTCAATATTTCGCGAGATTCAGCACCTCACATCAGAAGCAACTCAACACAGAGAATATACCGATATATCACGATATTTCCTTGTGTTTGACTTCAAGTCGTTGTGGACCGCACCGGTATCTGATACCCATTATGAATGGCATTGTTCTGTTGCTGCTGCTGCTGCTGCTGTTGTTGTTGCTGCTGCTGGACTTGCGACGGCTCCAACTTCCCCGGTGTTTTGACACTTGCACTCGCCCTCAGCAACTCAATACTCTGGCTCTGCCACTCCGGGATCTTAGTCCCCCCAGAGCTGAGGGGTCCCACCCCTGCGAAGGAGGGCACCCCACTGGAGTTCTGGAGAAGGGGGTTGTTGGGGGAGCGCTGTCCGCCCCCGCCGATCAGAGAAGCGGGGTGCTGGTAGGAGGGGAGTTGGGTGGGGTTGGTGGGGCTTTGGAGCTGGGGGGCTCCTCCCCCTCCCCCTCCTCCGTTAGTCGTGATGCCGCCCGGATTGTTGTTGTAGAAATGCCCACCTGAAGGGGGTGCAGAAAAATGGTAGGATTGCATTTTGTGAAACATTCACTTGAACTAGGCAAAGTTTTGCAGATTATAAACGCCATGATAAAAGTTTGCATTACATTTGAGAAGAGCGATTAATTCTAAATCTCAGCTCAAATCCATAATTATTCAGACTTTGAATTTAATTTTAATGAGTAATAAAAACACGCATCACCACTCTAAGTTCCATGAAAGTATTAATTTCCATTGTGTAATTGCAGAACACGTAACCACCAGGAAACAGGACATCTGAGCCGCGCATCACGTGCTTCCACCGCATCACGTGATCATGTGTCACGTGCTCGCGCGTCACGTGATCTGCATCACGTGACATAAAGCGATAATTACCTCACATAATAATGTTCACCGTGGAAGAAACATAACCGGATTGACTTCATAAATTCACCATTTTAAACTCTGATTATGACGTCATGGCACAACGCCAACCATTCCGACGCGTTCTCTCCCGTAATTTTGTATGTACGTGTACTTCCAAAAATATCCTAAGAGCGAATTCGGGTAATTTGATTATTTTTCTTATCAGTAAGTTATCAGGCGACCCAGCGTATGAAATATAACGGCTTCGATTTAAGCCCCAACTTATTATCCTTGCAGGCTGTAGCCACACAAATTCAAATAGGCGTCTGAGAGTGATGTAATATCCATGGTTTAGAATAGTGAGTTGATGACGTTGATTCGCCTGTTTTTCTAGCGTGGGTTATTATTACGGTAGGATCCCATTATAGCTGGCTGATCGAATGATAGTGTAAATTGTGTGCAAAGAAAGGTTTTGGATAAAGAACAAAAATTAATAAATGTTTTAATACATTTTCTTGCCATCGTTTTAAAAAAAGAAAACTTAAATCTAAGTACTCAACAATCGATTAAACAGCGTTTATTTTTAGGTGGAAATTATTTGCAAACCATAATTTGAAAATTGAATTATTTTTGAACTTTGACAGCTTTGAAATTTTAAAACTCGAATTTGTTAATCAGATTTTTCAAAAAAATGATATAAATTATACGTACTTGCAGTGGAATTTAGGTCTTACTCAAATCTAGGAGTGTATAGATGCAGCCAATAGTGTAGAGTGGGCAACAGTCGTAAAACAATTCCCTATTATTCAGCACAAAAAAGCATTTCTCGCAAAATAACATTTCGTGCACAATAAAGCAAATTATCGCCGCGTCATAATTTGGCTGTTGAGATAACATCATTATCAGAGCTAACTAGACGTTGAATTCTTTCTGCACTCGATGTTAACTGTTTAGATAACACTATTGGTATGGAGTTGGAAGATGTGAAAACGGAAGATGTGAAAACACACATCTCGTGTTGAGAGGAATGTCGAGGAGTTCCATCAGAATCCAGCCTAGCAAACAGACTTAGGGCACAAATCTAGACTTTGTCACTTGTTTTAAACTTCTGCGCAGCACACCGCCAATAAATAGTCGATGCGGTTTGAAGTCATTTCCATAGTTTACAGTGTTAGCTGCGATGACGTTGGTGGTGTAGCTTGGCGACATCAGGGCAGCTTGAAACTACCTAACGCGTGCATGAGCCATGTCTTAAATTGTTACATTTACGTGATTACGCGGAACTGCATGACTCGAACTATGTGAAGAATCGCGATTGATTGGGCACAGAATCCAAAGCATAGATGTCCGTCACTTATTCAACTCAGCAACCCTGTATTGTGCATTTAGACGTGATTTGAACACCCTATATTCCTATAAGACTTCACAGTGCGCAGTCTTGAGAATAGCACGTTTTCTTGAGTTATTTCCCCCGAAAGCCTGAAAATGCGTTCCAGACGCACGGAGAAATGCGCAGCACTGAATGGGACGACCAATGGAACTGTCCGTCCTTGTCTGGGGCAAGACATAGAAATGGTCTTAGTTGGAGGGACGTCACGTGGTCACGTCGACACGTTGTAAAAAACGTCTGATTTGTGTGTTTTGAGAGACTTTTTTCACATGTTTAAATACAAGGATAAAAACTTTTTACGGTAGAGTTTAAATATGATTCTAAAATTGAAGCCCACAGCGATTTAAAATTCATATTGCTACAGTGAGCTATTCATCAGGTTTTCTTTAGAGGGATCAACTAAAGTCCGGTAGAAATAGAAAAACTTCCGTTCTTTAACCACATGAAGGTGGCAGTGGCTTATTAGCGCAACCACAGGTCCCTTTGATATTGGCCAATCAGTATGCGAGTTTAATGTAAACTCGCGCACTGATTGGTATATGCCATGGCAATTTCAGGATCTTTGACCGCATTATTACTACTAGGAGGGGATGGGCCAGTGAGGTCCCAGACGGCAGGAATGGGAGCAACAGGCTGGACAGCATAATAGATAATATCAAATTCAGCTACTAAACAGGATTTGAACAGGATTTCTGGATTTAAACAGGACTAAAACAGGATATCCTGTATAAACAGGATTTACTATCACTAATAAAACAATAAAAACCTGCGGTGTAGAGCTGTGAGAAGTTAGGGGCCTGGAACATGGGACTGGGGGACGCTGCACTGCTGCTGTAGGGGAGCACTCCGCCAAAACTGAGGGATGTGGGGATCAGGGGCCCGACGGGGATTGCGGGGATGAGTGAGATTTATTGGAATCAAGGATCAGGTTGCGTGAGATTGGAGGGAATGAAGGATAAGGGGTTGCGTGGGGATCAGGGATGAGCGGCATTGAGGGGAATCAAGGGTTCGGGGATTGAAAAGATTTAGAATTTTGGGGATTGAAAGAAAATCAAGAATTTACAGGATTGGCATGAATTAAGTAGAGTTTGTTCCAGCTGCTTACCTGTAGTGCGTAGTGGGGATGGTGTGGCCGGTTATGCTGGGGATGTTCATGGACCACGGCTCTCCAGAACCTGTGTACTCCGTCGGTAATCCTGATAAACATCGTGTTAGTTTACCAACCGTTCCATTTTACATCGACCGATCAGTGCGCGAGTAATCATCAACTCGCGCGCAAAACATGACACAAAACATGTCATGGCACAAAACACTGAATTGATGGAATCAGTGCACTTTCTTGTGAGAAATATGACTAAGACAATCTATCATCAATTTACATTTTTATCACATATTGTACGCAGGCAGATTGAATTCAGCAAAAAATGTCATTAACAATAAATCAATTAATCTCAGTTGATAGCAGTAATTAATTGACTAATCAATTAGTAAAATCACAGTACCTGACATGAGGCGGTTGACGTTTGAAGCGGCTACGGAGGTGTTGTTCATTTCTCTTTCCCGCTCCTTCTTCCTCCACTTGGCTCGTCTGTTCTGGAACCAAACCTGCCCGGGGATTAAGGGAGTAGAGCCAGGGAATTGGGAGAAACGGGGGGGGGGATTAGGGAGTTAAGGGGGAATTAGGGAGTAAAGGGGGATTAGGGAGTAAAGGGGGAATAAGGGAGTTATTAAGGGGAATTAGGGAGTCAAGGGGGAATAAGGGAGTAATGGGGGAGTTACGGAGTCAAGGAGGAATTAGGGGGTCATGGAGGAATTATAATTTAGAGGGTTTCATTCAGGAGGGGATCAGGACTCAGGAGTTTGATTTACTTACGGACTCTGGGTCAAAGGGCTACTTGCAAGCGCGCTAATAGATAATTCGTGACGAGTGATCGGGGGGGCCGAATAGATAAATTATAAATAAATTGTGATGTGTCATTGTGTCACAGGTGTATACGGAAAGAAGGTGCAGAAGACACCATCAAAAATGGCTACAAAAGAAAAAGCTCTCTCTGCCTATTAATCCACCCGATTTTTGCAATGACCTGGAAATTTTTTATAACAATTCATAAACTATTTCAGGGGCTAGTACTGGGTCTCAGGAGCCCAGAAAAAAAAGTTTACCAACCTACCCCATGGGGCGGTGGTTTTTGGGCCACGCCCTTTTTATATTTATACGCTATGTCGTTTTTCATAACTCGGCTTAGGAAAGTCGTAGAGACTTCATTTTGGGCTCAAACGAATCGAAATCAACGTGTTTTTATACAATTGTTGACACCAATATGCCGTAGAACCCTCAGGGAAGAAGTTATGGGCCAAAACCATTTTCGGAGTAGTCCGCAAACCATTATTTAGGCTATATTGGTATCTTGGCTCAGGAAGGTCGTAGAGACTTCATTTTGGGCTCAAACGAATCGCAACAGCCGTGTTTTTATACAATTTTTGACACCAATATGCCGTAGAACCCTCAGGGAAGAAGTTATGGGCCAAAAACCATTTTCGGAGTAGTCCGCGAACCATTATTTGGGCTATATTGGTATCTTGGCTCTAGAAGGTCGTAGAGGCTATATCTTGGGCGCAAACGAATCGCAATGACCACGTTTTTATACAATTGTTGACATCAATATACTGTAGAACCCTCAGGGAAGAAGTTATGGGCCAAAAACCATTTTTGGATTAGTCCACGAACCATTATTTGGGCTATATTGGTATCTTGGCTAAGGAAGGTCGTAGAGGCTTTATTTTGGGCGCAAAAGAATCGCAACAGTCGTGTTTTTATACAATTGTTGACTCCAATATGCCGTAGAACTCTCAGGGAAGAAGTTATGGGCCAAAAACCATTTTTCAGGGTACTTGCAACCCATTCTTTGGGTTATAGTGGTATCTTGGCTGGGGAAGCTCGTGGAAGATTTATCTTAAAATGAAATTGCTCGCAAATTTTTATTTGACTGCTGCCACAAATATGCTTTAAAACCCTCAGGAAAGAAGGTACGGATCAAAACCATGTTTTTGGCTACCCATAACCCATTGCTCGGGATTTTAAATTGGTATTTCGACTCATGAACTCAGGCGGGCTCAGGCAGTTCCTATAGACAAAAAACGCGATTTTATTTCATAGCGGCCACAAACCATTTTTCAGGGTACCCGCAACCCATTCTTGATGTGAAGTATTCATATATTCTGTTGGTGCTTATTTGCCTAGTGCTGCTAGGCCTGCTGACTCCAGCTGTGAAGCAGCTGCTGTCGGCAGCTGGATGAACAAGACGTGTCAGCTTGTCAGTGACAGGCAAGTGTATCTATTTTCTTTCATAGAGACACCAAATGTCTTGATTATAAGGTGACTACAAATTTCAACCATTTAAGCTCCAAAGCTTAAAGTATTAATAGATACCTAAGTATGCTAAAATTTATGTTTGTGTAAAACTTTGTTAGTTGTTGAGGAATGAACAGAAT
Organism: Beroe forskalii; assembly: GCA_011033025.1. Taxonomy (NCBI): domain Eukaryota; kingdom Metazoa; phylum Ctenophora; class Nuda; order Beroida; family Beroidae; genus Beroe; species Beroe forskalii. The sequence goes on from WFMF01000126.1 coordinate 370,838, forward strand.
CTGAAGTGAAGGGAAAAGAGTGCAGATGCTTATATCATGGTATTATTAAGTTCTGGATTTCTACCATGTCAAACAAGAACATGATTGGTCAGAAGCTGTAGGATAATGTCCTAGCTGTAGGATAATGTCCTAGGATAATGTCCTAGACTTAAAGCTGTAGGACAGTGAGTGAATACCTACTTACCTACATACAAAACTACAAAAGCTCCATAAAATCATGGGTTTTGGGTCTCTAGGAACTACCTGAGCCCACCTGAGGTCATGAGTCGAAATACCAATATATCCCGAGCAATGGGTCATGGGTAGCTAGAATCATGGTTTTGATCCATAACTTCTTTCCTGAGGGTTTTCAAGCATATTTGTGGCAGCAGTCAAATAAAAACATTGCCATTGTGATTCACTTCAGTTCAAAATGAAGCTTCTTGAGTTCTATGAGCTTCCTCCGCCAAGATTCCACTATAGCCCAAAGAATGGGCTGCAAGTACCCTGAAAAATGGTTTTTGGCTCATAACTTCTTCCCTGAGAGTTCTACGGCATATTGAAGTCAACAATTGTATAAAAACACGACTGTTGCGATTCTTTTGCGCCCAAAATAAAGCCTCTACGACCTTCCTTAGCCAAGATACCAATATAGCCCAAATAATGGTTCGCGGACTAATCCAAAAATGGTTTTTGGCCCATAACTTCTTCCCTGAGGGTTCTACAGTATATTGATGTCAACAATTGTATAAAAACGTGGTCATTGCGATTCGTTTGCGCCCAAGATATAGCCTCTACGACCTTCTAGAGCCAAGATACCAATATAGCCCAAATAATGGTTCGCGGACTACTCCGAAAATGGTTTTTGGCCCATAACTTCTTCCCTGAGGGTTCTACGGCATATTGGTGTCAAAAATTGTATAAAAACACGGCTGTTGCGATTCGTTTCAGCCCAAAATGAAGTCTCTACGACCTTCCTGAGCCAAGATACCAATATAGCCTAAATAATGGTTTGCGGACTACTCCGAAAATGGTTTTGGCCCATAACTTCTTCCCTGAGGGTTCTACGGCATATTGGTGTCAACAATTGTATAAAACACGTTGATTGCGATTCGTTTTGAGCCCTAAATGAAGTCTCTACGACTTTCCTAAGCCGAGTTATGAAAAAACGACATAGCGTATAAATATAAAAAGGGCGTGGCCCAAAAACCACCGCCCCCATGGGGTAGGTTGGTAAACTTTTTTTTCTGGGCTCCTGGGACCCAGTACTAGCCCCTGAAATAGTAAATGAATTGTTATAAAAAATTTCCAGGTAAGCTGGAATTTTTGCAAAAATTGGGTGGATTATATCCGAGAAGAGGGCTACCAAGGAAAATTTCTCAATTTCTCAGCAATATTCCCAAGCTCTGTCCCTCTAGAACATAGCCCAGTACAACAGTCCAAGTATAGGACGTAAACGAATTACCTTAAATTCATTAACCTAACGAGGTTAGGCTACTCTGAGCGAAAACTTAATCCGATCAAGAAATGAAATTATGAAATGTTTAATAACATTAAAACTCAGTTATAAACATTAACAAGTTCAGTCGGGGCGGTTGATGTTTGAGGTTTGTTAGTTCTTTGAGTCTGTTTGAGATTGAGAATAAATTGACTACTTATAAATGCCAGTATTTGTCAATATTTGTCAGTATTTGGTGTCTGCAACATATTTATTCAGGCAATTTTGATAAGGTAATTCCATTATGGCCTGAAGACCCCAGGCTAGGTTTAGTCCTTGTCCTGTGTTATGAATTGTTGCTTCGTTGATTTTTTTGGCACTCGCTTCAAGAAACCTTTTTCATATATCTCAATGTTTTCCCTATTGCTAAGAGTTTTGTGAGTTTTTTAATATTCTAGGCTGCCTAGAAAGTAGAATCCCTAAATAGCGTTGCCCCAACCTTGAGAAAATTTGGCTGTTATTCCTTGAAAATCATAGCCGGTAGCCCGCGATTAGAGATATTTATTGCTCTACTTTTTGCGAAGGTTTACTCTTTCACCACCGACTTTAAGTGATTAAAACAAAAAATCTTGTTGCACACTAGTCCTCACCTGGACTCTGGCCTCGGTGAGGTCCAGTCCGTTAGCCAGCTCCTCTCTAGTGAGCACATCAGGGTAGTGTGACTTGACGAACTCCGCTTCTAACTGGTCTAGTTGGTAGGTTGAGAACTGGGTCCTGGGGGGAGAGGAGGTGTTTTAATGGGGTGATTTTATGAAGTCGTTTTAATAAACTCTTTTTGTTAAAGTAAAGTCGTTTTAAGAGTTTGAAGGTCCACGAAAGTTACGCAGTTGAGAGTGGTGTCGTTATTACTGATTAGAGCGTAAAATGGATAGTTGAAAAGGAGTTTTGTTGATGACTCTGTTAGGTTCAAAGGTAGATAGACATTGAAGTAGATTTTTGACAATTATGGCAATGAGTGCACTTTAATCCCATAACAATATATTTCAATATTTTGTGGTAGCTAGGATCAGGATGCTCCTTGCCATTTCCAGCCAATATCCACATTACTATTAGGCCATCGATATACCACTATGGGTGCTGAAATCAACAATTTACCAAATCGAATTCATCCATTCACGTTTTAGGGAAGACTAGAATGCTAACCAACTACCTATTTCAACTATCTATTCTAGACTATATTGCTGTAATATAATGTTGCTATTATGTTATATTATTGGAATTCAACCTCAAAATACAAGAACGCATGCCATGAATAATCTTGAGACTTTTACAGTTACATTCAAAAATTCAGAACTTTTACTAGTCATCCGTCTCCCTGACATTTCATTGCATATATTTTAACATAAACTTTGAAAAATTAAAGATTTGAAACAATATTGTGAGTTGAGATCCATTGCAAAGGAAAGTTGCGGTGCGTCCAAAGATGAGATTTGGTGATTCTGTATTTTATCACTGATTCAAGAGTACAAATTGAGGATAGCAGGCTTTATAATGCAAAGGTTATTAAGGGCAAATGCAAGAAAATAAAGTTATATTTTAAGGTCATTTGATTTTGATCACTGAATGGTAAAGCTTTTTGAACTCGAAAGGAATATCCAAACTGATCATTAAACATGATAAAATTGGGTGACATCTGAAAGATATATGATTGAATAGACTGGATGATTTTGACCTGAATGAGGGTACAAATAAAGAACATTTTCTCAACCTGTTTCGTCTCTGTTTTCGTTTGGCGGATCTTTCGGCGACAATGCCAGCTTGTCCGGACCCAGGTTCCTCCTTGATGTTCCCAACAAGTGTCGTGGTGGACACAACTGAACCTGAAAAAGGGTTCGTTTAGGGTGCATATTTTACTAATTGCAGTGCATTCTTGGGCAGTTTATTTTCATATATTTTTTGAAATCTGTCATATTTTATCGACTATAACCCTTATAAAATCAATGACGTTTCTTAAATTTCCCGAAATTATTTTGACAATCCTCAAGGCTGAATTTCTAATAGATTAATCGACATTTAGAATCAGAGTGTACGTGGGAGGACCAAAAAATCAGAAGTGGCCACGTTAGAATTCAAAAAGGAATTTAGGAGACTGAAAGATTGAAAGAGAAAAGGACCATCAGAGTCTTGCAGGGGGCAAGAGAAATGGAGAATGATGGAAAAGGAAAGTGTTTAGTCAAAGCAGTGTTTAGTCGAACTATAAATTGTAAATGAACGAGGGTCAAATCTCATGATTTTAACATTGCGATTTGGGAAAAGACTGCGATAACCCACGCCCTACGGCCTGCAGTGCTCAAACCATAAGATTGTGCAAAACATAGGATTGTACAAAAACCATTTACATTGGATAATACAATTAAATTTGTTAGATTTATTACAATCCGCTACTTGTAAACATTGGAATCATATACTAGTGGGAAAAACGAAACAAATCGAATTTTCCTATAAACTGATGTGCGCATCTTCTGAAATTGAAAAATCTAATTTCGAAATCCAATTAGGAGTTCCTATATTTTAACACACGGACACCCGTGCACCAATTTATTAAAATATTTAAGTGGTAAATTGCTCTTACCTGTAACAAACATGATATGTCGACAAAACCGAAATAAATGATGAAAATAATTTTAAGAAGAAAATATTCAACTGATAGTATCAGATATATATTTATTATTTTTGTTGCTGCATTTATTGGTTATATATATGTTTTTTAAGTGCGTGTTGGAATCACGCTCCGACCATGGCCTGACGCACGTTTCACACTAGCTGGGGAACATATTGTCAAAACCCCACGGTCAAACGGGGATAATAGACAATTCCCAACGTCATCGAGGGAACAAGTTAACCCATGATAATGATGTCATATTCTCAAGCACTTGTGGGTTGCGAGTAGCGTTCACTGAGTTAAAATCTCGTGCAAAATGACACGTGATCCAGGAGAGAATCTCATTGGTTGCTTGATGCAGGGGAATTAATCTCATTGGCTGCTTGGGGAAGCCTATCACATTAATTGGATTACAGAACGAATGTATTATATGCTTTATATTGTCACTTCGATTTGAATAGGGTTATTATTACACGTTTTTAAGCGTTAAAATTTGAACCATTTTCATTGTTGTAGGCGATGGGAATAATTTAGCGACGAGAGCAAAATTTGCAGGGAAGAAAAATAATAATTATCTTTTTTAATCCTTCGTAAAGGCTTAAATACACCGAAAACAAACCACTGATGAACACCCTATTAATGAAAATTTGATCAAAATTTATGATTATGTTATGATAATGAGGTCCGATATCTTTAGATTTCACTGCATTATTTTATGCATTCATTTTTTTTAACTGAAGTCTTCTCATGTGCCTTACGAGACATAGTATTTACTGGGACAATAATTCTGGGGATCGAAGTTTTAGGGGTTCGAAAACACGAAACACGGGCGGTTTTCTTCAATATTACTCATGTTAACGTATGATGATGACGAAATATTGAAATTTGGGTGCTAAAATTTGAGAATTTTTCATAAAATCCCCCAAATTTCGCTCCACACAAATATGTCTTTCATTTTCCCGCGCTTTCTCCAGGGAGATTCTATATCGGGAAATGATATATCACTATTTAGGGGAGCCCTGCAGCAGGTCTTATGCATGCCAACATGAGAAATAGGCGGATAAGATGACGTCATCATCATAGCAAAAATTAGTAAATTGATGACGTTAAATTGGCTATTTTTCGCGTGCGCGGGGTCTAGCTGATAATAAACACAGACAAATCCGGTACATATTAACGGTAGATAACCCTAACAAGGTGTTAATCATTAACCGGGGGGCAACGGTTAGGAACTTCTTCGTTAGAATGATGATATGGCGAGAATGACGTCATTATCACAGGTTAGTGTGGTGTTAGTGACGCGGATTATCTTCTGTTATTTTTGATGTCCCCCAGATTATCGGTCGTCCAGAACAGGAAATTTGTTTCATTTACACTTATTATGAAACGTATAATATTAATCATAATACACGTGGCTTTGAAATATATGCCAGAATAAGTGGTGCACAAAACACCGGAATTACGGGAAGACGTTTTATACAGACTTGAATATGTCACATGTTGATGACGTCATCATCAGGGGTTTGTATGGGAAATGTTAGCGTTGTAGGCCCTGTCTGTTCGAATAATCGCTGATTCTAAAATGAGAACCAGAGAGGAATGAGTGTCCTTAATATATTTTCGTCTGTTTCATGGATGATGGTGCAGAATGGTGGATGAAGAATGGAATTTTGAATGGAGCGATTATTAGGAGTGATTACTACCTGGAATTTTCATTTTAAATGATCGTTATCTCTGGAATTAGGAAGGGATATGACACTGGAAATGGAAGGAATAAATGAAGGTTATTTTATCACAAAGGCATCTTCTTGGAAGGTGACTCCAAAACGAGGGTACATAAAACGCGCCTTTTGAGGGCTCCAGAGGGTCATGGTCATAGCAGCCAGCAGGTTCATTAAATAGGGTACATTGAGAGTACATTTAGGTTTTTTAAGTGTGCCAAATATCAGTAATTACAAATCTCTTATAAATATACTTACACGAAATCTCGTCTTGGGCGGTGGCAGCGAGTTGAAGGGCTATATCAGCCGTCATTTTATATTCCTTAATGTGGCGCTACTTATTACCAAACCTTGATTGAATGGTGATTCATTTATTGATGTAAATTGAAAATAATTACAACACCATTATAATGTTGTGCAAACGAATATTGTTTCAATCAGGCAATTAATATTAAAGAATTGATTGAACAGAAAAGAGAAAGGAATTTAATGAAATATTGCAGTTAACTGCTTGAAAAGGAGACAACAATCAGCTATAGATTAGCTCATCAAAGGATTCAATTTACGCAATACGCATCACGGACCACAGCAAATAGTAACAATTGATTAGGGATTATGTAGGTGACAAAGGCAGTTTGTTTATTATAACAATTGCTATAACACTCGGGAATTAAGTGGGAATGTGGCCAGGAATTTGCCATGAATATAATAGTTTCACTAAGTATCACAACAAAGCAACAAGTCGTAAAATAGCGAGAGAAAATAATTAAAAACAATTTTTCGCAACATCAAATATCAGCAAAAATGTGAAATAAACATCACAGCAAGACCAGCGTTCTCAAGTTGGGAGAAAGAAAGAATGAATGGGATGATGGTCTCAAAATACCAAAACAAAGGTATCAGTTATGTCACAAGTGATAATATGAAATCAATAGCAAATAGGTAAAACCCGTCATTAGATGAATCATTCTAAACAATATATCAACCACTTGTCACTCGAAACTGACAACTTTTTTAGCCTGGCACAAACAATAACTGGCGACATTAAGCCAGATGGTTCAACAAGACGTCACGATGATTCAGTGACTTCATTTTCAACACTTACGGCAGTTTCGAAATTAATCTAAGTCATTGGTAGATAAATGGTAAAGTCATTGTCATTTAGGGCGACTGGTCATTGAACAGAAAAGGTGCAAAAGTTACAGGGTTAAAACGAAATGTAGCCAGATTTCCAATACGAATCCACAAGTCCCTTAACATGACACTCCTACGATAGTTGGTATTCGCTGAGTTGAAACAGAAGGCGTTTGCTTTGCAGCGTGTCATTTTCATAAGTCAATATGGTGAATAGATGATAACTACCCTTCTACATCACTAACTACATAAAATCCTGAACCAAGCAGAGTCACTGTACCCTACTACAGCTGTCTAAGTCTAGTTGATACGTTCCCTAGACTAGCTTAGTGGTTTCATGACTCTTCATGCGAGATACCATGTCATAAGTTTATATATTCTTCATTTTCAGATCACGTTTGACCAGTACACGTTCCACTTCAGGAAAGCGAGCTCTAGTGGACAATCTAAATCTATCTTCAGAATACTTAATTTTTTACTTTTTTAGACTGCTTATAATATTGACTTATTAAGGTAAAGTATGAATCAATCAGGTTCGCCAACACCCCTAAACCAGACAAGCTGAACCCTATTTCACACATTTTGGCTGATTCCCACGTTTGCAATACATGTATCATGTCGTGACAAGTCCAGATTGACACCTGACCCTTGCCCAACCTACTTGAGTTTCTAGTACAGTCTGTAAACCTCCAAACACACGTGGCGTGTGCAGGAGTTTAAACAGGGTTCAAAGTAGGACTTCACACTTCACATTTACTATACCAGAAATCTACTTTCAGACATCAGACTTGTTTCAGAGTTCACATCTTACTTCAGACTTCACAGATTTAGGACATCAGACTTGTTTCAGAGTTCACATCTTACTTCAGACTTCATAGATTTAGGACATCAGACTTGTTTCAGGTGTCAGATTAGAGTTCAACCCTTTAAACTTAATATCTACCTTTAAATCTCACAGATTTCAAACATCAGATTGGCCTTCAGACCTGAAGGCTGAATACTTGCTACAGATGTTGTGGGCTGTGACTTGTCAGTTGTCAAGCCGTTAAAACAGCGTTTAAAAGTAGGATTTCATATTACACATCTAGTGTGAAATATCAGACTTGCTTCACTGTTGCAAACCGGGATGCTGGGTTGTTGAAATTGAATCCTGCTTGCTTGGCAGGAAGACTTATGAACCCTTAAAACTATAATATCTACCTTCCGATCTTCCAGATATTCCAGACATCCGATTGACTTACGACACGTTATACCTGACCCTAAATCCTTACACGACCAAATCGCACTGTCTACACTCTACACTCTACATGTTGCGTGTCGTGCTGTTAAAACAGCGTTTAAATTTATAAAGTAGGATTTCATACTTCACATCTTGTTTCAGACATCAGACTTGCTTCACAGCTGCGAAATTCAAACCTGGATGCTGGGTTGTTGAAATTGAAAACTGCTTGCTTGCTTGAAAGAATTATTGGCAGGAAAATTCAACTTTTAATTAATAACCACCGTCATTTGATGGTATTTTTGGTTGAACACATCTACTGTATAAATAGCTAGATTTCACAAATGGGCCAAAAATCACTCAGACAGTCAGACCTGCGTTATTAAACTAATTATTTAAAGTATTAAAACTTACGAGCGTGCTTCAGAAACCACTAAATGAGCTTCATGAAGCTTTATTATGCGTCATTTCATGAATAATTAAAACATTGGAGCTAGGGTATACCATGTGAATCTAGATGGTAACGAAAGCCATAAGGAGAGCATTGCCAGGTACCGATAATTCGATCTTAAACAAATGTGTCTCGCTGTAGCACTTAGCACGGACCTGCACAGGGTCAAGGGCCGAAAAAGTTACGAAATATTACAGCAGCACCGCTACCAGACCAGGAAAAAGTTCGTATCACATAACCATGGCTAACGGTGACAAATTGAACTCCTACGTGCGCGGCTCACTGGCTGTTAATAACCGGTAGTGAGCCGCGCACGACAAGCCGTGCACATAGGAGTTCGATATGCTCCTGTTAAAATGTCCAATCAATGAAGATAGTTCATTGGTCAATCAATTAATTATCTGATTAATGAGGCTTCACACCACTTACCTATTCGTAGTACATAAGCCAATTTCGATGAGAAAAATTCAGTTCAACCTACAAAAAATATGGAAATATCTCTTTTATCCTAGAAAACCCAGAAAAATCGAATTCTTAAAATTCTAATGATTCACTTAAAATAACACCGCGATGTATAAATACACAAGTATGTGTAGGGCGTGAAGTAACAACTCGAGAGAGAAAGTGAACTGAGGGACGAATCCAGACAAATTGAAACTTAAATCAGACTGGATAGAAAGCGTGAAAATTGTGTTAAAATGATGGAAAAATCAGCTGGCAAGGTGATTCGAATTCGTATAGTATCCTGTCGGTGTAAACAGGTAAAGATGCTAGATAAACTAGAAATCTAGACAACACATGCCATATTAATTATCGAATGATGGCATGAAATCAATTTCAAAGAAGAAGAAGAAGAGGACAAAGAAAGAGCATGTGTTTTGAGACTATATAATTGTTACTTATACTGGCGTGTTATTAGGTGAAAATGAAGTCATTTTAATAGCTCAAAACGGTATTCTGATCACGTTGATGAACGCCTATTTTTTGCAAAGTGATCTGCTATGAGGCTTCGTATGAGCCGTGAGAAAAGCTCCTGAAAATGGAACTCAGAACTCCATGTAAAACTCATTTCCAGTATGACGCGGATAACCTTCAACAGATCTACAAATTACAGGGGCACGAACTCTAGGCGGTAGAGAGTGACGTCATTATCATGGTCTAAAGAATGGAGTTTTCACTGTTAATCCGCCTATTCTTTTCGCGCGCACAAGGGTTTACAAAGCAACCAGTCTGTAAAAAACGCGGGAAATTGTTATTAGAAGTTTCTTTATCAAAAGTGAAGGGTATCGAACGAATATTGCGAAATGGGATCTTACAATTTATAGGACCCCGGTTGATAATAAGCTACAAACGCACAAAATATCTAACATATTCACCACCATGATAATGAAAATTTAACAACATGAAAATTACTTTTCCCTTAACCCCCAACATTCTTGTAGAACAACTAAATGTTGCGGTATCAGTATAGTACGAAGTTTATACATTTATATCATCAATGACCTGCACTTACACACGATCAAAAACATCGAATTTTAAAATTGTTGGATGAATCAGGCGGGGGTTTCAATAGTTGATAATAGTCAAATGTTATGGATAATAAGTAAAGAACTTTAAATTCAAAATTGAATTAAAAATGACCTTAATCAAAATAATTATCCAATTATTGGAGTAATGAATAATTTTATCAAAAGAAGACAAATCAGCAAATCCACGAACCATAACTTATCAGTACAATAAACATGAAAACTGGCACTGGATTTCACTGCGCCCCTAAATAATAAAACTGAGAGTCAATCGATCAAAGCCTCCATTTAAGATAACATCGCATCCATTAGTAGCCCCCAACCTCCTAGTATTACAGATAAAACAACAAGATAATTAGGCAATTAACGGCTAATGTAGCGCGATGAAACCGTAGATTTAGCGGAATAGGCGGTTTACAGTGATCAATTAACCATTCTAGGGTATGATAATGACGTCACTCGAGATGTGACCTGGGGTTAGAGTAAGAAACCAGTGCACCTTGGTCGGTGACAGGTCACAAGGCTGTGCGGTGTATCGGGGATAATATCGACTGGTAGGTTTTTTGAACGAGTTTAAAAACTTAGAAATTGGCTATCATCCAAGTCCATTAGCTGAGTAAGTGAGTTCGTCACTTGTTCTTCAGCATACAAAGTATAAATATTCGAAGTCTTATTGAGAAAGGAAAGACCTTTTGAAAACCATTGATTGAAGGGTGATGATCCGAGCTGGCGAGCTGCTTTGAGGTATCTGGTACCAAAAAGTCCGTATCATTTCTAGACGTATTATCAAGATACTGAAGTCAGTCTAAATCCTCTTTAATAAGATAACTACTTAAATACTGTACCAATTAATTCACGATTATATGCCGAAATAACCCGAACAACTGATTGTAAGGTTTTTGCAAGTTTGTTTTTATCATACGTTCTGGGTTTCATGTTGAAGGAAGATCACATACAAGGGGGGTTCGGACACTACGGCACAGGACTCTACGGCACTGGACCCTACGGCACAGGACACTACGGCACAGGACTCTTGGGCACACTTTTCAGTTTTGGGGGGACGCTGCGGCACACTTTGGGTTTTGGGTGGACTCTGCGGCACACTCTAAGGCACGGTTGCAGTTAGGGTAATGGAGTAGGGGACTCTGCGGCACATACAATTATCATACGTTCTGGGTTTCATGTTGAAAGAAGATCACATACAAGGCTGTAAAACAGCAGAGGTAGAATACTGATTTAAGATGAACATAAACGAACATAACGTTCAACTTATTACACCTTTCGACCTATTACAACAGAGCATCACAACTGATTGGGATAATAAACGGAACTGAGATGAGATAGAACATGGAGATGGATCAGATTTACTTATACAGGTATCCAATGAGAGATGGGGCACTGATATCTTGATAAGGCAGAGATAATATGATCTCGCTATTGTTTTTGACGAATACTCTTGCACCTAATCTTCCCCATGTTCTGAAATCTCAGAAGGCATAAGAGGGGTGTTCTATGAACAAGCCAGGGGTTTCTTACATTTCAACCCTTTTATTATTCCCGCGAAACCCTCAAGATTGCGAGGTAGAGTTTCATAAGTGGCTTGGTAGGAATATTAAACTATGAATGTGCATGGAGACTGGAGAAACAACGTCGTATGATTTGCATTATGAAATATGAATTTGGTCCAACAGAAAAAAGTAACGAGGACATTTTTTATCTTTAGCGGTGTGAAACCTCAATATAATAGTACGTATCCTCTAAGAATTTAACTTACGTTACTCGCGAAAATAATCAACAAACGGTACCTATGACCGATTAAAGCACAGCAAAAAAGTAAAATAAAGTGTAAAATAGAATGTTGTTAAATATATTATGTAGAATAAAATATATATACTTAACGTTGTAACTTTGTAAAACACATAAAACACAGTATCGGAACAATTGACGGTGCCCCTGTAGTTGATTGATTGAACCTTGGTAATCTGGTATACGAGACTAAGGATCCGATGCAAACACGACAAACGAAAAAAGAGAGAGGTAATAAACTGATGAAAGAGTATACGAACTGACGAACTAGCTTACGAACTGACGAATTAGCATACGAACTTACGAACCAGTATACGAACTGACGAAACAGTATACGAACTGACGAAACAGTATACGAACTGACGAAACAGTATACGAACTGACGAACCAGCCTACAAACTGACGAACCAGCATACAAACTGGCGAACCAGCCTACAAACTGACGACCCAACAAAACCCTACCAACTTTGATCATTCCCAGCACGATCATAACATATCGTGTGACAATTCTACCACGTGATCACAGAACCGCTCGCTGATTGGTCGGTGATTGAATACGAACCACGTGATTGGTCCTCCTAGGCACGGGTTTGATTAAGAAAACACACTCTTGGCTGGTGTATGGAAAGGTGGCCATTATCACTCCAGGGTATTTTCCCTCTAATTCTACACGCGGGATGGAAGGGTGCTCGAAAGTCTGCGAGCGGGAATATTAAGCGGGATTACGTCATCAATTCTACATTTTAAACCCTGATAATGACGTAATTTCCGGGCATACTCAATCCAGGAACGACTTAGTCTAATGAACCCGGACGGGGGAGCAAGTGGTAATGATGCTGCGCCAGTGTTCCATTGATCCGGGTAATCGAACAACCTCACACCATTAACCGACGGGAATGGTGCGAGGTTGAAGATAGGGTTTGAAGATGGTGCAAAGGGGAGATAGGGGTTTTACAAAGGTGCAAACCTGGGTTAATCGGGTTTCAAATTCGTGAAAAGGGTAGAATGGGGATTTATGATAGTGAAAAAGGTAGAAGGGGGTTTTATGATGGTAGAAAGGATGGATCGTTTAGCAAAGGGAAGAATTGGGTTTTACATTATGTGTGCAAGGGTAAGAATAGGTTTTTAAGTATCGCAAATTGTAGAGCGGAGTTTCACCATGGGGCAAAGGGTAGAACATTGTTTAACATAATGGCAAATTGTAAATGGGGTTTTGTGCTTTGCATAATGTTGAATAGGGTTTAAATTTGTGGAAAATGGAGTCCCTTGAGCTTGAAAAAGAAGTTAACCTGGGAATTTGATGCTACAAAAAATGGCAACCTATTCAGAAATGGAGCTTTGAATTGAATCAAGGAAAAAGTTGGACGGTGGTGGATATTCAATGTTGCATTTTTGATATCAAAAATCTGTTTCCGATGTATATTATCGGAGCTTATCTTAAAATATTTGACGTTATGAGGCGAGTCCGATAAAACTTACCTAATGAGAAGAGAATTGAGTTAGTCGTGGCCGTCTCAACAGTGGGCCCGCTGGCAACCGAAAAGACCAACATATTTCAAAATACCAAAATATGTTCTGTAATTCACTTTATATATTAACACAATACGAATAAATATGGGAACAAATGTCTTAATAAATTATCAAAAACGGTTTTTTCAATATAATATATTTTATAAATTTACCCGTTGATCGCTCGTTGGTTTTTCTACGGGTTTGCCGGAAGGATTACCGCTCATCGAAAGGCATTTTCCCATGGGCCAGGGTCATCTAATTGCACTTGCATCGCGGGGAAAGACTTCGCATGTCACCACGGGCAAAACTTTTCCACGGTTTTTGTGATTTTCCGTGAAAAAGTTACGCACCGAAGACCAATTATATTAACCCTACAGGGCAGTAGGTATAAAAGAGGAGAGGGTTCTTTGGTGGTTGCAGTTGACAAAATTATTTCGAGTCACGAGCAGTTAAATTTCGGCAAAGTTGATAAGTACCTAACCAGGGAGAATCAAAGATTTGAGGAGATTTCAAATTCCCATCGATCGTTACACTTACAACCACCACAAATGAATTATGAAAACCACTCGTAAAGCAAAATACTAACCGAATAACCAGTAAAATTGGAAGCGATCCTGTCAAAATGGTGCACTTTATCGTTTATTACGTGATTTCATAAACAGAATTCGAATCCCCGAATCTGCAGGTAATCTTGCAATGGGTGAGTTAAATGCTCCTAAAATGATCGAGTGAAGTGATTGGTGTCAAATTTTAAGTTACTGTCTTGTTTTCAGAAAATTAGAAGGGTGTTTTAATTGATTTTGAGTCGTTTTAGTTCTAATGATTCGGCATCCAAGCGCCAGAAATTGTCGCAGTGTGCAAGCTTGTCAGTTTAATCTTAAATATCCGTCTGGGGAATAAATGTTCTATGAAATTGAAAGAAAAATAAGAGGGCATGTTATGAGGTTTTTAATAAAATAATATTTCGTGTTCCTCCTGTAATAAGGAAATAATACAAAGTTTCAAAGTTTTTTTTCAAGTATTGACCCTTTTGACATTTGATTTCAGGACACTTCATCTCCCTTTCCTGATCCTAACCTTATAGCCCACAGTAGTTATCCAACCCACAGTATGTATTGGCCAATCAGTTTACAGTCTCACACGATATCCAACAGCTGATTGGACAAATATCTCACTAAGGGGAAACTATGATATTCCGTCGGCTCTGATAGTCATTGTCTGACATTGCATTTGACCATTCCATCCCATTGATGCCACAAAAACATTTCCTAGTTCAATTTCATGACAGGACAATATAAATTTAGAAATAGCGCTAATAATAAATATGGTTACATTTTATTTCAGGCAGCAAAATATTTTCATCGCCCATTAAGCTAGACGGACATTCCTGATTCTAAAGCTGGTTCCGCTTAACTTGAATTACACAATTATTCAATTTGATTAAAAATACGATATATTAATAATATGTACCGGGGGCAATCGCTTTAAAAGTGGAAAATTACATTATTTGGAACAACATGTCCTTGAATATATATATACTGACTCAAATCAAATCAAACCAGCCCCTTTTTAACAGTTTAATCTAATATAAGATACGTATATGAAACTCGCTTAACACGTTTCAAACTAATTTATATGTTTCATATAGAAGTGATTATTTAATAAAGTAATAAACAACTTAAGACCAGGCATATATTGAGTATAATAAGAATAATCCAATATATTCCAAGATTCTATTAACCGAATTACCCCAGAGCGCGTAATTTAATAATTGTGTGTCCAGGCCTTGAGTAGTGGGTATAATTACGAAGATTTCTATACAATAATTGATTAAATAATTGAATTTAAATAAGTTAAATATATAAGTTAATAACAAATATCCCCCAATGTAAAAGAACATTATTTTATCATCTAATTCATTTATATGGGTAGTACTTACTGTTGATGTTGCTTTGGTTTGTTGTAGTACAGTTGTTTACCAACATATTATAGTCCGATTTTTTTATCGTGGGAAACGGTTTAAAAAAAGGGACGACTGATTAGAAAAGTATATTCGCTAATAAAATTAAAAACGCGAGGTATGGCATATGAAAGGAAACTGGTTTAGAAAAGTCTTATGATTTTTATAAAACCTACTACAAAAGATAAAGCACGCGATTTTATATTGAAACGCGAATATATTTTATATATTTGGGGGTCTTAAGATTATATTTATATATTTGTGGTTAAATTCTTCCCTACAAAACCTTGCGCGCACGCAAATTCGGCGTTAAAACGTCATCAACTTACCACTTTCAGCTATGATAATGACGACATTTCATTGCGCGTATCCATACGCCGTACGCTTATACTGCATGAAATTGGACACCGCGCCATCATTTGTTATCTAGCTTTGAGCGAGAGAAAAGAAGAGGGGATAGAGTGCACGTGGGGGTTGTCATGGGAACGATCACGTGATATGACTGAAGTCACGTGCTCAGGAATAATCACGTGTTTACGCGATCACGTGATAAAATATACCATCAAATATATACCCAAATCACGTGACGTAACATCTTGAGTGTGTCAGAAAACAAATATATCCACGTGGTATGACGCCATTATGAGAAATTAAAGTGAAGATTTGGTGACGTAAACAGTCAACTATATTCGCGTGAAAAGAAGCCGGAAGTTGGATATTTATGTACCATGACGTTTGCAAAAATCTGCTTTCAACAAATGAAAACAGCGTGAGATGTTGCTGAAGATGCAAGCCAAAAAGCGCACTGCAGATTGCAGGATGTGATGGCAAATGTTATCAACAGGAAACAGGGGAAAAATTTGATAGCAGTTCAAATTTCCTCAATTATATGCGATGAAACAGTCAATGACAGAACAGGATTTCAGAAAATTGCTCTACGTCATCCTGGATTCTTGGACGCTCTCAGCAACTTTTCGGGAGGATTAAGGAAACAACAAACTTCGACCAACACGCGTTCAGCTAAAATAACACTTGAGGAAATACTTTTATTTATATATTTCTTTAGAGGAGCAAATTCTGTCGGACAACGATAACCCCAATAATTAAAGCAGGTTGAAATAGACGTTATATCGCGCGTAAAATGGCCTTAGAGTCTAAGTAGGGTTAATAAGTAGGGCCATTTTCATGTCCAAAGGGGCAGTGAAGAACAAACACTATAATATAATATTCCATAAATGACGTAATTATCACGGATTAGAATAATGATTTGATGACGTACATCTCCCAATTATAAACGGCAGTAAAACCAACATTTCGAGATACACGAGAGATAAGTAGATGGGGAGACGACTAACTTCCAAATCCAATTAAACCGACAATTTGCAACACCACATGGGAATCAGGGTTTTTTGGCGACGAAAGTAATTGTGAAATATACTCAAGTCTGAACGCGGGGAGCAGTGTTGAGTGTTGGCAGTGATCGGGGGTGGGTGTCCTGTTTTTACCCATCCAAAAACGCCCCGCTGAGAAATTGGATAAGCAGCGGACCAAAACGGGACTCCAAATTTTAATCAATTTGGGATAAGGAGGGCCGGAGGGAACGACAAAATTTGATGTCATCAATATTCGTCAATCATTCGTTTGAGATGCAAAAAGCCTGAGCGAGACAAAAGCTGTGAAAACTACAAGTGCATAGGATTTGATCATCTTGTCTATTTTGCAATTAATAAATAGTGGGGATATACCAAAAAGTTCATACTATAAAAACTATAAGTTCATAGGATTAATCCTGTCTAGTTCTTGCAGTGGGATTAATAACAAGTACATACGTTCATCATTAATAAAGTCTGCGATTAATCTAACGATGGAATATATAGAGATACCATGTAACTACACCTAGAAAAGCTGCTAGGCGGCACTTCGTCAACAATTCGCCACTTTGAGCCATCATAGTGACGTCATCTGGGCCATCAATTATAATCCTGCGCGCGTTATGTTGGACTGAGTTATTGAATGATCACAGAGGTGGTCAATTAGCAGCAAATTTAAACTGGGAAGACACCAAATTTTGTCTGGACACAGATTCAAAGTAATAATTCATGTATTGATAAAGTAATGAATTGAAGAGGATTAAGTGCAGTGGGCTGAGGGGTACGATTTCATCGGATTCAGTATTGGTTGTACTTCTACGATTCAAAAATCAAAATGGCTTCATAGTTCATCGATAATAATTCGAATTTTGATCATATTGATCCCTCTGAACTGAATATTGGTACCGATTGAGCTATTGAAGACAACATATCGCAAAGAAGGGGTACAGTTAAATAAACCATAGCATAGAAAACGACATGATGATCAAAGATAGATAAGAGAAAAGCAAACAAAAGATAAAGGGAGTTATCCGGGATAAATGGAGGTTATCTATGGGAATTGGTACACGTTTCACCAGAGTTGTGTATAATAATTGACAGTTCCTCAAACGTTTAAGATAGGGTTATCTGATAATTTTCAAAGGGTTAACTAGCTAACTAGGACGGAGGCATAATATTTCAACGATAAAATGAATGTAGGCGTTAGGGACTGTTATCTATGCGTCCATATGACTGTCACACTCAATACGATATAAAGAATGCTGCACATTCTTTCATTACATGTTTTCCTAAGAAAAACAAACAGAGAAACAACGGACCGTGATTGCGTAACAAGTCGAGTGTTCGCACTGTTAAACTTTAGGACATTCACGCATATGAGTTTTTTGGTAAGGCTCACTCAATCACGAGTATATATCATTGGTGGTTTAGGGTGACGTTATTATCATACGTTAACATGGAGAATTCATGACGTTTCACGGCCTGTTTCCCGTGGCCCAGTAGGAAGCTGATGCAGGGCTGTGAGAAAGGGTATTTTAACAGATCAGCTACTGTCATTGAGAATCTATATTTGTGGTTTTATAGCAAGCAACATGACGAGATGGCACATACTGTTGCATATAAAGTGACATCTGTTTGATGAGAGAAGAATAATCTGCATATTTTCTGACAATTGGTTCCACAATCAAAATATCTGTGTATGCCTATTACAATTTTCCGAACACCACAATTTTATTTCCATATCTATAACTGACTTTTCCAAATGCCGACTAACTGCAAACTATTTCCGAATAAATCATACGATAAAAGGAGGGCTAATGATTAATTCGCAAATCACAATTGTAAAATACCTGCTAGATCATGGTAGTTTGCCAGAAGGAGTTTGTGGAGCCACTTCAAGTCCTGGGTAGATATCTCCGGGAATTTAGCCAGTATCTCCTCCAAATCCAGGGAAGAGGTGTCACAGGAGGAAAGAGGGGGCGAGTCTTCTGAAAGAAGAGGAGGATTGTACTCAATGCATTTGAATTGTGCCGGCTTGGTCACCTGACCCAAAACTTTAATATGACCTGGGACAGTAACTGAAAAACCTATTGATTGACTTTTTGACTGAAACACTCAGTACACGGTTCACCTTGCTCCGTACCTGTAGGTTTATTAAAGAATCCTGAGAATGCTGCAGCTGTTCCACCCTCTTGCAGACCAAGTGGCAGGGTTACTGTGGCAGCCAGTTTAGCCAATGTGGCATGGTCCATTGCACCCATCTTGGAAGGATCCAGCTTGAACAAAGAAGGATCCAGTTTTACCAAGGGACTAAGGTCTAGTTTTACCATGGAGTCTTGTGCTGCAGTATTTGCCAGAGAAAGGTCTGTTTTCGTTGCTAGTTTAGCCAGAGTAGGATCAGTCAGGGAGGAGAGATGGGCTATAACACTGTTCATGCTGACATCACACGCCTGCAATGCAGTGTTATTAGTGACTGCAGGTGAGAAGTGAAAATAAAGGGTTTATCGTCCGGAGTGTATGAATTAATCAGGGCAATTAACAATGAGGCCGAGGGCCGAATTGTTAATTGCACATTGCACAATTATGGTTTTGGTAAGGTTAAAGCTGCTTGGGTTCAATCAGAGATGAAAAAAGTGAGAGTTAATAAGGTCAGAGGCCAAGACCAGAATAAGGGCAATTAAAAAATTGAAAATACGATTTTACACTTCGGAGAAGGACCTATGGAAAGATGGATCCATGGACATGAAATTGGTACAGTGCTATCTAAAGCGTAACTAAACAAACGTTTTTGATTCTCATCAGTTCATGCAATCGTTTTCAGAAAGCATTCAATACTATTGTTATCGGGCCGAGGCACAACATCTATAAGTATCGCAATGTGAATGGCTCTTCACAACGCTAATTAGTACAAATTAACCTACTCAACCTACTCAATCGGTAATTAAAATGAATTATATGGTCACTGAATTATATATTCAACTATTTACACGAAACATAAAATTATATATAAAGTTTCCCCTATATAAACCAAGCGCATTAATATATAACAATAATAATGATAATAAACCAATAACAGGCACCACATCAAATTCTAACAAACTGCATTAAAGAGACCGTGCACTGACCAATCAACGAGCTGGGATTCGATCACGTGATCCGTTAACCCGATAGTTTTATATAATAAATATTATGTAGAGGAGGTTTAGTGCCTTCTGACCTGACGTAAAACGGATAAATTTGGTGAATATAATTGCATATATAGGTATATTAAGGTGACGAATTATGTAAGCCCCATGGTATGATGAGTTTATTTGGAACGTTCATGGAATGTTCACATGGTCAGCCAGAAGGAAGGGAGGGGTTTGTATGGTAAAGCATATGGGAGCATATCAATGGATTGACGGGAGGCTTGATAAAGATGTACAATTTTGCTGTAGATTCGAAAGAATTTATATCGAAAGTTGACGCTCGAACGGTAAATTCGCGCGTCTTCATCGTGTTAACGTAGGAAATAGTAAAATGTTGGGAAAATCGTTAACGTAAATTGCAATATGTGAAAGATAACTAATTCAGCTTTGTCGGCAGAGTTCAACCACATTGAATCACGGAGGAAATGCTTTTGAAGCAGCAAAATTCTGAAAATGTGAAATACCTACGAGACATAATATGTATGTGGAACGAAATTTCATGAGGAAATGAATGATTTCGCTGCTAAGGCGAATGGCATTAAATTTTTCTGGACTAGAACTCTCCAAAACATGAAATGCTATATTTCTAACTTCTTAGATTACATTGATATACGATGACTTATTCAAAATCTGAAAAGATGAGAGTGAAGAAATCGAGAGTAAAAAGAAGCGAAGACATATTATTTGAATTGCATATCGAGGAGTTTGAAATTCAACAGAATCCTCGAGTTCGTACCTCAAGTTTGCTACAGATTAAAACATATAAGAGGCATACACGTGTGCTAAAAATGCAGTGAAAATTGAGTTATGTTTGAATAACTTTACCTATTCGAGTGTAAAATGGCAAAATGCTGAGGGGTTGCAGGTCCCCAACATGATCAATGAGTGCACTGTGAGGCAGGTGTCGCAGAAATGAGAATTCTGAAATTTCCGATCGCGCGGCGCCAAGTACGTAGGTGAATATACTGTTAATTCAGTATCACACGCGTACAAATTGTGGTTTTGTGGAAGTTTCAGACACCGATCTGAGAGGTGGCGACATCTCAGTTATTCGTATCACATCTTGAAACGCTTAAATCGTTTTGAGAGCATCTAAAAGTTGACTATTTGAACCCGTGATCGGTGGGACAGTGAGCACAAAACTGACAGCCTTATTTTGGAGTTAAACTTGGCAGAAGAAAACCTGCCAACAATGAATACATAAATTCCCGATCGCCCTGACAAGACTGAAATGCTGATATACTGCCAACACTAGTACAAAATATCAATCATTCGATCTCACGTATCCGCAAAATAACGGATGATTTGCTGTCCGCATCATAACCTATGTCTGTATCCTTTGTCCTCATTACTTATACTTTATTAGTTAAAATATTATTCCAGCACTTCTTTAATACATAAAGCTTTTAACCTTCTGGATATTAATGATTATTGAGGTTTCCTAGAATTTTAGGGACACGGGATGCTCAAAAACTTTTCCCGTCCCCCGTAGGTTTGACTAAAAATTTGACACGCCCTGGAAAGTGCTGTGAGAAATATTCACACAAAATACATAAAACCGTTTGGTTTAAATCTTGTGGGCTAATGCAGACGATATGGTAGCTAATGTATGATTAGTAGAAGATAAATCGAGTGTGAAGAACATGAATCGATACCAGTTAAATATTGGAGACAAAAGTAATAAGGCAAAACACGATTCAAAATTTCAATCAATGCCGGTTAATCATGGAGATTATACGTTGTAACAAATCGTATATCTTAAACCTACTTGTGATAGCTGTAACAGAGCTCTGTTGTTTCTGATATCTTTCACGGGGCTGAGAGGTCCTCCTTGTGGGTACCTCACCTTCTAGTAGCAGTCCATCACTTTAGTGAACGACCCGCGTATTTATGTCGTGTGACATCATCATGGTGTCAAGCAACGGCTTCCTGAGGGAGAAGAATAAGTTTAAAATGGTGCATTGTAACATGATTAAGATATTGTATTCGTTAATTCATTGATCACGATCAAACCTCGAATAACTGCACGTACATTGTAAAAATAAAATAAATGATGAAAATTAAGTTATAATTAGCATAAAACAATATGAACGTACCATTGGAAATCCTGAGCCTAAATGATAATATTCAGAATCTTTCGCTTTCTTCATTACTCGTTGCCTTCCTTCATCATTTTGACACTTGCTTCCATTCTCATACCTTTCATATTTATTACATATTAATGTTGAACAGCATACCAATATTTCAATAGATTATGAAACAAAAGGAGCTAGCTCAAATATGGAATTATCAATTTTTTGAATAACATATGAATTTTGATTAATAACGCTCTTATTCAAACCAGTGTGGTTACATGAATTTATTGCATTGTCACGAGACAATTGTTAAGTTAAATAAATAACAAAATGTCAGAATGAGCATAGTTTCCATTCTATTGTTAATCTATTTATTGTTAATCCATTCTTATTGTTTATTTATAAACGAGAAGTGTATAGTACAAGAGCAAATCATATAATGAATTTGTTGACACAATGCGTTGTCACAAATTTTAGCCTCGTACTAATATTCAATATTATGTAAGGGATCGTTCACATATTACGTAATCACCTAGGGGGAGGGAGGGGGTTTCTGAATGATTACGTTACATATTAATGTAACGAATACAACTACTGTAAACTTGATTACGAGGGGGAGGGGGGTTAAAATCGGCCAAAAATTGATTACATAATATGTGAACGATCCCTAAAATCTGTAGTAACTGAAATGTATCAAAAATTCTGAAATTCAATATTTTTATTCCCCGTTCATAGTTCTGCCAGGGTACCATAATCTGATATTCATGCTATTATAAATATGATAAATAAATCCCCGCATACGAACTATAAAATTAGATCAACGAAAAATAAATCAATAAAATCTTGCCATTTACACCACTCTGCTTCTCCCTGTGACATAAGAAACGTATCTCACTCAACTTCGCCTCGTAAGCTGAGAACCGGTAACGCACTGTTCCTCGATTGCTTTCATTGCACAACAGAGAATCTGGTTTCAGAAGCACCAAGGGGCGCGAATGATAAATCCCATCCGTGACTGGGCAAAAGGGATCGGAACATTCTGTAAAGTTCTTCAGCATCTGAAATCCAATCAGCAATTAATGATGATTCATGTGTTTATTAATTTCAAGTTGTAAAACGTTATCATTTTTAAAAAAATCGAGTCCGAAGAATTTAAGATATGAGTTGGCCATGAAGGCCTGACATGTACCAAAGCAAATAAAATTGACAGAAATTATCAATCATATGTCGGCAATTTATCGACTTTTCAGAAGTTCTGAGTTGAGGGCACACCCAGTCTAACGTAAAATACTGAGACATATAAACGTACGTACCTTGACTAGGAATAAAATGCGTCGTATCGGAGTAGTACCCAGCTCTATGGGCGAAGTAATACGCTTCAAACAGGTCTTCACAGGTGCAGCCAGCCTTTAGACACACCGACACTACCCCTGAAGTCAGGTTGATTATTTCACAGAGCGCGCAAATTACTTTTCATAGAATTTCTATCGTATTTTACGTGTTTTTGTCGATCAGTACTTGTGGAGTCATAATCCAAACTTGCCGATCAAATTTGTACATGTCGAGTACCTACATAGGTACTACAAAATACAGAGCCAAAAAGTGGAGTAAAAAGACCGGTAGAAACAGCCGTTCAGACTTCAGCCAGGCATGTAAATTATTAATCGTATGGTAAATGGCTCAGTGCCACAACCACTCAAAGAGATGAGGACCAGCGATAATTGATTGAGAAGGAAAATCAGTCATCACATGGGAAAATGGGTTTTCACATGGTCCGTGTCACCATTATTCTGAGATCTAGCCTAAATCGTATCGAACTCCTTAAATTTTATGCTAGCTCATGAATTGGCGCTAATCCAGACAATAAACATGGAAGCACTGAGTCACTGATGTCTGTATCCGTGCTCATTTGTCGAGAGCAACACGTCTAAAAGAAGTTTGAATTGACGAGAAAAATCCGAGCGTTGTCCCATAGCTCCTTTTCGGACCTTTTCTCTTCAGACACTATCCCTCCCTCATCTCTGATCTCTCTTGAAGATCTGCACTATGTAGTGCAATATGGGCGCCATGGATAATCCAAACTGAGCCATTTCTATCTGTTATTTAACCTACTTTTCGACTTTTTGCTTTCAACCAATGAGCAGTGACAGTCAACTTGTACTTTAAGCCGTTAAATTTCAGTGTTGTGAAATGACCACGTTGAAGAAAATTATTGAAAGCTACATTCGCGCGCGCGCGCGTACCACAACATTTTCAAATGCTACGCTACATCGAGATGTCGTTCGGATTGGCGCGTTCCAGACATATACGCTTCAGATGTGGTTCCGAATTTCCCTTAAACATTTAACGAGTGATGGCTAGACCCTCCTACTCCTATCACGCCTTCCTTAACAACCAGTCCCTCCTATCCGACCACGCATTCCTAAACGATCAACTCCAAACGCACCTTCCTTGACGATCAACTCCAACCGCACCTTCCTTGACGATCAACTCCAACCGCACCTTCCTTGACGACCGCCCCCTTCTACTCCTACCACGCCTACCTTGACAATCAGCCCCTCCTACTCCTTCAACGCCTTCATTAACGACCAGCCCCTCCAACTTCTACCGCTCCTTCCTTGTCGACCATCCCCTCAACTCCTACCACACCTTCCTTAACAACCATTCTCTCCGACTCCCACCCCACCTTCCTTAACGAATTGTTACTCCTACTCCTACCACACCTTCCTTGTCGACCAGTCTCTCCGACTCCCACCCCACCTTCCTTAACGACTTGTTACTCCTACATATATAGAACATAATTAGCTCCAAATATTACCGTTATGTTTGTAAATCACGTAGTTCCGTTCCAGTATATCCTCCACATTCTGGGTCTGTAGATCTTTCAATGATGAGCCCATGTGGATCGTGAAGTTTTTTCGTAGTCCTGAAAAGATGAAAAGTTGAAAATTTAGTTAACGAAAGTTAAAGACTTAACATAAATGAAACAAAAGTTGAGATAAGCAAAAAGTTTCTAAGTCCTGAAAATTGTGTCAATTTAATGAGATTTACTGTATAGCAACGACAGAAGGCTGTATTAAAATGTTAATTGATGTAAGAGTGTTAATTACCGTCTCAATTGACAACGGTAAACGTTCACAAAGCAGCAAAATTGAGACAAAAAACACGCAGAATTTGCTGAAACTGAAAATCAAAGACGTACATACATATATTTTGTAATAAATCTAAAACTAGTAAAACAGCGTTAAATTCTTGATAAAACCCAAGTACCTTTCATTTTAAAGCCTGCACCTACCCAGAATGAAAGGTTCCATGCTGTTGATCTCTTCAGGTCTTAACACTTCCCCGCAATCACCGTAATGTTCAATGAGTAGCGAGTAACGGGTAGGGTTGAGTGAACGCATCACCAGACACTGGCACGCTCGGTAGTTACTGAAGATATGGGGAGGACTTCAAGAGGTTGGGGAGTAAGTTGAAAACGAGAAGTGTGAAAATCAGGAGCTTTCAAAAATCATGTGATAATCGTCTTCAGCTGGTCAGAGACTTCTAGACGTTGGACTTTAAACGTTTGACTGATACAAGGAAGTTATCACTTTATCAACAAAAGTTTTCGAAAAACATGTGGTTATCGTCGTCAGCTAGTCACACATAATCAACTTCATAAGTTCATTATACGTGAAGTCAGTGAAAAAAGTCAGTGATATACCCACAAATAAAGGTGGAGCAGGGTAAGGGTAGTGAAGGTAATCCAAGTCAGGGGTGGTGAGGTGGCTACAAGGTTGATAACTGTCATGCTGAGCAACATACCGATCAGATTGGACATGTTGGCCTGCAGAAAGTTTACTGATTTCACGGATCTGGTCGTTGAATAAGAGTCGCTTAGTTCAATGAGAAGACTGGTTGATTTATTCTCTTTTTACTCGGTTGAATCTCTTTTAAAGGTAAAATATGGTTTTCTTTACCGACAATCAATTTCGTTCATTTTCGTTTACTGAAACTCAGTCTCGTTTAGACCCTACAGCAACTCTCACCTGACTACCGTCCTTGGCACTGACATCAGCAGTGTTGTTACACCGCGCCTGGTGTTGCTTGATGGTTGCTCGAGTGCAGCCCCAGCAACCCCAACCATACTCTGCGGCAAGGAGACGTCATGATTGTTGTTATGTTGGGTTTCAGAGTTTCAGGTTATGGGTTTTAGATTCAACTAACATTTGCTAAATTTGAATTTATGGTTTCTATGTCTGACGTAGCATTTTATGGACTTTAATTGGACTTTATACCATTGAAAAATGAGAGCTTACCCTAAAAACCGTAGTTAGGCACACGATAAGATGATAGCACTGAACATTAAGGCTTACCCTGAACACCGTAGTTAGACACATGATAGTACTGAACATGTAAGCTGGAGCTAGAGGAGACAGTAGGTCTACAAACATGGCAATGTCGTTAAGGACATCCGCAAAGAGTCGCCAACGTTTGCAGTCTATGTCCAGGAGGGTTCCTTTGGACCAGGCGAAGAGAACATTGGAGAGCATGCCAGCACCATCTGATGCACTGGTATGTTAGTGTGGAGTGGTTAATTGGTCAATTAATTGGTTAATTAATTGGTTAATTAATGGGTTGAATACTGAAAACTGATGTATTGGTATGTTAGTTTGGACTGGTTAATTGGTCGATGAATGGTTAAAATACTGTCTTCTGACTGTAGAAATAGGTATTACCTTTTAGCAACCAAGTATAGGTTGCCCCAAGTGCAGTTGCTTGGCTGTTTCCCACACCAATGCCTTTGAAGATGGCATGCGATGCCAACGTGCCGTTCAAACTTGAGCACAGTTCCTTGGGTAATTTAAATCACTGAGCAGTCACCAGATTCAAAGCTGGTCTGTCGTCAATAAAACTGCCATATTTTACACTTTCGTATCTTGATGAGAAATCGCTTTTTTGATTCATATCATTGCTAGACCAGTTCGCATCAACCAACACAATTGATAGCGGTACTGACAAGTTATTAGCGGTACTGACAAGTTATTAGCGGTACTGACAAGTTATTAGCGGTACTGACAAGTTATTAGCGGTACTGACAAGTTATTAAGAATCCCCCAAGTACGACATCAACATAACTATCTTTTTTAACAGTAGATTGCACGTTTATATAGCGATGACTATTGAAACATGTACAAACTAATTAAGATCTCATTACTGAGTGGAATATATCGCCAGCAACCCCTGGGAAATTATTCAGTATCTAAGAGTCCCGACTGAGACACTTTCTCCCGAATCCCACTTACTCACCCATTACTAATTGGGACACATTGTCCCAATTAGCACTAACTGGTATCCTCTAACTGGGACACATTGTCCCAATTTGCGCTAAGTTTCAGTTCCTGGAACGTATCCCAAATCTGATATTCCATGTAATCTTCACTGACAGAATCAGGGTACCCCTGTGGCAGAAATACCTCCTGAAAAAATGTTAAATTGAAACATCGGTAGAGTATAAGCATATGGTTTTAGCTGCAGAAGGGGGTGCCGACTTATTACCAACCCTCTATTATTTTATTATTATAGCAGGGAAAAGAAGCGAATTCCGATAAAATTCTAAAACCTACTTTAAACCTAATTCTATAAGTTATTATCAATCTTAATTTGCGCTTCCGTTAAAGTATAAACTATTTAAGTATCAATTTGAGTATTGAGACAGAGGTATAAGAGTAAAAGATCCTTGCCATTTTCCATTAGATAAATCTTACATGGACTAACTCTGAATCGATAGACTTGTGGAGCTGTGGACTTACTGGATTCAATAGAGCCATATGACCACCCCCATTTTTATGATCCAGGGTCAATGTCCTTAGTCATTGTTTAAATAATCACGAGGTGCATACTGAATAGCGCGATTGATTATATGCTGCATATTAACCAGATTCATTGTTTAAAATCTTATAATAATTTCTACCGATATCGGATATACCTAATACAGATTTACATATTGCGGCTGTTATATTACCCTATTACACTTTAAATGAGACTTTGTTCATTTTGTTCGTATGGCACCAAGCAATCGGAACAGCTTGCACGATATATTTCAATCTACAAAACACATCTATAACATTACACAATAGACGAAGGGCATGGGCACATGGCAGGGCAGTCTGGTTTTAGCTTTGGTGATCTTATTATAACGCTACGTCACGTAAAAAAATGGGGCGCTTTTGGTGAGCTAAATTGAGGAATCCGTCTTGCAGAGCTTAGTGTCTCTCAACGTGTCTTCTTGACTTTGCTTAAAATATGGGTAATTCAAAATGACTGCATCATCTACATCGTAATTAATCTTAGTACACTTTTTAATTTCAATTTTTAATCTTAAGTTAAACACTATTTTGAATCTATACCGGTCATTAAGGAAGACATTTTAACTATTGAATGAGCCTCATACCACTATATTTCTAGATATAATATTATATTTCACGCTACTCCATTCTACAGTTCTACCTAGAAGCATCAGCATGAAGTTAAGCAGGATGCTTCAAATCTGAAGCTCTGAAAAGGAATGCTTTGGCAGTTTCTGGTTATCATCTTGCTAGCACATCAAAAAACCGCAAGTGGGGACACCGAAATATATGGCGGTCCAAAATGGCGAACTGGGCTAGGTGGTAAGGGTGAAATTCATTTTCTTTTGTCTACCATATTCTATTCACCATTCTTTCAGATTATAGGATTCTGCCATGTTCTATTGATTTGATATTCCAAAATTACAAAACCGTCAATAGGTATAGATGGGTGGAACAATTGATAGATCTCTAGTCGAATAGTCATGATGTCTATTTTTGTTGCAAATGACTTATTTTAAGTTAAATTTAAAAAGAAAATTAAAAAAATTAAAATTAAAAAAAAACTTATACAACATCTCTAAGTTATTATGCATGTAATGCATACCTAATTATGAAGGGACTAAAGAATTCCCTCATTCAGTCTCCAGAACAGCAATAGATTACGATAAAGTATGTTTAACTCCTTAAAATTGAGATTTGCAGCGTTCCGTTCCAGTGCCGAATGCCCCCCAGATAACGTACTTGTGGGGTGTTCTCTTGTCGATATATATGACGGTGATTCTAGTTTCGACCTGGAAACATTTCCACGGGTGTCCGGGTTTCAGGGACTCATCATACAAGATAACACTTGCATCATGGAGCATGATTATAGTGCTGAAGATTTTGACCATATTCGAGTGAGTCGTAGTTCTGATAAGTTGATAAATATGGTGCCAATGCTAGCTACAGCCTTCACATAACAATGAAGTTTTGGTTTAAAAGATAGTACTGTATTTTGTTCATATTTGAAATAAAATAACCTCAAATTAGATGAAATATGTCACAAATTAGAAATTTGATTGTGCCCAAAGTAAACACGCTGCCATTAAACAGAAATTATCTGTTATCATGACCTATAACACTATTATGTTCAGAGTAAAGCTGTCTGCCGTGACAGGAGGCAAAACCCAGGCTTAACGAGTGAAATAGTGACCAGTACTGATATATGGAGTGCACTGGAGTGCACAAGACCCTCCTATATTATGGTTTCTTGCGTTGTGTACAGTTCAGATATAGCACTTTGGGACATCGTTGGATTCAATCTCAATGGATCTGTAGAAGTCGAGGACAGCACAAGATGCACTGCGCGTTCACAATGTTATAACTGTTACGGGAAAAACTTTACTCGGTACGCAGTTTGTTTGCATCATGGAAATGAACACGAGAACACTGTAATAGGTAAGCAGTTGACACTAGGTAGCCTCAAACTAAGTTGGTATAGGTAAGTAGTTGGGGATAGTTAGCTACAAGCTAAGTTGATAATCACCACATATTCAAACGGTGATTTGATGACCAAGTACACTATCATCGATTATTATAGTAGCATGCCCCATAACCATTCATTACTATGTTTTGTTCTTTTGTAAAATCCCGAAGGGCATCTCTG
This sequence comes from Beroe forskalii, assembly GCA_011033025.1. NCBI lineage: Eukaryota > Metazoa > Ctenophora > Nuda > Beroida > Beroidae > Beroe > Beroe forskalii. Next base: position 400,856 of record WFMF01000126.1, read on the forward strand.
GAGGATTTTACAAAATCCAATAAAATGTTCCTAAATTCATCACTCAATTGCACGAACAACTGTAAATTAAAACACAATGAACAAGTGTAAAAACAGATTGAAAAACAGATCAGTGATCCATATTCCATGAACTGAGAGAAAGAATTTTTGTGTCAAAGGATTAGGTACCAGTAAAGATGCGAGTTTTGAAATTAACAAGTTTCAGTTCATGTATCTCATAGTTTGTGCCATCTCTACTTCTATACAGTATGTTATCAGACCTAAAATCCTAATATTAATGCTCTAATAGTTATATTAGTAACCACTTTTCATCCTGTAATGCAATGGCTTATCACTGTTACAATGCTCTTGATGCGATGAAATGCACAAGATTTGGTTCATTCTGTGGAACTTGGTGTTCAACTTGATCTTCAAAGTGTGATGGTGCAAGTTGGAAAATAATGCTTAATTTTTCTGATTACCATTAGGTATAATGTTTAAAAGTTGAAATATGAATTTTAACGCATTGAATTGATATTAAGGCTTTTAGGTATCAACGTTTGCTAACATTGAACAATTTCATATTTATATAGGTTACTTTGTATCATAACTGATGCTGTTACTTTACACCTCACATTCGAAATGTCCTGAGAAAAGCACTTTTTTTTTGTATTTTGCTTCTTGCAAATCTTTTACATTCAGTTCAAGTTATAGATTCAGGCCCTTTAAGTCAATCTACATTGTATACCTAACTCTATCTTAATGCAAAACATTCTTACACGATTTCTCTATCAGTCTGTAAAATGGTTTTGGAGGAAGTCAACCGAGTCTGAACACAAATAACTTTCCTTATTCCCCTTGAAATCTGAAGACTTGGAATTATGAACTAACAGCCGAATCCAGGAGAAATAAGATATGTTTGTTTAAATGCTGACTCAAAAATAACTTTCCATCCATCGCTGATGATATATAACTATGCCCATCATAGAAATTTACTCCTTGTTGTATATTTTCATTAACTATTTTGTAATAGAGAATCACAGGGCTAAATTTTATGCTGTATTCAAATTTTATGTTTTATATCACAAACACAGATTTCAAGATTTTATTCATTTATGTTGAGATTTTTGCATATTTATTTTCATCTTGTATTTCAAAATGTTTTATACTGAAATTCCTTTTTCCCAATTACATTTCTGTCTATTATTACTTTGCCTCATGCTTGTTCTGACTTGTGCCACAGCTTAACCTGAACCACAAATTGAAGTACATCTGATTCAATTTATCGAAATTAATAAAATTCATGGAAAAATACAATATTCGAAATGTATTTAGGACCTTGAGGAAAGCTGTCATCTGTTCATCTTTTCTTGGGAAGTTGGACACAAGGTTAGTCTCGACACCAGATCTAATCCTGATTTCCCGCAACGTTGTCCCACAGCTGTGTTCTTTAACAACAGTCATGAGCTAATCCTGGTTTGAAGGTGAAAGAGGTTCAGGCTTGATAGTTTGAAAAGCTTGAATTTGAAATTTGTAATGGTTGACACTAAAGGAACAACCATTAAGGCAAATTTTGGGCGGTGTTTGGAATATCGAACCCCTAGATCCACTGATAAGTCACAGGGGATGGCACCAAGAAGCATAGAAAAATAGCACTTGTCTGAGAGGAGCTTAGGCACCATTTGGAGTGTTCGCTTCATTATGGTCCTTTAAGTTACCATAAAAATTTCAACTCGATATCCCCAAAAATGGCTGAGTTATAGTCGAAAAATGCATGCCCTTATATGGGAAAACACATGTCGCAAAGGCCAATTTTGGCCCATTTCAATATTTTCCGATGAAACCGCCTTTATTGTATAGAATAATCAATTTGAGTATTCTCTATAAGTTAGGCGAAGATAGCTATTGAAAAGTTCAATCAAGACCCACAAACTTCCAAAAATCCACAAATTGCTGATATATCAGTTCATGATTTTCAAGAGTGACTTCCACTTTCTAAGGTTTTGATTAATACTTTGTAATCATTCTTTTTGTTGGGATATTGATTCCTCAGAAACTCAAAAAGTCATTTGAAAAAAGAGCAAAATTACATTGAAACTCTAACATTAAACAACTATATTCACAGGTTAAGAAGCTATCAATATATTAGTATTTATCTTAATGTGCATTATCTGATTAGTGACCAGAGTCCAGACAATATATGGGTGGACAATGGACATAATGGTTGGTGGGCATAACTATGGACACTATAAGGAGATCAAAAATTTGACAAATCATGAAGAATTTCATGAATTGGTTGTTTTGTTTCTTAAATGTTTCTTTGTTTGTTTGTAAACCCATGGTGGGGCTAGCAATGTGCATAAATAGTAATATTATATAAATTTACATCTAAAATTACAAGAGTAAACAAACATAACTCAAAGCAATAATGTCAATCAATATGCTGAATGCCCTAATGCAAAAATGAAGTACTTGATTAGTGGAAGCTTGGTAGAGATAAGTAGGCAATCAAATATTGATTAATCATTCCTTCAGAAAGAAAATTTTTGGTCAGATTGAGCTCAAAAAATTAGGAAAATTATAACAAACTATTGACTGAGTGGAAACTTAATGGTTAGGCATTATAACAATTATTTTAGAGGACATAAGGGCATCCATTGTCCTTGTTATGTCTGACCAAATAATGTCTGATATACTAAGCATTGATATAAATTGTTGCTTTATCATACATTGCCATGATCTTCAACATCATGTGGTGAATTATTAAGCAAGTCTCCTGCATCAGAAATTTTTGACTCACTTTTTGATCTCATTTTACCTTGGATCAAATCATCCATTTCCTTCAAATTTGCTGGAAGCAATTGGTCTCTAGTTTCTGGAACCCAACTATAAAGTAAATAACAGACAACCGAAGAGATAAAGATTACAGAAAAGTTAATGTTAGGGCTTATTTTATTGGCTAGTAACACAAATGGTGCTAGGATACTTCCAACTCTTGCAACACTTGAACAAATGGATAGTCCAGCACCTCTAACAACAGTTGGAAGAACTTCTGATGTGTGTAAATAAATAGCACTGAAATAGAGATCAGATATCATTCTACCAAGAAGAGAAGAAATCTTTGCCAAGTTAAATCCAGGAAAAATTTCATCTTGATATGGGACCATGCAAACTATAGCAGATATAGCCATTCCAATATTACAGAATCTTATAAATGTAACCCTGTTCATATGTTTTATACCATAATAATTAATAGGTCTGTTTATAAAATCAATCATAAAAATTATAGCTTGGTTAATATATAAGTTTCCAATCAATTCACCAACATTAAAACTGAGGCCCCAGTAGGAAAATGATGCAGCAAACCAAGATAATAGAAATATGCATGTTGTCTGACATGTTGATCTTGAAAATTTGAATAAAGTTAAAACTGATTGTGAATTCTCATCATTATTACACATTTCAATCTTTTCATCTTCACTCAAGTATTTCAAGCAGTTGAATTTTGCAATATATTGTAGTTCTTCGTTGAGTTTATCTTTTTTATTTTGTTGATGTAACCAGAAGAGGCTTTCAGGGACATATCTCCACATAATAAAAGTGAATACAAGAGCAGGTAAAGTTATCCAGATACATATCACAGAAAGGTCTTCAAAATAGTAACATAGTAAGGCACCATACAACATACCAAATGAGTAACACAGATTATGGATTTGACTTCCAAAATTGCGCAACCTTGCAATCGTGAGCTCAGTCTGATAAACAAACAGAGCACCAACAACTCCAGTTCCTAGGCCTGACATTAAGTGGGCAAAAGCAAAAACATTGAAGTTGCTTTCACTAGAAGCATGTAAAATCACAGTCAAGCAATATATCAATAATCCAATGCAAATGGTTTTATGGCGTCCAATAGAATCCATCAGAGTACCCCCAAGCAATATCCCTACCATAAAACCAGCAAAATACCCACCACTTATCATGCTGAAATATCCATCGTAACCACAAGAAACATTGAAGCTCTTGAGGAACTTGTCAGTAGATTTAGATACAGGTGAGTACCAATCTTCTTTGCTAAGATTTTGTTCACAAAGGGCCTTATTTGGATCACATTTGTCAGACAGACACTGCCAACCTTTTGTTGAAGTGAGGAATGTCAGGAGAAGGGGAACAGCACCATTTGTAATAAGTGTCATAGAAAGGACTACAATGACAAAGTATTGGAAAGGAGGGTGTTTCCTGTTGTTAACTTTCTGGAATACATGCTCCAATTCTACCATAGCAAACTTTGGACTGAAAATAACAGTTATTTTACAACAAAATATTAAATTATATGAAACAATGACTACCATGGATCATCATTATTATTGTTATCATCATCATTATCATTTTCTTAATCATTTTAATCATATCATTATTACAATACTCTTCTTGACATTAATTTTTAATTAATTAATAAACCTTCATTGTAACACACTCCCCTTGCAAGCACAAAGAGCCATTTCAATTAACACAAAACTCCTAGTTAGTTAGTTTAGTTTAAAATTTTGTCATACAACAACACGATTGGATACAATTCCTCGCCACACTTATTCACTCATCATGTACCCTAACAAGGTACTCGAAATACAACAATAAGTTAAAAAACATAAGCATTGTACCACAAGCAGGTACCAATCATTCAACAATATTAAAAGGGTTTAAAAATAAGTGTACTTTCTGAACTAGTACATACTGTCATAATAAAAACAATAGTATAAACAAAAGCCTAAGCTATCTAACCTCTTCACTTCAAACTTTTTAGCTATTATAAATTCTAACGAAGTAGACAGTTACTCCATTTTGCAGGATGCAGTTTATTTTTTTCAAAAATCTCCAAGGAAAGTCAAATAGTATAATATCTTGAGAACATTCATAATGGATCATGGTGTATCACAATAACAGAATGAATTAAAAATCGTGTATTATCATCTGAAGTTGAAAGTTCTAAAAAGTAGAATAAATTTCAACAAGTCCTTCTGAACCAAATATATATGTTAGGTTTTGAAAACGTTCGATGCAGTTTAGTTGTTCTAACCAGATCCCTAGTTTTACGCGCGCGCGCCGGACCTTGCTCCACCCCAGGTTAGGGGAAAACCCCTGGTTAGGGGAAAACATGTGGTCAGCTTGTTAAAAAGCATTTGGCCTTGAATAGCTCCTTTGTTCGTTCGACGTTGTCGTACGATGTATGACCCGCTGACGCCAGCCGCGCGCGCGGCGCTGATTCTCGAGAGGGTCTGTCAACAGTCAAACAAGTTCGCGACCGTGTTGAGTGTTCATCTAACCAGATGCTTACGCGCAATACGCGTGCGCGGCCTGAGGAGGATCGACGACTGCGACGCGGACGCGCCCCGCGCGCGGAACAGGGCACTGGTTAGGGCAATTCGTGACAAACTGCATATGATCTATGCTTTGCCATGATATGCGTATGCATAAGAAACGCGCCGCGCGTGCTACTAGCTTTTGAACAGGCAGCTTTTTTTGTAGTCTCCTTGTCAGTTGATATCATGTCAAAATTATTCTATTCTATTCAGTTGAGCAATATTTATTATAACGAACTAACGAAGTTTTCCTGTTGTTGACAGACCCTTGTGAGACTATATGTGCCACTTATTTCCATGTCAGACAATGCCTGTTAACAAATTGGTCAAAACTAAGGTGCATGTAACATTCGTCGGTCAATCGATCAACATTCAACTTCATTTGATTGACTGATGTGTTTTGAATAGAAAATCTTTGAGCTAGTGGGGAAACAACTAAATATTGCTCATTTAAACACGATTCCCATATAAACGGCTCTGAGTGACGTCACAGATCTAAACGTCAATTTTTCTGTATCCTAAACCTAACCATTGCCCTAACCAAAACCCTAACCTTAATCCTTATCCTAAACCTAACAAATCCTGACCCTAACCAGAACCCTAACCTAACTGCTTAAAGCGCTAGATGCGCTTAATTATATTTTTCTGAGTGACGTCATTGTCATAGATAATGAAGGCTCCCGTTTATATGGGAGACCTACCTCATTTGAGACCAGTAAAACACATCATTCCTTCAAATGGAGTTGATCAATCGACCAATTCCATTCCATCGTTCGATGAAAGTTACAGGCACCTCAGGCATACTTGGTTGATGAACCATTCTACCAATTATAATATAAGTTTAAATATCAAACTTGCAGATTGATGTCTTGAAGAAAGATTTCTTTTATTTCAAATATCAAACTTTTATATGAAATTATCATAATTCTGCCACAACAAACAACTTAACCAAATCTCTTGTTAACACATTATTGTTTAACTGTCATCAATATCATCTTTCTTATTCTTATTGTCATTTTCATCATCATTGTCATCATCCACCAAAGAGTTAATATTGTCTCTAAGTGCACTAGCACTATCCTGTACTGTGGCACTAAGAACATTTGCAGAGTCTTGTAAAGTGTCTGACAATACTGAGGCAGACTCTTGGACTATCTTAGCACCATCCCTTATGCCAACAATAATGCCATCACGGAGACCATCCATGCCTTGTTTTAATTGGTTGAGATCCCCATACTGGAATAAGAAAATATTTTTTCATTTATATTTTCATTTATATTTCATTTGTAGATGTAAAATTGTAGGTTCTAGTTTATTTTAATTCTTGTTTCATTCAATGAAATTGTTCATTGCATTGTTTTAATTCAATTCTAGTGGAATGTCAAATACCCCTCAAAAATTATTTGATGGAATATATGATCACATGATTATGTTAGGTACCTCTCCAATAGAATCTCGTAAAGTCATCAATTTTTTCTCAAACTCTGGGTCATCTAGATACTCCTGTGAGTTTTTAACTAATGACATAGTCTGTTCCACGCCAACAGCCCAATACCTAAAAGAGATATATTATATAAGAATTAATTGGTCTATAATGAGACACTACAATCCATTGCCTTATTTATTGAAAGAATATAGGTTTCAAGGATTGAGTCCTGGAGGACATCATATGCCCACAGGTATGAAAAGTAGCTTAACATTCAATCTTCTTTACTACTGTACATGCTCTACTGTCAAAATAAAAAGTCAAATAGGTGGTAAAGGGGCTTGTTTTATATTTGTTGTTGTTGTTGCCACCCTTAACATAGATGTGACCAGTTTTTCCTGTAGGAAGAATTGCATATTTTTGGACCCTTCTTAATACCCTATTGGCATAATTTCTTAAAGTTAAAATTTCAAAAGCAAATCATGACTTTCAGTCTTACCAGTTTATAGCAAATGCCAATATAAAGTACCCAAATATTATCAATATTTGGTATTCAATGTTCTTGATTGTTTTAATCAACTGAAAATTTCCCTTAGCTTTTAAGGCTTCTGTGTTGGTGATTGCTTCTTTCCCTTCAGCTGAAATATTGATTTTGTATGTTTGGTTGGGAATGATAAAGGTATTTGTTTTAAACTTAACAACACTACTTATATCAATCAAATTTGAGGATATGTTGAGGCTGCTTCCCCAGAATTGCTGATGGTGATTCAAATCTCATCACTTTAAAAACTGTCAGTTGAATATGTGGAGCATTTATACATTGGCTTGAATCATTATTGTTATGTTCAATTAAAGTAAGCTGTATTATTGAATATAATGATTAATACCTAATGATTTTTGATACCTAATGATTTTTCAAAATTGTATAAGTATTTATAAGTTTAAATTTCAGTGCTTGAGAAATATGAAAAAAAACCAAAAAGCATTTAATTTTGTTAAATGTTTTCTGCTACTTGTACTTACCTAGATTTTCATAAATAGTTTTGCTGATTCCCTCAAGTCCTTCCAATCCTGTTTGAAGCCCACCTATCCCGGCACCAATACCAGCCTGAAATTCAGTTTAAGGCATAAAAAGGATGAATATAAAGTCATACTAATTATAGCATTACCTATCATATAATTAATATGCAGTTACTTAACTTCATGCTTTCATGAGATCATGAGATATAGAATGTTACTAAAAATGGGGATACATTTATAGAAGTGTCACCACATCTGAGATCAGTGTCTGAAACTTCCACAAAACTGCCATTTGCACATGTGTGATACTGATTTAACAGTATATCATGCATGTACTGTATGTGGCACTGCAGGATCACAAATTTCAGAATAGATCTCATTTCTCAAAGTGGCAACACCTCTGTCATAATGATTTGATATTGACCCTTATCAGGATTTCTGACCTGGAATCCTTCTTGTAGGTTTTCCAAGGATGCCATCTCCTGGACCTTCTTTATGTTCTCAATTGAGGCCATGTCTGCCACATTACTTGTTACAGTTTTCAGAGACTGAAAAGTAAACATGATTAATAGCATTCTATTGTATTATATTGTATTTTATTCTAGTCCAAGACCTTTCCAACGTTCTCTTAGTTGCTTATTGAGTTGTTAAATATACTTTGTCCAAGATATTTCATAATATCAATGATAATTAATCTAATATATTTACCATTTTTAATACAGCAATATAACTTGTCAGTACTTCTGTACTGTGGTTTGTTGATTAGAATATTTCTACTGGATTCAGTTCTATATAGCAAGATTTAAAAATTTAATACAATGTGATTGGACAACTGCAGGTTTAAAAATGATTCGTAAATTGTGGTAGGTGCCTCAATGACCATACTCAATACTGGATTAGAGATAAGTCTTGCAGAATGATGTATCATTGAAAATATAAGAATTTTTAATTACTATTATATCATAAGGATAGCGAAGTTCCAAAATCAAAATATTTTTTGCGTCATCTGGGTTATTAGAGAGAAAGCCGAAAGGTAGATAGTTGATGGTGGTACTAAATACAAAGTTACTACTGCTGTGGTGCTGCAGCTACTATAGTGCACCCAGCACACAGGTTTGGAAGTCATATATATAAATTTGTCGACAAAACAGGTCCAAATACATGGATCTAGAAGTAAGACAATGACAGAATGAGGTCCATGGTTTGAAGCAAATTGAAACATGTACAATGAAAATATTTTAAAGATGTCTTTATTCGGTAATGAAAGTTGATGATTATTAATTAGTATAGAAAATTTGAGTCTGATTATTTTACATCACGGCAGATAATTATTGAAGATGCAATAGCAAATTGGCAGGTTGACTGATGGCAGAGCAATATTATATAGTTATATGCTTTGCCATCACTCATCTCATAGTATTGTGACTTCTGATTTGTCTTCTTAAGATATAATGTTAAACCAAATATGAGTGTGCCAATTTCGTAAGTGCAACGTGGATAGAGCCAGCATGCTTTCAAGGTTAATTATTGACACAATAAAGATGTATTCTTCTGCAATTAAAATAAATATACTTACGTCCAGGTTAAGGTTGTCTGCCATATTGCTGCCCAGTCTGAAAACAGAAATGAGTCTTAGGTTAGATTTACACTAATGATTTGGGAGAATAATAATCCAACAATCTGATTATCCTTAATAAAATGCTGAGTGGAATATTGGATCTTTTCTCTTCCACTATCGAGCTTATCTCTTAATTTAGTAATTTTTTATCATGCCATATAAACAGTAAACATCTAGTGATATCGTTACCCACTTCTGATTGTTATCGTTTAAAATGCCTGATCTCACATCACTTCTTGCATAAAATAAACTTAGACAATTCTGATCAATGTACAAGTTATTTCCGGTTATTTCCAAAACATTTTACCTTGAAGTAGCATCGCCCAAGACAGATGTTGCTGTCTTCAAGGAGGCTGCCAGTGTGAAAAACCGGGACTGTTCATGGTCTCCCTCCTCTGCAGGCATCCTGACGAGTGGCACTAGAAGGAGTGGCACTAGAAGGAGTGGCACTAGAAGGAGTGGCACTAGACAGAGTGGCACTAGACAGGCCTAAACACGCCCTTAGATCCACTAGTCCGGTATCACTAGGTAGGAGAATGCCACTTGGAGTTTGAGTGATGAAGAAGTCAATGCGTTGGTGATGAGAAATTCACTTTGGAGAGTTGGAGCAGGAGGTCAGGTGAGCTAGAAAATATAGGAATTAAATCGTGAATGAGAATCGTTTCCTTAAATATAAGACGAGGCTGAAGCCCTCTTACGAAATTCATTTTCAAGGAAATATTCCGATACGAATCTGTTAAAACTCCGAATATTTTCACGAAAAGAAAATACAAATACCAAGGCGAATATATGTATTAACATATTAGAAACGGGCAACGGCAATACTCGTCTCTCGTGGCGAGACTGGTAAGACTGTCCTTGATTATCCCAAGCTATCCTAGGCTATCATATGTGTTAATAAAAATACATACTTAACTGATAATAATTATAACTATTAACTGCTTTTGTTAAAGTGTAAGAAGTACAAGCACTTATATATGCGCTGTGCACAAGAACTATATGTTCCACGTAAATCCTTAATCTACCATTCTAAACTATGATAATGACGTCATTATCACGTTTTTGGTAGCGGCAGACTGACCAGGACGCGAGAATTTTGTAGCTTGTTCATGTCATCACGTCAATTTAATGTATACTACTACCAACTGTTAATAATAATACTTGTTAATACTTAATACTAGGCATGATAGTATGCGGAAATTAAAGTAAGGTTTTTCTTTTCCACAGGCCCACCTTAGGATTCTGGGTTTTTTGGTCGTTCAGGCCCACTTTTTGACGGCAAACTTTATCACAAACACAGGTCCACTTGAGACGATGCATATACTAATGCATGAACTAATTAACACTCGGGTTCGCCTCAGTCCAATTAGATAAACATACAAACCATTATGTGCCGTTATGAAACTGTATGACATCATCGAGGGTTCTGGCTTGCAAGTCAAAATGAAAATGCAATGTGTCCAGGGTTTGAGTCTTGACGGTTTATTAAAAAGCTATCAATTTAAAAAGTAACAACAGCTGAATTGTATTCCTTAATTCTTAATATCACACAATCACACAGGAAGTTTTACAAAAACGATGAATAACTTACGAAAGTCATGAATGACATTACCAAAACACATTCGTTAACTAAAGCTATCAAATAAAGCTATTAATTAGCAACTTCAGCTGCTAATAATGCTGCCATTCGTTGATATCCAATTAGCAAATGCTTGCAAGATAAACAGTCTTACCAGTCAGTTAATACGATGACTTCATCACCATAGCTCAAAGTGTTACGTTGATGACGTTGAAATAACTAATTTTGATGTATAATCATTGACCTGCACTACACCCGTCTAACGATTGCAATGCAAGGAATACATACCTACCAGACAACACAGCTTTGATAATTGCCACCTTTTTGTTATATATTCCATGAATTCTCTCACACCAATTGTGCTTCAAACCATTCTTACCTCATGGGATGGGATGGAATTCTAGCTTTTATACCGCGTGTTGAAAGTCGTAGATGGTGCAACGTTAATGATAACTGCTGTTTAATTCATGATAATGACGTAACAACCGAAGTGCCTAAAACTGCCCCGCAACTTTTGATTAGGTTATTCTAGGTGCCTTACAAGCAAATTCATGGTAAGTTTTTATTTGATACATTGAAGCTGGATAGTGGTCTTTATGAAGATGTTAACCTATTAATTATAGGGTTCTAATGAACATAATATTATAGGCTCGAGTTATTCAGAACTTGTTAAGTATTCGATAAGAATTAAGATGTACATAAATTATACCTAAATAGTAAATATGTAGGTACCTAAATCTCTAAATGTCTATTAGTAACTTTCCTCGGATATTATTTTATATTTATTAGCACAGTGTTGAAAATCTTTAATACGTTGGCCAATCAGCTGACAAGTTTACAGTTAGCTGGGCGCTGATTGGTCAATGTCAAATGGGCATTGACCAATCTGTTAGAATTTGTAACGTGGAATTGCTGAGTTGCTGTGAAACAACCGCAAATGGCATTTTTAACTTTATTCGTCGTAAAGGGTACAGATGTTAAGTTACCAAAGCTAATAAAATTGGCAATTTCACAAGTCAAAAGCTTAACTGAACATCAAACAAAGATGGACTATGGTGTATTGTATAAGATGCTACATAAATAACCCCTCAAAAAGAGGGACGTTAGGCGGTCCCACATCATCAATTCACCACATCAAGTCATGATAATGACGTCATTTCGACTGGAATTTAAGCCGAGCAAAGTATGTACACACTACACGCAATTTTCCTGGACTTCTGGACTTCTGTCTCGATTTTGAATAGCTCCACAGTCCACAATGATTAGTATTGTTTGACAATCGAAATAAAATATTGCAATTGGGTTTTATTCGTGAAAATATTTTGTACAGTAATCATAGATGAGGAAAATAATTAATTCGGTTTTTGAGAGCAAAATTTCATTGTCGACTGTCAGGATTGAAATGAGAAAGTATCCTGCCTCAATTTAATAACTGAATAAGTAAATGGTGATATCAAAGCCAAGATTTTGCCGGTCTTTTGAAAAATTTTTGGTCGCCATAACTGCTGAATTTCGGTAACTATCAACGCCTTTAAATTTGGAATAATAGAAAATCAGGTATGGCTATTGGCTAACGCATGGCTAAGGTATATCTAACATTTTATGAGTGATATGGCAAACATATCAGCAGAGTTACCAGCACTACTACTCATAAGATTAGGCAGCTTAATTTATCAAAAGATTTAAGTAGTATGCTAATAGCTAACATACTTCAACAAACAAATAGAACTTTGAAAGTCAAATATATTGTCCTACATAATCTGGTGCCGTAATATTTTGTAAGGAACATGTTATGTGTTTAGTACTTTCATAAAGGAGCTGCTTTGACTTGAATAGACTAATGATGTGTTTTAGCATTGAAGTTAAGTGGCAGCATACTTGTTTGTTAAACATCAAAGGCTCAGCCAAGTGACTGTTTAATCGAAATGTGAATATCCAACGATACCAACATTTTTTGTATGTTCCACAAAATTTAGTTGACAATCGGTCAGAGTCCCAAATGCAGCAATAAAAATCGAAAATTGTTACAACCGAAATACCTTCAGAGCTTTACATAGAGAGACTTCATGACTCAAAGAATATCAAGGGTATTAACGTTTTTCTTTATAATGGGGAGCTGAAAATGCTAGCAACCATGCCTGGAATATGTGATTTTTTATGATCCTCAGATTCAATTGAAAAGCTGAAAGCCGGAGTGTGCAGAGTGAGACAATCGAGCATCTCAGCCTGTTGGTTCGATGCAATCTCCAAAAGAAAAACGCTATAGGCGATTATAGGTTATAGATACATTTGAAATTCTACAAAGTTGAAATTAGGTAAACCTGGTCCTAAAGAATGTCAAGTAACAAAGAAAGATGATGGAAAAGCCTATAACTAAACATTTTCTAAAGTAAGTAAGATGGCATCAGTAAACTCAGAAGAGATTGCAATTACCTAAGTGAGGGCCGCACTATACCCCAACAGCTAGTACAGCTACGCATTGCACTATACGTTTATCACTGGGATTATACTCTAAATTTAGCACTGAAAGTTCGCAACTTCCCATGCCATAATTTTACGTTTTAGACATTGAAAAAAAAAATAAAAAGAAAACATGAAACTGGTATTGAGCAGAGTACCATAACTTGACGTTTGGCAAAATAAATAGACGGATTAATTTCAAACTTATTCAGTATAACAAACAAAACTATAATCGCGGAATAAGGGTAGGTACACAAAGAATCTTGTCTATCCTCATCAAATGATGTCAGTGTCTTGTTAATATTCTTTGTGAAATTTGTAACTTAAAACCGTAATATAGATGATAATTAATAACTTTTATCAAGTGAAGAAGTGAGAAGAGGAGTCATCATGATCGTAGAGGTGCGCTACGAGACTCATTTTGAAATTTAGGAGGTAGATGTTTAAGCCATTTAATAATACGAGGAAATTCTTTATCGGGTGACCGGTGATTTTGAAAATCACGTGATTATCAAGTGGGGCAAAAATTGTAATTCTATGGATCGAAAGTTTGAGGGTGCGAAAATATGGTGATTTTCGTGAAATCCCCATAATTCCACATTCCGTTCCACATAACTATTTCTCGTAAGGTATCAATAGCTACGAGCGTGTTACAATGGATGCGATGGTGCAGACAGAAGAATTCTACGACATGAGACGCATTTGAAAAATGCCGTCTTGATCACGTGACCAAACCCGCTATTCAAATGCGTCGAGTTTAATAAGCATATTTAGCATTTTTAGCATAATTAGCATATTTTCAAATCGATACCATTGTATCAAACTAGCTTTATGTGGGTCAAGGGAAAAATGTTGATTTTTGGCAAAACACGAGCAATGTAGGTTAACAAAATTTAAAGATCGTCGGACAAAGCAAATTCATAGGGAAGAGTGATAAACGTTCTACAAAAGCGGAAATAGTTTGCTTGCAGCCTACGTAATTACATGATGTGATCAAAGGTAATCCAATATCTCAATATGCAGTGGATTAAATTATCCTGAGTTTCAGTGATTTATCCTGGAATTCCAGAAAATTCCATTGATTATTATGACAAGACGCGTATACAATGCCTTCCTAAAAACACAGGCAGATTCAGGCTAGGACCTATAGGTACCCTTCTAAGGAAAAAAAGTTTATTCTTTTTGCATTTTCATTTATTCAGCTTTCCTACCTTGATATAATCAGTTTAAAACAATGAAATTGGTCGAAGGTTGAATATAATTTATATTGGCACGAATTTCAGATATAACACCTCTCAAAACACATTAAACATTTGAGCCCTATGCTAACATATTTTATCCAACTAAACGGGCAAATATTATATGTTGGGCAGCGTATATATTCATATAACTAAAGCATATTTCACGAGTTGTAAGATATGTTACAACGCTGCCTGCACGGACTAAACCTTGTAAAAAACAGGCGGTTAAACATCATCAACTTTCTACTCTGCGCTATGACGATGACGTCATCTCCGACCTATTTATTTTACCCTGCACGTGCGCATATGCATAAATAACCAGTAAAGGCTGGTTAAGTGTCAAATCCATGACTTGCAATTTGAAGCTTTCAGGAAAAAACCGGCAATTTAAATGTACGAGAGAAATGTTTTCCGTGAAGAGAAGGCAGCTTGGTATATCATTGAATCGATGTGTTGACTTGTGAAAATGACACGTACTACTGTACTAGCTGTGCGTAGTGGAATAAACAGGCATAAGAGCTATACCTAATTTAAGAAATATCGGAGTGGGATAATGAATCTGGGGAATGGGGATCGAAATTTTGATGGTTCGAAGATATGGAAATATGGCGAATTTTTCAATTTTTACGTATCATGATGTCGTCATATTGATATTTTATGGAGTGCGAAAATGCGGTATCGGTTTTTCGTAAAATCCCCATAATATTTCTATAAATGTATTTCGTAGGCTAGATAGATTTAAGGAAAAACTCTTACGACTTACGGGGAGAAATTTTCAGGGAAAAAGGTATTAAACTTCGAGTGTACCATATAGCATAATAAGTTAATTGTTCAACAAAATTACTGTATGTCGAAACGAAAAGAAAAACTTACTCTAGTAAGGTATAATAAAGGTAATTTCACTTATACCCGAGTAATATTATCTTATTATGTATTGCGTGAACTTTCGGGCGAATCGGCCGCCTCATTTCACAACGTTAACCTATGATAATGACGTCACTCTCATCCGCCTACTTTTCTGCCTGAGATTTGTTTTGCATTCACCTAGCAGGTAGCAGAGTATAAAGTTACCCATAGCATTTCATGGCATGACCAATCAACACGCAGCTTCGTGCAAATCCTGCTCGCTCATTGGTCAAGTAGAAGTGTGGTATGGGTAAAATAATATTACCCGCCGATAACAGGTCTGAGGAAAGTGATGATGTGTAAGTCTGGTACGGCTAACCTCGGTCTTTGGAAATGCTTGCATTGTTGAGAGTTACATCATTTTCACAGCTTAGAGTGGGCAGTTGGTGACGAAAAACGGCGTATTTTTGAATGCAGTGCCTCTGCCTGCACGCCGGTTTATATTATGAACATTAAATTAATTTAAACATAAGATATTTCAACAAAATTAAGGAGGTATCGTAGTTTAATTTTAATGAATTCTGAAGTTCAGTGGTCGGCAATAAGAACTAGAACTAAAGTCTGTGACTACAAAATAGTAGTAAATAGAACTGCATATGTGCTATAAATTAAAGTAAAAGTTCAAAATGTTCTTACCTTCACTATACAAACACCAGGCTATAAAAAATTGCAGTGCATTATTACTGAATATCGGGAAGGGGACGAAATGAACATACTCGTTATGACATTGTTCAATGTTAGCAAACGTTGATACCTAAAAGCCTTAATATCAATTCAATGCGTTAAAATTCATATTTCAACTTTTAAACATTATACCTAATGGTAATCAGAAAAATTAAGTATTATTTTCCAACTTGCACCATCACACTTTGAAGATCAAGTTGAACACCAAGTTCCATGTAATGAACCAAATCTAGTGCATTTCATCGCATCAAGAGCATTGTAACAGTCATAAGCCATTGCATAATAGGAAGAAAAGTGGTTACTAATATAACTATTAGAGCATCTATATCAGGATATTAGGTCTGATAACATACTGTATAGAGGTAGAGATGGCACAAACTATGAGATACATGAACTGAAACTTGTTAATTTCAAAACTCGCATCTTTACTGAATACCTAATAATGTGTCCAAGAACAATTTAAATACTTTCTCTCAGTTCATGGAATATGGATCACTGATCAATAGCTTCATGTGTGTTTGTGTATACTGCTTCACATTTCTTATTCGATGATTTTCATGTGATGGTTTGGTTCAATCTGTTTTTTTTTCACTTGTTCAGTGTGTTTTAATTTACAGTTGTTCGTGCAATTGAGTGATAATTTAGGAACATTTTATTGGATTTTTGTAAAATCCTCCAGAGATGCCCTTCGGGATTTTACAAAAGAACAAAACATAGTAATGAATGGTTATGGGGCATGCTACTATAATAATCGATGATAGTGTACTTGATCATCAACTCACCGTTTGAATATGTGGTGATTATCAACTTAGCTTGTAGCTAACTATCCCCAACTACTTACCTATACCAACTTAGTTTGAGGCTACCTAGTGTCAACTGCTTACCTATTACAGTGTTCTCGTGTTCATTTCCATGATGCAAACAAACTGCGTACAGAGTAAAGGTTTTCCCATCACAGGAATAACATCGTGAACGCGCAGTGCATCTTGTGCTGTCCTCGACTTCTACAGATCCATCGCTATTGAATCCATCGATGTAGAAAAGTGCTGCATCTGAACTGTACACAACACAAGAAACCATAATATACGAGGGTCTTGTGCACTCCAGTGCACTCCATATATCAGTACTGTTCACTATTTCACTCGTTAAGCCTGGGTTTTGCCTCCTGTCACGGCAGACAGCTTTACTCTGAACATAATAGTGTTATAGGTCATGATAACAGATAATTTCTGTTTAATGGCAGCGTGTTTACTTTGGGCACAGTCAAATTTCTAATTTGTGACATAATGTGGTCCTGGCGTACAGTAAGTAATACCATTCTATTTCATCTAATTTGTCGTTATTTTATTTCAAATATGAACAAAATACAGTACTATCTTTTACACCAAAACTTCACTGTTATTTGAAGGCTGTGGCTAGCATTGGCACCATATTTATCAACTTATCAGAACTACGACTCACTCGAATATGGTCAAAATCTTCAACCCTATAATCCTGCTCCATGATGCAAGTGTTATTTTGTATGATGAGTCCCTGAAACCCGGACACCCGTGGAAATGAGTCCAAGTCGAAACTAGAATCACCGTCATATATATCGACAAGAGAACACCTCACAAGTACGTTATCTGGGGGGCATTCGGCACTGGAACGGAACGCTGCAAATCTCAATGTTAAGGAGTTAAACATACCTTATCGTAATCTATTGCTGTTCTGGAGACTGAATGAGGGAATTCTTTAGTCCCTTCATAATTAGGTATACATTACATGCATAATAACTTAGAGATGTTGTCTAACTTAAAGTAAGTCATTTGCAACAAAAATAGACATCATGACTATTCGACTAGAGATCTATCAATTGTTCCACCCATCTCTACCTATTGAAGGTTATGTAATTTTGGAATATCAAATCAATAACCTTATAATCTGAAAGAATCTGCTACATGAAGAAATAGAACATGGCAGAATCCTGTAATCTGAAAGAATGATGAATTCCCGCCCTGGCCAGGGCGGTAACCCCCCGCGGTAAAAAGAAAACTGGCCAGGGGTATAAGTTAGAGATTTGAGTGTCACAGGGTGATATAATAAGATATAATAATAATAAGATAGATCATGATAATTAGGAGCAAATTTGAAACGCCGAGATCTCAAGAACGGGAAATGGTAGAGCCATGATCGAGGTCAGGTTTTGTTTATCTAAGATGGGAAAATGTTATAGGCTATAAGAGAAGTTCTGGTGACGTCATTTTCACGTCACTATGACGTCATCAACTTAGCGAAATTTTATTGCTTTTTTAGCGAGAATAGGCCATCTTTATGCGCATTTTTCACCAAGAAGGAATGGAGATAGCTCAAAAATGTTGAAAAATCGTTAGTTGGAAATTTAAAGAGCTTTCAGAAAATCATACGGATCATTGGGCTATCTCGATTTTTCATCGAGATATACGCGATTTTCTAAGGTACGGTGAAAAATCAATTTCAAAATTTTAGGAGAAAAACTTAAACGAGTGATATGTCAAGAACTGCAGCTTATCTTGAGATGAGACCGGTCAAAGTATGTTGTACTAAGGCGGAATTGTGTGATAGGCTATATGGGAAGTTGGTTTGAGCTTATTTGGGTGCTGTGATGACGTCATCAAAATCGCGTAAAAGCACTAAAATAGCGTATTTTGTGATAGAACGCTATTTTGCGCTACTTTTACATCTCCAACTCTTAGAGTTTTCATCGGATTATGTGGGTCAGAATAACGGAGGTCCGAATAACGGGGGTCCGAATAACGGAGGTCCGAATATCGGGGGTCCAAATAACGGGGGTCCGAATAACGGGGGTCCGAGTAACGGGGGTCCGAATAACGGGGGTCCGAGTAACGGGGGTCCGAATAACGGGGGTCCGAGTAACGGGGGTCCGAATAACGAGGGTCCGAATAACGGGGGTCCGAATAACGGGGAAATATACGATGGACTAGTGAAGCACGTGAGTTCACGCGGACGCTTTGTAGAAATTAGGGGATTTGAAGAAATTGATATTTACGCAGGATTTTCGACTTGATTATGTTAAAATGAGTTTAAATACGACTAATGCACATGAAATTAGATCTGGTTGCCATATTTTAGCACGTGAGTACACACGGACGATTTGTAGAAATTAGGGGATTTGAAGAAATTGATATTTACACGGGATTTTCGACTTGGTTACGTTGAAATGAGTTCAAATACGACTAATGCACGTGAAATTAGATCTAGTTGCTATATTTAAGCATGTGAGTACCCACGGACGTTTTGTAGAAATTAAGAAATATATCAATTCTAGTAATTTCAAGTTAGAATAACTTAATTTTGGACTTCCTCAGGGTGATTTATGTGGGTTAGATTTGCGTGTGGGCTAGTAACGAGGGTTCGGACTACGTGAGGGTAAGTTACGTGGGTCTAAACTGCCTTTGGGCAAGTAACATGGGTTCAAACTACATAAATCTGTCAAGATATCACCACCAAAACCGTTGGACGGTTGGTCTAGTAACCCCCCGCGGGTTTGGATGTGACAACGGAACCTGAAAAGAGACGAAATGGGCTGATCACATCCAAACCAGCGGGGGGTTACTAGACCAACCGTCCAACGGTTTTGGTGGTAGAATATGGTAGACAAAAGAAAATTAATTTCACCCTTACCACCTAGCCCAGTTCGCCATTTTGGACCGCCATATATTTCGGTGTCCCCATTTGCGGTTTTTTGATGTGCTAGCAAGATGATAACCAGAAACTGCCAAAGCATTCCTTTTCAGAGCTTCAGATTTGAAGCATCCTGCTTAACTTCATGCTGATGCTTCTAGGTAGAATGGAGTAGCGTGAAATATAATAATATATCTAGAAATATAGTGGTATGAGGCTCATTCAAAAGTTAAAATGTCTTCCTTAATGACCGGTATAGATTCAAAATAGTGTTTAACTTAAGATTAAAAATTGAAATTAAAAAGTGTGCTAAGATTAATTACGATGTAGATGATGCAGTCATTTTGAATTACCCATATTTTAAGCAAAGTCAAGAAGACACGTTGAGAGACACTGAGCTCTGCAAGACTGATTCCTCGGTTTAGCTAACCAAAAGCGTCCCATATTTTTTACGTGACGTAGCGTTATAATAAAGTAATAAGATCACCAAGGCTAAAACCAGATTGCCCTGCCATGTGCCCATGCCCTTCGTCTATTATGAAATGTTGGAGATGTGTTTTGTAGATTGAAATATATCGTGCAATCTGTTCCGATTGCCTGGTGCCATACGAACAAAATGAACAAAGTCTCATTTAAAGTGTAATAGGGTAATATAACAGCTGCAATATGTAAATCTGTATTATATCCGATATCGGTAGAAATTATTATAAGATTTTAAACAATGAATCTGGTTAATATGTAGCATATAATCAATCGTGCTATTCAGTATGCACCTCGTGATTATTTAAACAATAACTAAGGACTTTGACCATGGATCATAAAAATGGGGGTGGTCAGATGGCTCTATCGATTCCAGTAAGTCCACAACTCCACAAGTCTATCGAAGTATCGATTCAGAGATAGTCCATGTAACATTTATTTAATGGAAAATGGCAAGGATATTTTACTGTTAAACCTCTATCTCAATACTCAAATTAATACTTAAATAGTTAATATGTTTGAAGCACAAATTAAGATTTATTCATTGATAATAACTTACAAAATTAGGTTTAAAGTAGGTTTTAGAATTTTATCGGAATTCGCTACTTTTCCCTGCTTATAGAGGGTTGGTAATAAGTCGGCACCCCCTTCTGCAGCCAAAACCATATGCTTATACTCTACCGATATTTCAATTTTACATTTTTCAGGAGGTATTTCTGCCACAGGGGTACCCTGATTCCGTCAGTGAAGACTACATGGAGTATCAGATTTGGGATACGTTCCAGGTATTGAAAGAATCCAGATAAGGTTTTCCAGTTAGTTCTACTTGGGACAATGTGTCCCAGTTAGGGGGTACCAGTAGGTACTTATTGGGACAATGTGTCCCAATTAGTACTGGGTGAGTAAGTGGGAGTCGGGATAAAGTGTCTCAGTCGGGACTCTTAGATACTGAATAATTACCCAGGGGTTGCTGGCGATATATTCCACTCAGTAATGAGATCTTAATTAGTTTGTACATGTTTCAAAAGTCATCGCTATATAAACGTGAAATTTACTGTTTGAAAAGATAGTTATATTGATTTCGTACTTGGGGGATTCTTAATAACTTGTCAGTACCGCTATCAATTGTTTTGGGTAATGCGAACTGGTCTTGCAATGATATGAATCAAAATAGCGATTTCTCATCAAGATACGAAAGTGTAAAATATGGCAGTTTTATTGAAGACAGACCAGCTTTGAATCTGGTGACTGCTCAATAAATTAAATTTCCCCAGGAACTGTGTTCAAGTTTGAACGGCACGTTGGCATCGCATGCCATCTTTAAAGGCATTGGTGTGGGAAACAGCCAAGCAACTGCACTCGGGGCTACCTACACTTGGTTGCTAAAAGGTGATATTTCTACAGTCAGAAGACAGTATTTTACCCATTCATCGACCAATTAACCAGTCCAAACTAACATACCAATACATCAGTTTTCAGTATTCAACCCATTAATTAACCAATTAATTAACCAATTAATTAACCAATTAATTAACCAATTAATTAACCAATTAATTAACCAATTAATTAACCAATTAATTGACCAATTAATTAACCAATTAATTGACCAATTAATTAACCAATTAATTAACCAATTAATTGACCAATAAATTAACCAATTAATTAACCAATTAATTAACCAATTAATTAACCAATTAATTAACCAATTAATTAACCAATTAATTAACCAATTAATTAACCAATTAATTAACCAATTAATTAACCAATTAATTAATCGATTAATTAACCGATTAATTAACCAATTAATTAACCAATTAATTAACCAATTATCAACCAATTAATCAACCAATTAATTAACAATTAATTAACAATTAATTGACCAATTAATTAACCAATTAATTAACCAATTAATTAACCAATTAATTAACCAATTAATTAACCAATTAATTAACCAATTAATTAACCAATTAATTAACCAATTAATTAACCAATTAATTAACCAATTAATTAACCAATTAATTAACCAATTAATTAACCAATTAACCACTCCACACTAACATACCAGTGCATCAGATGGTGCTGGCATGCTCTCCAATGTTCTCTTCGCCTGGTCCAAAGGAACCCTCCTGGACATAGACTGCAAACGTTGGCGACTTTTTGCGGATGTCATATTGAACATGCTAATGTCTCATTTCGATCGAAACATCACCTTCTCCAACCATTGCCATCAGCATTCAGCAAGCAATCGAAAACAGAGATCCCTGATAGTGATTGATACACCTGTAGTGTTCGGGACACGGGAGGAGGGCATTGTAATTACGTGATGTGTATCGGGATTTATCCAAAGCTTATGAAAAACGCTATTGGAGTTCTGTAACTGCTTAATTAGGGAAATGATTCGCTGGAATCACTTATTGGCCAATTCTTTAAAGATGCAGCCAGATCAGCTAGAGGCAATTGTTGTTCTCAGAACCGCAGCAGCAGGAAGCTTGTCAAATGAAAAGAAGCCTTCTGGTTGGCTCTGAGAAACAACAGAACGCAGAATAATTATTTGCATATATTATATTTTGTTGGAGCTCAGCGGCTCATCAAGACCTCTGATCGAAACAACACCTCCTCCGACAAGCAATCAAATCTTGACACACATGGCTGATAACACACGGTCAGAGTAGCTCAGAGACCCGCTAAGCCTCAATTAAAAACCCCAGAGACACCTGGCTTAAAACACCAGGGACACCTGGCTTAAAACACCAGGGACACCTGGTCAGAGCAGAAACCAGGTCAGACAGGGACCCTTAGCTTTATGAAAAACACACCAGTGAATCTGTTTTATACAGAAGATTGAAGAAAATAGCTCTGTATCTATCATCAACCCAATGTATGAAGATCAGCTGCTATTAATTATTTTCTTAAACTCTCTTCTTAAATTATTTTCTTAATGAATTCTTTTCTTCAATTCTTTTCTTTTCTTCTTTTTCTTTCCATTTTTCTTTTCATTTTTTTTCTTTTCTTTAAGGTTTACCAAAAAGTGAAAACCTGTTCCTCGGTACTATTGAGCTTTTCACCATCGATCCTTTTTTTCTTAATATTTTTATTTTATTCATGTCACTTTTGCCCCAAGTGATAAGTGTAAACGACGCATTGGTACATCTTAGGAGTTTAACCAGAGTACAAAGGTCAAAGAAAAGACAAGAGGGAAAAGTAGCCTACAACAGACAATTGGAATACATCAGTGTTGAGCAATAATGGCCGTTACCGGTTACGCCTGCACTATGCTTGGATAACTCACGCAGCACGCCCGGTGAAAGGATTAGAAAAGTGTTGTAGCGGTATCATTCATTAATTATCTCAAATAAATTTATGTGAAACTAAAATTATTTCAAATTCAAAAAACCTATTGTCAAGTATATAGGCCCCACGAATCGCCTAAGCCGCTGGATGCGGCGTTTTAGGGCGAGGGGTTTCACCGAGAAAAAGGATTCAACTATCAGCACGGCTGCTGATTTTATATTCTGTCTTCTCATATGGCGAACTCATTGATATAGTCAAACATTATTCAATAACAAAATTTTGAAATGTTTCCTCTCAGGCTCATTTCTTATTCTACTGATTAGTTTATTATTGGCTGATATGAATAAGAGCTCTTTTGAAGACGAGATTGAGTTTGATGTGAAAAATCCAGAACACCCTGCATTCCCAGAAATGCCAGATGACTCTCTCACAACAGCGGTAATAACGTAACAAATGAACACACACACATGGAGAACTCCGACCTCCTCATAGTGATTCAAAAATCAGGAGGAAATTCAAATATACGGAGTTCACTGCTCCGCCTTATTAACATTTTAATATTACTTTAAAGTTCCGTGGTAGGATGATCCTTCTGGATCAGTAGGCTCATGGTAACGTATCAGTTGTATAGTAATCGAATCTGAGACCTTAAAGTTGATAACAAGTGAGGCACCAAGAAAATGCTAAATTGTTAGAATTGCTGATAAGTCAGGCACCTAAAAAACGCTAACCACCAATTGCATTTATACACGTCCAGCGTCTTGTGACGACTTATCAGGACAGAGAATGCGAAACGTTTCCTGTTCAGAAAGACAGGAGTGGGATCAAATCATCCGAAATGAGTTGAATGGTATGAATGAGCAAGAAGATAGGACCGGGCACCTGGGCTGACTGCTTGAAAAAGTATCACAATTTGGTTAATGAACGGAATAATCAGAAGAGAAACCGCCTGAAATTTCAACCGGGTTCAGGAAGAGGTCCATTGTTGAGGCAGAAACTTTCATTTAGTCTTCATTTTAAGTCTATTAATTCACCAGATGAGTGGAATCCAAATTGATTCGGTAAAATTGCTTTATTTTTTATGAATATGGCTACCCCAGATCGCTAGTTCCCCCAGGGGATTTTGGACGAGGACTAGGAGCGGTGGGAAGGCGAGCGATTGGGCGGGGACAGGGAGAAATTACGAGCAGAGATGAAAGGCATGTACGGAGACCAATGAAGGTGAAAAGAAGAAAAATCCAACACTGAGATTATTATAATCTCACTTATAATCATTATATTATTATCATTATCATTATAAGTATCATTTCTTTTCTTAATAATGCAACTCAAAATTACGGAATCCATCCATTGGTTTATCTGATGTTATCAGATGAAGGTTCATGATCTGTGAACAAGTCTAAGGTCGGCACTGTTCGGCATGCCCTTTCCTTGCCTCATTGCAGACAAGCGCTTGGGGCTAACCCAGATTGTTAGTTCCCCCACAAGGGATTTTTGACGAGGACTATATATACAGAAAATGAATATGGCTACCCCAGATCTCTAGTTCCCCCACAGGGGAGTTTGGACGAGGACTAAGTACGGAATATGAATATGGCTTCCCCAGATCGCTAGTTCCCCACAAAAAGGGGAGTTTGGACGATGACTAGGGCGGCAGGAAGGCGAGCGATTGGGCGGGGACAGGGAGGAATTACGAGCAAGATTGAACGGCATGTACGGACACCAATGAAGGTGAAAAGAAGAAAGATTCAGCACAGAGATTATTATAATCTCATTTATAATCATTATATTATTATCATTATAAGTATCATTTCTTTTCTTAATAATGCAACTCAAAATTACGGAATCCATCCATTGGTTTAAGTGATGTTATCAGATGTAGGTTTGTGATCTCTTAACAAGTCTAAGGTCGGCACTGTGACACGCCCTCTCCTTGACTCGTTGTAGACAAGCGATTTGGGCTACCCCAGATCGCTAGTTCCCCCACAGGGGATTTTGGACTAGTAGCGGCGGGAGGGCGAAGGTTTGGGTGGGGAAAGCGGGGAATCTGTTTGCTAGATTAACAGTGGGACCGAGTAGAACAGCAGGGTCCAGAAGAGCAGTGGGCCAAAGTGGAGCAACAGGATCCAGTGGATCCTTGGAGACCAGTGGGGAACCATGCGCTAAATTACCAGCATTATAATTTCGGAAAGTGGTAATTGAGCTCTTTTTTTACAGTAATTAGTAATTGCAGGTAATCATTGAAGGAGTTGGTATATTCCCCTGCCATATCTTCTCAAAAGGGATCGAGCGCAGACTGAGGATAGGAGCTTACAATAAACATCAGACACTGCAAGATAACCGTCTAACTGGATGGACATCGCATCTGCTTCACGGAAATGAGATAGAGTATCTAGAGCAAGGTGTGGATAAGCTTCTCAGAAGTGGAAGATATCTACTACACAGGAAAGGCTGATGCTGAACATTTCATTATTGGTGTTTTACTTCCAATAGGGCTAAATAATAAGAATACAATAAATAATAAGTTACTCTATACAAGAAATACAAGCAGCTTATACTAAGTTGCCCGAACAATGGGTATAAGTTGAATAATAACTTCCAACGCTGGCTTGATAAGCAATTCTAAGCACGCCCTAGGGCGAAACTTGTGGAGTTTTTATTATCTTCACAAGCTCATCATCGTGTGAGGAAAACTTCCGTAAGAAACATCATACAGCCGGAATTCGAAAGCTGAAGAATGTAGCTGCATCGAGTATTAAATAGTAAAGTATTAACAAGGTGCATGACAGTATCTTGAGTAAGATGTAGATTGTATCTATGAATATGAAGAGTAAGAATATAGATACTAACCTCTGTCATCAACCGCTACCCACCCAGTGTAGCTACAGCAAATGGTAACAGGCCACAGGGAGCAATGTATCTTGAGAAAAGTGTGGATTAGCTTCCCGACAAAGATGAAAGTGGGAAGCGGACGCTTTTCCGAGACTCACTAGAAAACGCACTGAAAACGCAACAAATGTGCTGCATGCGTTGTTTGAGAGGGGAATCACACTGTATTGGGTATTCAGATCTATTGGACAAAGATCAGTAAATTGGAAATGCTAATCATAATTTTTAAGTGGATTAGGTAAACCA
Organism: Beroe forskalii; assembly: GCA_011033025.1. Classification (NCBI taxonomy): domain Eukaryota; kingdom Metazoa; phylum Ctenophora; class Nuda; order Beroida; family Beroidae; genus Beroe; species Beroe forskalii. Next base: position 427,695 of record WFMF01000126.1, read on the forward strand.
AGGTACTTCATACTTTTCCTTCACCCTCAGGGTTGCAGGCAATGTCGTCGGGATCCATGGGAAAGCTAGCCTGGATCAACAGATAAACACCACAGCCGGAAGACATGGAAACCGAAGACATGGAAACCGAAGACATGGAACCCGGGATGAAGCAGAACATTATTCATATGTAGCAGGAAGGAACATAGCAGGATTCAAAAGCTGAAGAATGCAGTTGCATCCAATAATACTTAATCATAAAACGGAACACTGTATCTTGAGTAAGATGGAGATAATATCTCTGAACATGAAAAGTGACAAATGAGAATACTTACTGCTGTAGTATCAAGCAATCACTCAGCTGAGCAAAATAGCTACAGCAAATGATAATACGGGACACTGTAGAAAACTGTAGATAATATAATGAGCTTCCCAACAAGGAGTAAAAGTGTGGGAAGCGAACGGTTTTTCTGTGACTCGAAAACGCACCGATTTAGGCAAACACCAGCGCTGCATGCGTGCAGCACTGCAGCATACGTTGTTTGAGAGGTTAATGACACTGTATTCAGTTTTATTGGACAAAGATCAGAGAATTGGACTGAATGACAACCTTCTGTCTTTCACAACCAACGAGAAAGAAGCACGGGACTTAACTTAAAAGGTGGTCAAGTTTATCCCCCCCCCTCCCCCAGTATTAAACATACTCTGGATAGAGGAAAAGACAGTCAACACTCTGCAGGCGGAATTGGGACATCAAACGAGCCAGAGTCACGAGCCTAAGACTCACCATCGAGGATAAGAGTGCCGCTTACAAGATACACCAGAGTAAGGTAACCGTCTATCAAGAATCCTGGTCATTGACAGACGGAGGTGGGGGTTTGAAAAAAGGGATGACGTAATATGTGACGGATTTCGTACCCCTCAGGCCCTATCAATAGACAACATCACTGCTATGGCGTTGAAATTGGTATTCTACATTTATATCCGATTGTACATTCAGTTCATCTCACTTGCTCCCGGAGTTCCGGAAAATGAACCAGAGCTTACGGTCGATCCAATATGCCCAAGAAAATTTCTGAAGGAGAGAGCTGATACAAGACATCTAGTTTCAGCAGCAATCGGCGGGACAATAGATATAAGATATTGACAATAACCAAGTTTATTAACACAGCAAGCACTCAATTAAGCAGTATAGCTACAGCAAATGATAACTCAAAAACTTTATATTCTTATATTGAGCAAAGTAGAGATTAAGCTTCCGAACAAGGAGGGAAAGGCCGCCAACATTCAACAGGCACTGCCTGAATATATGGAGAATGAGAAACGCCCGAGTCGGGAGACATGTTAATTGAAAGGAGTGGAATTTGGACTTTCAAGATCCGCGAAATATCCCTAACAATAATGAAACACGAAACGTAAGCAGAACATTTTCTTCATTGATGTATAAATAACCCTTTATGTAAAAGTAGGGTTAGGTGAAGCTAGCTTAGGGAGTTGTCTCATTAGCTCCGGGAGGGACTGGTAAGACATCGGAAACCTGGAGAGTAAATTTACAGCTAATGATAGCGAGGTACACTGTAATATCGGCACGATGTAGGCAAGAGGAAGATATCTACAATGCTCAGAAAGTCAGAGGAGCTGATGCCGAACGTTTCATTCATTGGTGTATTGTTTCCAATGTTTTATAAGCCAATACGGCTAGCCCAGGGAGGACTAAGGAGTCTTATTGGCTCCAGGACATCTGAGGGATAAGGACTTTCTAAGAACATCCAATTTCCAACAGCGTATTACAGAACACTCTGCTGGAACTGGCAGATGTTGATGCAGCAAATCAACGTGTCCTTCACCTTTTCAGAAGGAAAAGACACGTGAAGTAGAGTGAATAAATGGTTGATTTATGCGATGCTATGATACCCCATTCTATTCATTTCAAACCCCTGTCAACTCATGTGATACTGGTATTGACTCAGTATTATGGGTGAGGTAGACACATATAATACAAAGGGCAGGTTTATGTGTTTTTATCAGAAATTGAAATTTCACGTCCGGATTCTGATGAAAACATCATCATAACGTGATGTTATCTTTTCATCAGTGGGAAACATCCAAAAGGTCACCACCAGAACTATCAAATTCAGAAAACCAGGGTGCTCTTCACCTTTTCAGAAGGAATTGACACACATAAGAAAAGAAAATATATGGTTTGTAAACAGTAAGGATCAATCAAACAATCAAACAATCAAACAATATTCGAGTCGGGCTCCATAAGAAACGACGAAAATTACAAACTTGCACATACGATCTGGACATGTCTATATAAGTAATACTTTCTATGTATTTATCTACTATTGTATATAATTATTCATGTTAAATTCCAATGTATTTCCAATGTAAAAGGAGGGCTAGACCTGACTAGCTCGGGGAGGGGCCGGTCAGACATCTGATATAAGGCAGAGATAAGACATTGTCCTCTTTACTGCACGCCCTGCGTTTAAAGAAATACATCTTGATGAGGAATATCAACGTGTCCTTCACCTTTTCACAAGGAATAGACACGTGTAAATATTTTGTTGGTTTATGTATCTTGAGCTAATTCTTGATATAAGCTTCACAAGGAGGAACATGCCGTCATTACTCAGACACTGCCTCAATATGGAGAATGAAGACAGCGATGATTATACAAAAAACGCTTCCGTCGGGAGACATGTCGATTGGAAGATCCACAAAATGAAACCAGAAAGAACATTTTAATCATTAATGTATTACTAATTCCAATGTAAAAGTAGGGTTATTAGGGAGGTGTCTCATTAGCTCCGGGAGGGACTGGTAAGACATCGGGAAGCTGAAGAGTATGTTAACACTTAGCAGGATACGCTGCATCATGATCTAGGTGTGAATAATGTAAAAGATGTGATGATGGAGATGATATCTACAACGCTCAGAAGCAGAACGTTTCATTGATCATTTATAATTGATGTACTTTTATGTATTATTTCCAATATTAAAGAAGGGCTAAGTCCAGCAAGCTTTTATAGCTTTTATAGTTAGGAATTGACACGTGTGAAGAGTAAGATATTATATGGATGGTTTATGTCATGCTCTCAGATGTAGAATGTAGATTGAAGGTGCTTGATCTGTGAACAAGTCAAAGGTTTACACTGTTCGGCACTGTTCCACACCCACTCCTTGCCACGTGGCTGTGACTGTACAGTTTATAAGTTATGGGGTGTAGTGAAAGGAAAATTCTGGTAAGACAAGTAGGCAGCGTTCCTGAACGCAATAATATTTCGTTCAGAACGCTGAACAAAATACGGCAATAAAGGGTACCATCGACACAGTGAAGAGGACGCATATCAAGGTGTCCTTCACCTTTTCAGATAGATAGACACTCATAGACATAAGTTGGAAACTTATTCGGTTTGTAAGATAGATGAGAGTACGTGATGTTAAAGAGAGATAGCTTATAAGCACGTGATATTGGTATTAACTCGATCTGCTGCAGCAGCCTAGAGTGATTGCGATATTTCATGATAGTTGTAAAATATCTTCCTCTGTAACTATTATAAAGTTATAAGAAAGGAAAAAGCAGAACCTTTCATCTATATAATATTGACATAATATTTCCACTAGGACTAAGTAGAGATATCTCCGGGAGGGCTGATTTTCTGAACACTGTGAGGAAACTGACAGGTCAGACACCGAAGGTTTGTATACGCCACCTTTTCAGGTGGACTTGACACGTGTAGTAGAAGAAAATCTATGTTAGGTCTATTTTAAGTTGTAGATTTAAGTTGTAGATTTAAGTTGTAGATTTAGACTCGTGATCTCTGAACAAGTCTAAGGTCAGCACTGTGACATACCCTCTCCTTGCCTCGTGGTTGTCCACCCCTTTGCTGTTCAGACCCCCTCTGGTCCACCCCCTTGTTCGGACCCCCTCTGGTCCACCCCCTAGTTCGGACCCCCTCTGGTCCAACCCTAGTTCAGACCATCCACCGGCCATACTCCGCCTTGATCCACCCAACTCGAGTCTTCCCCCTTTGACATTACGTACTAGACCTCCTCCGGTGGACCAGCGATCCCCCAGAAGAAGGTTCCAGCTTTATAATACGTTTGCACGTTTTTATCAACCTCAGCACACATCGTATTTAAATTTGGTGAAAACTTTAACAGCATCAAATTTTCACAGAAAACTTCTCGGGAGGAGATGATGTAAGGGGAAGTTAGGGAGAGATACTGAGTTGAGATCTAGTTCTCAACTTCCTTAGGACTTGTCGTGATGCGGACCTTCTTCCGGTGTTTTTGCAAATTAAGTTGTCGAATAATCGTGTGAAAAGGTCGTGTGAAAATTCTGAGTTATTTTCCAATGTAAATGTTCAAGGGAAGTTAATTATATTCCAACGTCAATGTCTAGGAGGAGTACATTAAGTACATTACAATTACATTCCAGCACCAAATGTTTAGGGGGAGATGGGAACACAGCATTACGTGCAGCGTGAATGTTACAGGTCCGAGTAACCTCATAAAAGTTACCCTTTCATTCAGCACGCCAGAATCCAGCTCTCCAAGTAATTCCAGTCAGGTAGAGAACGATTGCTACTGCTAATGGAGTTGTAGACATCAAAACGATCAAGAATCCAAGAAAACTAACTGTTTAATAGAGTTGAGGATTCCTCTATTATATTTTATAATATGATATTTTGTTTTGTTCCGGGATCTTTACGTGCCAATTTATGACTGATATTCAATGCTATCGTACTGTACTATACTCCTGACTCCAGCTTTAGCCATGTTGGAAGTGTTGGATGAGTTCGACGACCAGATCAATATCTTGAACGTAATGGACGAATTTGAGGGCCATGTCACAATCGGCCAGTAAGTCGAGTGCCATGAGAAGTATGTTCGTACAATAATATTGCTAGTGTCCACTACTCAAAGAACAGTAATAGACGAGTTTGAGGAAGAGATACAAACAGGGCATCTGTTTGAAAAGTAAGTCCGTACAAAATGTCTATACACTTTTATAGAATATACTACTCAGAGAATTTTGTCGAAATGTCGTCTGAGATTCTAACGTGGGATCTAAGTGACGTCATCCAAACCAACATGAGATCAGTCACTCGCCCAAACAAACCGTCCAACGGTTTTTAGGTTATAAATAGTAGCAATATAGTAGTACCAAGGTTCAAAAGTAACAACTGGAGCAGACAATATGGAGATTGGAGAAAGAAAGTAGACAGCCATGAATAATAAATGCAATCATACTACCACCAGTAGAACGACCTATTCGTTGGTCCTCTGGCATTAAATCAATTCTTTGTGCAATAAACTATCCGACAGCGAAGAAAATAGACTACCCTACTACCAGTAGAACGAATTGGTCACTGGTTCTCTGGTATAATAGACTGTTCAACAAACTGTACAATCAACTGTCCGACAGCGAAGTTCCATAAGAGGATCAAGAGCTTATCTAAGGATAAGAGCAATATTCTTTAAAATTATAATCATACTCTCTATTTGGAGCATAAAGTTGTTACTTATTGATTGGAGTGTTCACATTCAATAACGGAAAGCTGTTCTCACCACTCACCGTCTGAAATTTGGAAGTTATCTCACCTCTGGATCCTTGCTTTCATTTCAACAGAATATTCCTTATTGTACGGAATACACAGAATTGTTTAGTACCTACTAGCTAGTATTTAAGAATAAACCCGGTTTAAGTAGATACCACAGGAGTAACCATTAACTGACGGAAGAGTATCCAAATCAGTTAATTACTTTATATTACATTCTTTATTTTTCAACGGAATACTACTTATAGTTCATAATGAACGGACTTGTTACTTTGTTAAGTCTTCATTAGATAAATCATAATTAAGAAGTTCGATGACCCATTTTTGGCACCTAACCCATTTTGAGCACGACTAAGGAAATCAATGTAATGTCAATTGGAAAATCGATGAGTAGAAATGTTCGAGATAACTGTCTCTATACTCAGGTCCAATGACTCGGTAGATTTAACATATTTTTTAAATTCAATGCTAAATTATTGGAAGTTAATCGTCCCAGTTGGGACATTGTAGAAAAGTAGTAAGCTGTAAGATTGATATAGCACTCAATAGGTTCACAGAAGTAGCAATTGCCAAACCACGTTGTTACGAATGACAATGTTTTCCCTAGCTGCTGGAAAAAAACTCAGATAAGAACAATGAAGACAATTCTCCGAACACAAAAGCCAGTAAACTTGAGCAGGGAAAATTCACAAGGGCGCAGCACTTTCAAGGTTCTGAAGAGGCCCGACCGCTCGAGTTATGTTATTAATGCATCCAGCCAATAAGAGACATTTAAATCTTTGGGAAAGCAGCCTTCAGCCATGAGGAGGAAAGAGATGGAAAACGTTGCTATTATTCGATCATTCAAACCACGAGGAAATGCATTTATAGTATAGATTGAACAGCCTTGTTAAGTCGTCTTTGAGTTGTCAGCTGAAGGAGCTAAGATTAAAGAACAGTGGAGCTATCCTTGGAAGCAATGCCCGTCCCGATCAGCACAGAAAAAAAGATAGGTTGCAATGTTCCCGATATGATATATCTACCAGCACCAATGTAAACACCATGAAGTGGGTCTATACATCTCTCTGTTTAGTGCTGGTACATTGTTAATGGCTCTGTCAGACAAGGACGCGAGGGACACAGACAAGGACACGAGGGACACTTTCTATGTGCCAAAGAGGACATAATTACGGCCACGTTAATACTATCTTCATTCTTAGCCAATTAGAAGCCTGAGCATCCCCGGTAAAGTCTTTAGCCACGAGGAGGAAGGTGATAGAAGACAATGATTCAGAGAATTATAATGGTGACCTTTGCGATCACTCGAACCATGAGGAAATGAAAACTTACACTTATTTTAAGCAGTGTTTTGAGTTAAAATTAACAGCAGAATTTGAACCATGAGAGCTCAAGCTAGAAGAATGATTGCAGAAAGTACGTTCAGAAAAAGTATCGCTTCATATTTCATAACTTTACATTCTTTACATTTCAACGGAGTATTGTTTATATTTCGGAATAAACGGACTTATCAAGTCGTGATTATAACAATGATGAATCGTTATGAAGAAATTTTACAGCTCATTTCCAGTATATACTGCCTGATTTACAAAATCAATATTAAGTTGAACAGTATGCCTTGGAAAAGCAATAGGTTATTAGATATCTGATTGAAAACGGAGAAGAGACTAATGTTTTAACAATCACCACCCATGTTTTAATGCTACAGATTGCAACGAAACCCTTAGAATTGGAAGAAGGGGAAACGAACTTGAAGTTGATCAAAATTATCAATACTATTTGCTTTCTTGTAATCAACCTACAACACTAAACATACTGGTAGCTCAAAAGGTGAGTTGTGTCCTGATTCTGAAGAGGAATTTTCCCAGACTGACTCCCAGTGTGTCCCCAGTACCAAAGAAGAGGAAAAGGAATTACTGCAAGCTTTGCCAGCTGCCGCATATTCTGGGTATCTCAGGGCGTTTCTGCTTACCCACGATGAGGATCTCCTGACGCTGTTACGCAGCAAGGTGTGAATATCTGGACGAAAAATAACCGAAAGAGCACAGACCGCAGGGTTGTTTGAACAAGTGCTACTCCCAGGAGGCTGCTCTACTCGGACGGAAGAAGATAAAGAAGTAGTGTGGGAGGAAGGGGTGGTTAAACAGGGAGACGGGAAGGAGACTAGTCTATCATAAACACAGTCTATTATAAACACAATATTCTGCTTGAGTTATATAAACTCAATGGAATTGAGGGATTTTAGTCTGGGAAATAATCAGCTGGATATGTTTGACACTGGTGGGGAGATCATGGTTGACTTATTAATCATACTAGAATTGCTTGGGTATACTGATAACGATTTGGAAAGATAGTGATTGATAAAAGATAAAAAAAAGTGGTGTGTGAACCACGATCTCCCCACTGGCTATACCCAATATCCAGGTGTAGACAATTGCTGGAATACACAGACAATGCCGGGATAAAGCTACAGCTAGAATTGAACTTCCGCTTTATACATCAGTGTGAGATGTATTTTGACGAAAAAGAGCAGTTGAAGTAAGGATTAATTATCTAATACCTAAATAATTGATTGAACATTTAAAACAATTAAACCATTTAAGACACCACGTGGACACTGGAAATTGAACAAGCTTCGGAAATCAGAAGGGACTGAGAAGTTCTGGGCCAATCAATCAGAACTTTTTTCCATAAGCAACAAATGACAAAGAAGGACTAAGAATTACTGTAAATACCAATTTATGAATTTACATTGTAGCCCTCTCTCTCCAGAGAGTTCGATATGTTGGTCGGACAAAGGGTGACAAGTTGACAACTCAGCATATTCCTTCACCACTGGAATGGAAGATGGATTTTTCTTGGCCTCATCAAGCAACAAATCTTTGTCTCAAAGTTACGGGTGACTAAAAAATCGTGAAAATTCAAAAAGCACTGAAAAGGATGGAAGAATGGTTATTTTACATTTGGACGCCAAAAAACCTCGGATTTGCGTCAAAGTTACAAAGAACCACATATTCTCTAAAACCCTGGAAGCACCGGAGTCTCTTTATTTTGACCATACAAATGAATGATTACGAAACAATCCACGATCAGATATTGATTTAACGGAATCTACCAAGTTTTCCTTAGCTGCAAATTCTCAAACCAATACACATAATTATTAATTATTATAGCTTTTTAAAGATACAATTTACATTTTCATTAACAAAACTCATTCTTGTAAGACAGACAGCACTAACTTGAGGACTAAGTAAGTTATCATTTGCAATATGTACAGTCAACACTTATAAAAAAGATCACATCAACAACATTGATTATTATAAAATAGAATAGATTTGATTGGTTATCAGATGGATATTCCTTACGATATTGAGGTAATATCACTATTACCGAAGTGTACAATGTTTCCCAGTGACTGTGGGATACCTGAGCAACATTATTCGTCTCGTCCAACAATGTATCAAATATTTCTTGTTATGTAATTCTGAGTCGTGCAAATGGCTCTTAAAATAATTTCTAAATAGCACGTAACATGGACGAAGATGAGAAAGCTGAGAAGAAAACAGTTAAAGCCATGATTCTCTGCTGTGAAAGTGGCGGAGGATCTAACAAGATCCAAATAGGCATCACTACCATGGGGTTATAGTGATAGGCTCTCAACTCCCTCAATGTAAGAGTAATTATTACTGACATACTGGCCATATGACTAAGTATATTATAAGTTTCAAATAGGGATTACGACAGTGGACAGTGAGGTCATAGTGATAGGATCTTTCAGCCCCCTCAAAGCTCAAGGTAAGAGTAAGTATATCTATTCTTACTGCATGAGGCGTTTACTAACCTCTTAACTTACTAACCATCATCCATATCACTATATGACAGAGAAATATCTCCAAAATCAACCCCTCAAGAGCTCAAGGTAAGTGTAATTATCATATTTATTCTTACTGCATGACACTTTTACCAACTTGTTAACTTGCTATAACTTAACTTTTGTAACCATAATCCAAATGACTACTGTATAGAACTGGGCAATATCTTCTAATACAGAAGATGGCATAACTCACAAATATGTAATCACGTCACAACATATATAACATCGGCATGATTGATGATCAGATAGATATTCCTTATGATATTGAGGTATTACCGTTGTGAATAATGTTTCCCAGCGACTGTGTGGGAGACCTGAAACTGCCGTTGATCTCCCGAAGATTGGCAAAGAAGAGAGAGAGGGTTTCAGCCCAACAGGGCAGAGGCCTTTAAACAAAGAATATTATTTTAATTATCATTACTAGCAAATATCTAATATATTTGATTGATGACCAGAGCAGATAGATATTCCTTGTGATATTATTGAGGTATAATCGTAGTGGGAACTGTTATTCAGCGACTGCAGGAACCTGGACACAATTCTAGATCACCTACCAAGCTAATAAAAGGCAGAGTACCGTTATATAGGTAAATTATCATAGATAGATGATAAGAGAAAGACAGAGAAGTTCCCAATTATCACCTCTGCATTGTGGCGAAGTAACGCACAGCGTTAGTGAGCACGTGACTAGACCTAGCATATTTAAATAGTTGCAAGAAAGAGAAGAAAACAAAACCTGTTAGCGGTTCAAGTTTATTCAGAACGTTCGCAAATAACGCCTATCAAAAAGAATTATATTCCAAAATAGATTATCATCATGACTAGCAATACTAACTATAAATAACCTAATTCATTTCAAAACTTGATTCGTGATCGATAGATATTACTGTAGTAAGAAAATTTTCCCAGTGAATGTGGGGCACCTGAGCCCTCCCGTGGATCTCTTCCCAAAATCAAACGGAGAATGGCAGAGACGATCCCGGCTGATAAGGTAGCTGGATGATCGAATAGATATATTCCTGGTAATATTGAAGTATTGTTGTAATGGGAAGTGTTATCCAATATCCAGTAACTGCGGGACACCTGAGCACTCTTTTCTGCAAGGCTCAGGAACGTTCTTTCTAAAAGCTCGAATCGTCAATATGATCGCAGGTTTTGATCATCAGACATTATCATACCAAATGCAGTTCAAGGGAGCTGAATCTGATCAATGTTACATTC